>OX328129.1:5980441-6356608 GCA_946811695.1 Gonocerus acuteangulatus | reverse complement strand
ATTTTGAACACAACAATTAAAATAAAATTAAACAATGGTTGTCAATTAAATTAAAACAAAGATAACTTTATTCGTTTAACGATTATTCGGGATATTTTAATGAAGGAATGAATATTCCATTACAAGGAATTCTTCCATTAATTAAATGAGTCGGCGAAGTGGAGGTTTTGTCAATATTTATTTCTGGGAAGGGGGAAGTTGGCACTATTGTTTACCTAATTTGGAGAATGGCCGATGACGGAATTCATAAACCATAAAAATACAATCATTACTATGTGGCTGTGGCTTTGATAACCTGGGAAATTGGCGATCCTGGGCAGAATTGGATAGTAACCTATAGATCATATCGTCGATACAAAAGCAAACTAACGAATATGAAAATCCCCACTTTTCTGAGTGGAAAAGTATTTATTCATTACTATTTAGCACTTTCTATATATATATATATATATATATATATATATATATATATATATATATATATATATATATATGTGTGTGTCTCTTAACACGATAGCGGCCAGAGTTTTTGTTTTTTCGTTACGAAACTTGGTATATAGCATTCAATTAGCAAACGATTGAACGAGTTCGTTAACCACCATAGTCGGTCCACCGGAAGGGGGGGGGGTTTACCCCGAACCCAAAACACTAATTTGACTATGTCAGCCGTAATATTTGTTATATTTCAACGAAACTTGGTATTAGTAGTGGTAACATAGAGAGAAAGTGAGATATAAAAAATGAACTATATCGGTTCATTAGAAGGGGGGGGGGGGTTTATTCCGGACCCACAATACCAATTCGCCACTACCAACCGGGATTTTTGGTATATATCGACGAAACTCGGTATTCGTAGTGGTAATCCACAGGTAAATATGTGTTGTAAAAATAAACTAAATCGGTTCATTAGGAGGGGGGTTTACTCCGGACCCACAATACCAATTCGCCACTACCAGCCGTGATTTTTGGTATATTTCGACGAAACTCGGTATTCAAATGCAAATGCAGTATACAAATGCAGAGTAACGAATGTGAAAAAATGCATCTTTCATTGTCAATCTTTACTTATTTCTGCTGGACTTATTTACGGCAAATTCTTGAATCTGACTTCACTCTATTAAAGGGAGTGTATTCCACTATCAAAAGGTCAAATCTGCCGAATATTTGACGGTCCAAAAAAAAGTTATGAATGAATGCTTTTCCACTCTGATAATTGGTTATTTGAACATTCGTTAGTTTGCATTTGTATCGACGATATGTCCTTAAAAATTTCAATTTTTTATAAATGTACCTTAAAACTAAATAAATTTGAATGCATCCTTTATAACATAGGACCTTAAAATGATTATAAAAATAATAATACAAACCAATTTATGTCATGTATTTTTGAAAGATATAAATTATACATCCATTTGTCTTTAAGAAAATGTTTATCAAATAGCTCTTTTTATTTAATGGGCCAATGTTTTATCTTTTTTTGATTTGTTTTTCTTTCTTCTAAAAGCAAATCGCATTTGTAATTAAGGTGGTGTATTGTTTTTGGTATCCCCTGTCGAAAGGGCGAGCTGAGCTGCTAGTTATATTTAGCTTGTGTAAGTATGTGTTTTTCGTTCCGTGCCCAGTTAATAATTGTGTCGTTTAGAAGTCACGTGTGCAAGTATGTTTTCGTACTAAGCGACTAATTGTAAGTATGTTAGGTATAAATGAAATATATATATATATATTAGATATATGATATCCTATTATCGTAGTCGTGCCCCACGGTAACTTTGTTTAACCATATTCTGAAATTGGAAAAGTTAAACTTATTATGTTGCTGATAGGAGTAAATGTGGTGCATATCCAACATTAAAGTGCGTATTATGCAACTTTGTAGAGCGGTAATTCAAGCAGCATTACGTTGAATAGAGGTAGAGTTTATTTACGAGTTGGAGGGAGGGGCGCTCCTTTTTATAGCCGCCGACTACGAAAACGCTCCAAAATTTAAATCCATTTATTCTCTGAAACTAAATTGCGTCCATTAACCCTCCCTGAATAATGTCCCCTAGGGGGGAATTCAAGCCGTGTAATTATTAGCCTCCTCTAATTCTACGAGAGGAGGGGATGATATTCCCAGGAGATGTTAATGTCCAGGAGGGCGGATGGGAGGTAGTAGGACACCGAGAAGAGTATTGCTGGTTCAGCTGCTCTCTGGGGGGAAGGCGCACAGAATTCTGATTGCACTCAGAGGTATTCTGAGAGGAGATTCGCTCTTATTGGCTCAACATTCACAGATATACAATTTACCAGAGTTCGTGTCGGGAGTTCAAGAAAATATGCGTTATCCTTTACTTATGGATTAAATTAATGCCCCTGTTTTTAGTGAAGTGTTATATTTGGTTTAGCGATGTAAGCAGACCAGGAAAAATTACCATTTAAGTTTATATATATACATATATATATATATATATATATATATATATATATATATATATATATATATATATATATATATATTTTCTAGACTCTCCTTTATCTGGCGTTCTCATATCCACAGCCCTTTCTAATCCGGCGGTCTCCGAGAGGAATGTGTTCCTAGAAAATCATTTCTTCCTAGCTACCCAATCATTAGTTTCGTGGTATTTCATTAAATTGAATTGAAAGAAGGCATATATATATATATATATATATATATATATATATATATATATATATATGTTTCGTTTTAAACGCAGGAAATTGTGTTTCTACTGAGAAAATAAATGTTTCTTCTCAGGCACCTGCCTGTGTTATACACCAGCAAAGGTTTACATATATTGAATTTATTTTATAATTA
Source organism: Gonocerus acuteangulatus (assembly GCA_946811695.1). NCBI lineage: Eukaryota > Metazoa > Arthropoda > Insecta > Hemiptera > Coreidae > Gonocerus > Gonocerus acuteangulatus. The sequence goes on along the minus strand of OX328129.1, from coordinate 6,353,793 downwards.
GGTCCCTACATTTTACATAAATATGGTAATGAATAAATATATTAAAAATGGTACATATTATTATAGCTTCCAATAATACGATTTTTGATATCTATATATGGCACTGATTCTAACTGAATTCTGTAATCCTGCGTATTCTCTAAGCCGACTGTACCCCGGTCCTGAGGACGCTGGATTGGGGAGAGTCTACTATATATATATATATATATATATATATATATATATATATATATATATATATATGTATGTATGTATACATATATACGACTAGGAATGCCTGTAAAGATGTGGTTATAAGCGACGTTTCTCCAAACTAAAATAGCCTGTAAACTTTCTCAGAGTTCCTTCGGTAATTCAAGATATATTCAAACCAAGTCTAGAAAGATATTTTTTTTTTTTTTTAAATATTAAATCATTAATGTTGAAGTACCTAAAAAAAGAACAAAAAATTGAAGTGGAATCAAAACAATTAAAATGTTTAGTAATTATACTAATTAATGCTATTTTTAGAAAATTATTTTATTAATGGCCGGATGAAAGGGAGAAAATATTTTTTCCCGGATAAACGGAGGTAAAATAAAATCGAACAGTTTATAAGATAATGATGTGAAAAGCTATAAATTTTTCTTCGGGAAAACTGGGGGGTAAAAAAAACGTGAGGAGGTTTAAGACCATTTGTTATTCCGAACCTTAATGGACGGTCTATACGCATTAAAGGGGGAATTCGCTTTTTCCTGCTTCCATACTTTTCGTATGGGGGGGGGGGGCTTAACTAATCACATGCTTAATATTATGAAAATAAAGAAACTTGATTCATTTTTGTACTTAAATAAATAGAGGTTTTTGAAATTTTATTCTAGAAAGGACATATTTTACATTTTGTTATTAATAATTTGAATGTGAAAAGTTTCAGATACGGCTAAAACAGGGGTTCTTAAACTTCTGTAGTCCAGTGACCCCCTCCAAATTTCTTTTTTGTGGTCACTCTGTGCCCCATTATTTAAGACTTAATTTCTGGCTCCAAATCTCATAGGCTTTAAAAATGTGTAACTTTGTATTTTAAAAATAGAAAAAATTTAATATTATATAGCGGACCCCCCTTTTAAGAAACGCTACTATACAGTATCTGCACCTCTGCGTGACATATTATAGGGCTAATATATATATATATATATATATATTGCCAATGGCTTTTTTTAAGTCACTGACTTAATAAGTAACGCGTTTAGTCTATGCACATTCCGCTAGATGTGTTTGTAGATTATCTAGTCGGCCATGATCTTCTTGTTTCTTCCTTTTCCATTCCTTCGTTCTAGATCAGAAAGATCAAGGATACGTCATGTTTATGATAAGGCTAATATGCAATTTCTTCTGTCCCACCTACTTCGGTGCAGCAATGCAATAGGAATGCAGTCTAGGCTGTAGGGAGAAATTTAATTTCTTAAGACAAACCACACATTTCTAGATGAAACTTTATTAACCGCCAATTTTATTTGAGGCTATCGTAAAGCATTTTGCACTGAAAAAAAAGTATACTTTTCATTACACCAGGACAAGAAAAGGAGATTTTGACAGTTTTTGGAAGGTATACTATGATTATTATTACACAGGCTTTATTGAAAACGCAACGAGAAACCATTCCCCAAAAAAATATTTTGTTAGCTGATTTCGTAATCCTTTTCGTCCCATTCATTTGTGAGCTTACTTCTAACAGAAGACTAACGTGAAATTAATAATTAATTCTAGCATCATAACTTTCTGTAGTCAACTACAAGTTTTAACTACTCCTAATAGTTTTAAGTTAATTGCGAACAGCTACAATTTTTGTAACAAGTAGTTTGTAGTTAAAAAGTTCAATTAATAACTTAAAGTTAAAAAAACAGCAACAAACTACTTTTCTTTAATAACTATTAGTAGTTTTCAGTTAAGCGATATAAATATTGAAAAAATACGACTAGTTTTTATCTCCTAATAGTCCTGAAGAAGGCCAGAAAATCATGACGAAACGTTGGCAAATGAAATAAAAAAAAGCAAGTCATAAAAGTTTTTTATTTTTTTTTTTATTTAACTATTTATCCTGATTGTAGTAGCATGTAAATACATTGGATATAGATATTTTTTTTTTATTTACTCAAATAGAAGAGAACATTTACAATATCTTTCTACAAATACTAGATACAAAGTTCTGCATAATAATTATCCAGTCTGTTACTTTATTAACATCTTGCAATATAGGATTGTGAAGTAAAATTAATAATAATAATAAGATAAGATTTAGGGGGGGCCTCCCGTGGTCTAGTGGCTATCGCGCTGGATTCATAAGCGGGAGATGGTGGGTTCGATTCCCACCTCCGGCAGGAATTTTCTCATCTCAGGGCACGCTGGGAAAATTCCTAGCCGCACCCTGGTTGTCGGCGCTAATGACCTAGATGTAGATGCGCCGTAAAAAAAAAAAAATAAAAAAAAAAAAATAAAAAAAAAATAAAAAAAAAAAAAAATAAATAAATAAATAAGATTTAGGTCCAATATATGTTTAAAATGGAAGTAACTTCTGTAGATAGATACAAGTGTAAATATAGATAATAAGTTTTGCTTTAGCTCCGACATTTTTTAAAAAGGAGCTAATGTAGATAAATAGTTTATGTTTAAGCTTAAAACTAGCACAAAAGGATTTAAAAAAAAATGAGAATATTTAAACAAACAATACAAATCCAAGCTGAGGAGTGCTAATGACCTTAATAGCCGATGCACCAAAAAAAAAAAAAAAATATGCTACAAAAATATATAATACAAAAACTAGAAATGTATTACAAAGGTCCATTACCATTATTATTATTATTATTATTCAAAGAATATGTGTTTAGATATTTTACAGACATGTCTTGTTTATTAATCATATCATATATAATTAATTTTTATTTAAATTGCATTGATAAAAAAAGAAAAGATACTTTTTCTCTGGAGTGGATAAATGTTTTTTGTTCTTATAATATTGAAAAGTGAATAGAGATTGATTTAGTTATAAACCACTGATTGAAGAAATCTATAGTACTATTAAATTCTGTTGTTACTTTAATAAGTTATAGAAAGGCTCTTGGCTATAAATATTTTTACTTTAATCAAATGACCTCCTGACCTTAAGGTAACGACCTATAGCCCTCGCAAAGGCATTTCTTTACTTTTAGGAGAAGTTTAAAAATTAAATCAATTACCAAAAGATAAAAGAGCTTTACATTTAAGTGACACAATCCTTTCCAATATATTTTTTGACATTGGACTCTTTTTTTAATTTTATTTTCTGTTTGAGCCATTCAATCGTTATTATCGTCGGGATTTTCTTTGTCGTTGTTTTTTTTTTCTGTTTGTTTAAATTTTCCTTCCACGTGGAGAATGTCTTGCAACTTTTCACCCACTTGGATTTTAATTTACTTCTTTTGAGCAATTTCAATTTCACGTGGATTCTGAGCAAGTTGAACGAATAAGACCAGTGAAAGGACCTATCCTGGACAGGTATTCAGGACCAGGGAGCAATCAAGAAGGAATGTAGACATGAAGGAGATGAGGACTACCTGAAAGGGGTCAACATCAAATTAATGGTGTCGAACAAGGTTCTTCCTTTAGACCCTAATTGTATAGCTCGTCTAATGCTCCTTAAACAACGAGGACATCAACAGCAAAGCGGGAAAAAGCCATAAAGCCGATTTTTGATCAGTAAAAATGTATATTTTTAAAAACTATAACATTAACATTATTTTTGACAGGAGAAAGTTTTCAGTTATCTAGTTTAAGAGTCGAAATGTTTAACTTCTAAGAATAATAACAAACCAGATTGTGATTTAAATCTAGGTCCTCACCTATTTTTGCAGGTGCCTTAACTCTTTCGCGGTAGCTCTCATGGTTTGGGAATGCCTGTGCATTTTTTGTTTGAATTTTGTTTTGAAGTCATTTTTTTTATAAAAAATCTTTCAAAACGGAAAACCCTGTTGGAAAGCCCAAACAATACTGAAGACAATACTGAAGACAGCTGGAGCTGTAAAAGTGAATCCCCTCCATTTACTACCCTTTTGAATCTAAAGGGAAAAGTAATGGAGGAGTGTCCTTCCGAAGGGACACTCGTAAGCGGGTAGGATCGCTAGCCTTCCGTAATCACACCTGCAGCGAAAGTGTTAATGTTAATGCTATCAATGTTTAAAACAAGATTCGGAGCAGTTGAGTACAACAATTTTTAATTTATCATACCCGAACTGATCCATTTTTTTCATCTCTTTAGTCCGAATGACCTCTTGGAAACATAAAATTTTAAATTTTAACGTCCATTCATTATTGACAAAGAATTTTAACCAGTGCTGGTTGAACTGCTGTTACTGGTAATCCATAGATAACGGAATATCTCTAGGTTATCTGTTTCTTGACAATGGTCCGTAGCGCACAAGTAGCCAAGAAACATTATAATTTGATTACTAATCAATTGTTGAATAACTTATAGTATGACAGGAACCATGTTATAATAAACTACGAAAAGTTATATAGTAGCATTAATTTTGATGATACATTATTTAACGCAATAAAATAACTACTTTTCTGCCTTGACGAAGCACGGGTATTCAGCTAGTCAGTTATAAATGAGTCCAAGTTATTTTGTAGGCTTGTAGGAGTTCTAAATATTTTATGGATTATATGTAATGTATATATATATATATATATATATATATATATATATATATATACTATTTTCTTTTGGAAGTAATTCCTAAAGGGAATAAATAAAAGATCCCCCCCTCCAAATTAAACGAACGGAAAAACTACGACTTACGGTTTCTTATGCTGAGCTAGTAGGAAGTCCGACTCCCCCCCAATTTATCTACGGAATCCTCCTTTCTCGGGGGTTAGTTAGCGAAGGACGCGTCAGGACTAAGGATGGGGAACCAGCCCTATCCTGCCTATCCTGGGCTGGATTAGGGTCATTAGGGAGGTCCTGCAGGATAGCTCCTAACGATCCTTACAGGATACTATCACCTGCTCCTGGATCCTTCCTGAGGGATAGTTTCCCAACTAACGAAGCAACTTTACAGCTATTTCGTATCAATCTAGCTTTAGGCTCGGAGGTACCTTAAATCCAATGGTATTACTAGTCCATGGAGGTATAATAATTGGCTGATATTAGTTATATAGGAATATTATTTAAATTTTAACGTCCTTTTTTATTAACTACAAATTTTAGGATGGGTTATCTATAGGTTACCACCCTTTTCTAGCCAGAAAAAAGTTCCTCAATATACGTTGAAGGATCTTGCCATAAACGTTCAAACTAAGGGTGGGTTTACACTAGGATAGTTATTGCAGGATAGTTATTGCAGGATAGTTATTGCAGGATAGTTATTGCAGGATAGTTATTGCAGGATAGTTATTGCAGGATAGTTATTGCAGGATAGTTATTGCAGGATAGTTATTGCAGGATAGTTATTGCAGGATAGTTATTGCAGGATAGTTATTGCAGGATAGTTATTGCAGGATAGTTATTGCAGGATAGTTATTGCAGGATAGTTATTGCAGGATAGTTATTGCAGGATAGTTATATCAGAGAGAAATTCTGACTAATGTCAGGATAGTTATTACAGGATATTTACATCAGGGAGATATTCTGACTAATGTCAGGATAGTTATTGCAGGATATTTATATCAGAGAGAAATTTTTACTAATGGAAACCATGTAAAATTTATGTCTGACATAAATTCTACATGGTTTACATTAGTCAGAATTTCTCTCTGATATAAATATCCTGCAATAACTATCCTAGTGTAAACACACCCAATGTTATACAACAAATTGGACTGAACTTGCAGACTTGCGCTTTACTAAATACTGTTCTATGGTTGTACATCTGATGGCAGCATTGGTAAACAATAAGCTTGCATTATTAATTTTGTACGATTTTGATATAAGTAATAAGTAAAAAAGAACCAAGAATAAGTGGTGCTAGGCTCTAATGGCCAAGTTGTAGATGCGCCGTAAAAAAAAAAAAAAAAAAAAAAAAAAAAAAAAAAAAAAAAAAAAAAAAAAAAAAAAAAAAAAAAAAAAAAGTGGTGCAGCCAACGGCCATAGCCACGTTGAATACACCGGTTCCCGTAGATCACCGAAGTTAAGCAACGTCTGGCGTGGTCGGTACCTGAATGGGTGACCGACCACGTGCTGTTGGCATTATAAAAGGGTGGCAACCTGTAGATAGCCCGGCGCTAATAGCCAAATAGTTGATGCGCCGTTAAAAAAGAAAAAAAAAATAAGTGGTGCATAAAGTTGCTGCTAAATATCGAGACGTTCACAAATGTTAAATTAATATGAGAATTACGTGAGAATCAATCACCTTTTCTAAAGAAAAGCTACCACCCCCCACTCACGGCCACCGGGCCTCCTTTATAGTAATATAACCGATCGGAAATATGCGACAATATGCTAAAAGCTCATCACACACGTTATCTCAGAGCTAACTATTGTACTTCTGTGAGACTTTTCTTAAGTTGCTATTCCAATTTAAAATTTTTTTAGAAAACTGGCAGGAGAACCCGAAGGAGTTATTGGCATATTTTAGGGGAACTTTGATAGGGTTGTAGAATCGATTCCCGTCAGATGTAATTTCTTTTTCATATCTCTCCCCTTTTCGTCGGCGGATAGAGTTGAGTGGTAATGTGGAGGGGGGCGATAGGACGGGGGTGTCGAACACCCGTCAGCTGGTATTCGGAGCGATATAAACCATATCCAGCTTCAATACATCGACCTGTTGCCTTTATTCACACCAAAATCCTAACAAATATGCTTCTTGTTTATTTTTTTCTGGAACAAACCATGATTGTTATTGGCTACAAAAATAAAACAACAGAAATTGTTCAATAAAAATAACAAAATATTACCTTCCGAGAAATAGTGTTGAACAAACGGCTCTACGTTTGAATTCTAACGTTTCACCATTTTATGTGAAATTACGAGGACGTAAACATGTCGTAGAGCGTTTATATGCATAACCCAAAACCACAGTATTATTATAAAACTGTACAGCCATGCGTTCTCCATGGCTACTACGCGCTGTGCGGCTTCTGAATCGTTCCTAGCGCATTTTTTTTTTAGCATAAATATTCTTTAGCGATGACTAAACTGGAAAAAAGCGTTACGAAAAAAAAAGTGTCCGCGCTTACGCGGTGGCCATGTACCAAAAAGAAGACGTGTTACACAGTACATTACATAGGTTTGTCAGGTGGCCCTAAAGCATATCTATGTTCCTGAATTTCAGCAGGAGGCTCTAAACGATTTTATTTATTTTTTTTTAACAACTTTTCACTGTTTTTTGAAACTTTTGAGGCATCACAAATTTTAAATGTGATTTTGAGGTACAAAGACCATTTAAAATATAAAAAAAGGAAAACAAGTTTTAATATAAAAAGATAAATTAAGAAATATATAGCTGTTCAGCGAATAAAAACATCCCAATTATTAGATTGAAACGTAAGTAGGGATGCGTGGTGTTATGAAGACAATAAACGAACCAAAAGATTAAAAAAGGAAGTTATATGTGATGACAGTGTCACACCAATGTGAACACAGGTGATATTTGCGATGATACCAAAATGATGAAAAGCATTGAAAATTTATGAATAGACGTCTTTGGATACTAAGAACAAACCATCTCCCTACTTTAAGGTTAACACGTTGACTGGCAGGTCCGACGCATAGTCGGTGTAAGGGTGTTTCGTCGAGTGCCAGGCCCGTCTTCGGTAACCGAGGACAAGCTTACAAACTTCAACAGGCAATCAGTTAGGCTTGCCGTATTTAAAGTGTCATGTTGGTTCGACTTCCTACAATTTTTTGGGGTTATTTTTTTGGGGGTTATTTTTTTTTTCAATTTCACACATTTTAACTTCAAAGTGAGGCATATTGGGTCACACTTCGAAATTTGGGTGGCAGTGAAAGTGTTAATAAAGCATAGCTCATGTCGGCCACTGAAACAGTACCTAGTACACTGTACCAGCATTTTCTTAAGGCGCATTTACCTTCCTAAGGAATTGGTTAAGAGTTACTTGGATTCCTGGCTTAGGAGGAGTGTAGGGGAATGAGAAAACTCTATCTGTTTGTCCAGAGAAACCGGGGAGGATTAGATGAAAATATTAAAGCTCCGGGAATAATAAGGACGTGAAAAAGGAGAGCGAAATGAAAAGAAAATGAGGCAGCATGCGAGAGAGAGAGAGAGAGAGAGAGAGAGAGAGAGAGAGAGAGAGAAGAGAGAGAGAAAGCGTCCATCTCTCTCGCTCTCTCTGACTCTCTCTCTCTCACACACACACAAACACGAAGAGTACCCCACAATGTCGGAGCCCCTTGGTCTTCCTCTGATTCTAAAGACTGACGGACTTTCCCTAAAACATGTATACCAACCTCACCACCCTAATATCCCTCAGAGGGCAACACTGCCCTACCTTCTCCTCATCCCTCACTCCTGCATTCCAGCAACTTCATCCTTATAACCTTCCTTCTCAAAAACCTCTCCAGTCTGTTATCCTCTAATATAACTAGCTTCTACTTCATATTGTTAGTTTTGATAGACACGGACATAAACTATGTTCACATCATTGTAAAAATATCTCATGCTATAACACAAGTATTCAAAAATATCATTTTATGTGTGTATATTTTTTTTTTAAATAAATGGAATATTTTAAAAATTTTAATATATGAGTTTAATATATTAGGTACCAACGAGGGAGGATAGGAGGTGAGTAGAATCAAAAAAAGACACATCATTGAAACCAATTTGTCCAGAAAACACCAAAAACAGAACAATTCTTATGTTTGTGGAATTTGAGAAGTTTACCTGTTATATTATATATTTTGAAGGAATTTTTATTTTTGACGTGTCTTACTTAGTTTTAAAATTCACTGATGTAGGTATGTCTTATTTTGAAGCCAATTTTCCACTCCAGCATTAAAAAACAACATGATCTATTGACTTTAGAAAATCTTTTTCTTTGCCAGTATATAGAGGATTTTAAACTTATAAAATCAACTGATGTGTCTCTTGTTTTGATTCTAGACGCCTTATATATATATCTCCATCTCTCTCTCTCTCTCTCTCTCTCTCTCTCTCTCTCTCTCTCTCTCTCTCTCTCTCTCTCTCTCTCTCTCTCTCTCTCTCTCTCTCTCTTCGTTTTCTCATTCCCCTACACTCTTCCTAAGCCAGGAATCCATACATAAGACAGGAAAAAATTCATAGAGAGCTCCAGGCCTAACGGATTGGAACTTGGAGCTGGACTTAAAAAAAAAAAACCTTATTCTACGCTTAGTACTAGAATGGACTGTGACAATTTACAAATGGAGGACTTAAGCCTACTTAGTCTAAAATACTAAATCTAGTAGGGGTCAGGGTTGTCTGGGAAAGGACTAGACTAGGATGTATCTTAAACGCTAAATTTAAACTAATATGTACAAATGTATACTGACTTAAACCCAGATCAACCAATAGGATTAGAATGCGTAAGAAAGTCCTCCTCGATCAATGAGAATTCGTCGATTGATTGAATCTAGCCACCGGGATTGGAGTAATGTCCTAACTAGAAGGGTGATTGATTCGGAGATCCTGCTAATGGAAGCAAACTTCTCCTACTGGGGGTTTAGTTCCATTCAATGGCTTTCCATTCATTTATATCCAGAGAATCGGTTCATAGTTATGTTTCCGAATAGCTTTTATCCAAACGCCGAGCAAGAAGTGTACTTAAGGGTTAATAGCTTTAGGACAAAGAACTTCTCAGAGGAATTAGGTCGGACAGTGACTAGTTCGTGCGCATTAAAAGCATGCATGGGATTTACTATGACTCAATACTAGACCAATCAATAATGTATTAGTCAGTCTGTCACTAACTTAAGTAAACATAGGACCCATATTAGTACCCATACGGTTGGGTGTTTATAAGGGCAGAAAACGTCTAGGTCACTAACTTAAGTAAACATCGGACCCATATTAGTACCCATAGGGTTGGGGGTTTAAGGGCAGAACAGGTCTAGGTCACTAACTTAAGTAAACATCGGACCCATATTAGTACCTGTAGGGTTGGGTGTTTAAGGGCAGAAAACGTCTAGGTCACTAACATAAGTAAACATCGGACCCATATTAGTACCTATAGGGTTGGGTGTTTAAGGGCAAAAAACGTCTAGGTCACTAACTTAAGTAAACATCGGACCCATATTAGTACCTGTAGGGTTGGGTGTTTAAGGGAAGAAAACGTCTAGGTCACTAACTTAAGTAAACATCGGACCCATATTAGTACCTATAGGGTTGGGTGTTTATAAGGGCAGAAAACGTCTAGGTCACTAACTTAAGTAAACATCGGACCCATATTAGTACCCATAGGGTTGGGTGTTTATAAGGGCAGAAAACGTCTAGGTCACTAACTTAAGTAAACATCGGACCCATATTAGTACCCATAGGGTTGGGTGTTTAAGGGAAGAAAACGTCTAGGTCACTAACTTAAGAAAACATCGGACCCATATTAGTACCTGTAGGGTTGGGTGTTTAAGGGAAGAAAACGTCTAGGTCACTAACTTAAGTAAACATCGGACCCATATTAGTACCAGTAGGGTTGGGTGTTTAAGGGAAGGAAACGTCTAGGTCACTAACTTAAGTAAACATCGGACCCATATTAGTACCTGTAGGGTTGGGTGTTTAAGGGAAGGAAACGTCTAGGTCACTAACTTAAGTAAACATCGGACCCATATTAGTACCCATAGGGTTGGGTGTTTATAAGGGCAGAAAACGTCTAGGTCACTAACTTAAGTAAACATCGGACCCATATTAGTACCTGTAGGGTTGGGTGTTTAAGGGAAGAAAACGTCTAGGTCACTAACTTGAGTAAACATCGGACCCATATTAGTACCTATAGGGTTGGGTGTTTAAGGGCAGAAAATGTCTAGGTCACTAACTTAAGTAAATATCGGACCCATATTAGTACCTGTAGGGTTGGGTGTTTAAGGGAAGAAAACGTCTAGGTCACTATCTTAAGTAAACATCGGACCCATATTAGTACCTATAGGGTTGGGTGTTTAAGGGCAGAAAACGTCTAGGTCATCACCGCCCTGAAGTGAACTGTTTGAGAGTCCGTGTATAGTGTAAACTGGTTGAAAAGGTTTGTAATTTTGTATGAAGGACAGTGCTGCGCTTACAATTCAGCATTTAAGACAATGTATTCGTTATTTTGATACTGGTTTTCTATTTTTTATATTAGTTCCTAACACTAATATTACTGACTAATACAACTATTTGTACTAAAACTAATAATAATATACTGTATCGAAATATTAATACTAATAATACACTACATAAGAATATTAATATTTATTTTTCCCCCTTTTAGCACTTTTTTCCGAAGGAAAGTAGCTATGCACTCAAGACGGAAGTTTTGAGAAATTTCTTCAAATCTTTATCGATCCTACCTAGTAGACACCGAAAATTACCCCCGTTAAAATTTATATATACCTATATATGTATATTCATATATATATATATATATATATATATATATATATATATATGATAGCGGCCAGAGTTTTTGTTTTTTCGTCACGAAACTTGGCATATAGCATTCAATTAGCAAACGATTGAACGAGTTCGTTAACCACCAAAATCAGCCCACCGGAAGGGGGGGGGGGGTTTACCCCGAACCCAAAACACTAATTTGACCATGCCAGTCGTAATTTTTTTTTTTTTTTTTTTTTTTTTTACGGCGCATCTACATCTTGGCCATTAGCGCCGGGCTATCTATAGGTTGCCACCCTTTTATAATGCCAACAGCACGTGGTCGGTCACCCATTCAGGTACTGACCACGCCCGACGTTGCTTAACTTCGGTGATCTACGGGAACCGGTGTATTCAACGTGGCTATGGCAGTTGGCGCCAGGCGTAATATTTGTTATATTTCAACGAAACTTGGTATTAGTAGTGGTAATCTAGAGAGAAAAGTGAGATGTAAAAATAAACTAAATCCGTTCATTAGAAGGGGGGGGGGTTACTTCGGACCCACAATACCAATTCGCCACTACCAGCCGTGATTTTTGTTATATTTCGACGAAACTCGGTATTTGTAGTGGTAATCTACAGGTACAAATGTTGGACCCAAATTACTAATATACTCATACCGGTCGTAATTTCTGGTGTATTGTAAGGAAACACGGTATACGTCGTGGGTATTTCCGTTTGGCGGTTCTGCCAGACCTGTAGCGATAAAAATTAAATCTGAACATGGCTAGCATACTATCAGTGTAAGGACTACCAAGGAATTGTTAACCAAAAATGTTTTAAAATTTGGAGTAAGTAGTATGAACAACGTTCAGGACGTCCAGTTGATATTAACAACGAAGTTTTTAAAAATTTTGTGGACGCAGAGCCACAATAAACGAGGTGGCAAAAATAGTGGAGTTGTCTCATGGATTAAAAACCGCCCACGGATAGTGATTGTCACCAAAATGTTGTTCTATTATGGCAATGGCGGGCCATTTACGATTGGACAACGATACAAAAATTTATTGAATTTATTCGAGAAATTTCGCAATATGAATCAATTTCAATTGAAATAGTTCAATTATCTTAGAGAAACGTTTAAACAACTAAAATTTGGTTCTGGATTGCAAAAAACGACGCATTATTACAATCATTGTTATACGTTACGTCTTTGGGGCACAGCGGAGTTTACATTTACTTCTCAACAAAAGACATGAACAATTTTCGTATTATATTTTCTTAAATATCTCGAAACGTGTTGAGACATGAAATCGTTCAAAATCGTAATATATGTCCTAGGACGTAGACATGGCCTCATCGGACGGAGAAAACCTTGTGTAAACGTTCACTGGAAATATGATATTAATTTTATCTAATTCATACAATTTGAAACTGAATTCTAGAAGCACAGCTCTGCTTGGTGGCCATGCAAAACGGACAGAGGAAAACTGTGAAAAAGTACGAGATTAGCCTGAACTGAAAAGGCCGGAGCTGAGAGATAGGACCCTGTCGCACAAAAGGAGGAATTCTACAAGGAGACAGAATAAATCCTCTATTGTTCACCCTCGTTCTGCTCGTGGTCTTTCACATTTCTTAGCTAGCTCTGTGTCGGAGGATGACATCAAAGCCTACTGCTCTTGCTGGAATTCCTATTTAGAGGTTCTGGGGAGGGGGGGCGTATTACTAAAATAGATAATTTAATTTAACAATTTATTGGCATTTCCGGGAGCGGGCATAGACAGAAAACGCCAGATTAAAAAGGGCCAATCTTTAGCAAACGACTTGAAGGCCCTTTCAGTGCCAAATTTTTATCAATAGAGGCCTGAAGGCAGAATAAAATAATTAACATCTCAATTAAATGTCAAAAAATAATCTTTTTTTTTTAAATTAGTATTTTATGTCATTTGACACTTCATTTTACGAAAATATCTTTATGTTTTCAAGCAGTGAGTAAAAAAAAAAGTTACATCAAATAATTTATATACATCTAAAATATACATGTCAATTATTATTTCATTTATTTAAATACAAAAACTAATTTTTTTCAAGTGCTCTTTCAATGAAATATTCAGGCCAAAGCCAGACTATACCGGATATCTCAACGTTCTCTACGATTTCTCCTCAGTTATTTTAATTTGTTTTGAAAACATTAGACAAAGCTACAATTTTACTAATTTTAAGATTATAGGGTGCATTTCAACAAAATAAAAATTTATTACCAATAGAAAATTCGTATAAGGAAAACTAGGAAAAGCAAGGGTCTAAACAATGGCCCTTGCGGAACACCCTGTCCGTACGCCAAAATTGCTTCAGCGGAAGAATATGAACAAGGTGCAAATTTTTGATAATTTTTTGATTGATCTATTTCACGAAGCTTTTGCTTCTAAGCTATTATCTCCGGGTTATCTACAGGTTGCCACCCGTTCTGGTTAATCTTCTAAGTTTCTGACTATTTACAGTAATTCAGATCTCGGATTTTAATTTGTCTTTCCTTCTTATTACAGACTTCCTACAAGAATACCCTCAGGTATAGTTTTCCCCGCCTCCTATCTGCGGGGGAGTTTCCTAACCCCGCTCCCCTCTTTTGGGGAGGTTTAAGAGAGGGAGAAGAAGAAATTAGCAAAGTTTTCTCCTTTGAAAAGGCAGTATCTTTGGGATTTTTCTTCCCGGCCATTGATAGAAATGAGCCGAAAGGAAGTTGTTCAGACTAATTTTACTCCGGTCAGGAGGGCGAAAAATTCAACGATAATTGGAATAGTTAAAAAACATCAATTAGGTTTTTTTTTTTTTTTTTTTCTTGATGGGAAAATAAGGGAATAAGTAACTACCTCTTACAAGTAGAAAAATAATTTTCTTGAATCAATTAGGCATCTTTATGAAAGACTGATATCAAATCGACAAAGCTTTTTGTAAGGACATCCCTTAAAATACCAATATATTTTATTGTAATAAAATTATATTTTAATAAAATTGTACTTTGTATTTAATTATATATATTAGCATAAATATGCTTTAGCGATGACAAAACTGAGAAAAAAGCGTTACATAAAAGTGCCTGCTGGGGTTCGCGCATGCGCGGTGGCCATGTACGGAAAAGAAAACTGTATGTTATACAGTGCATTACATTGGCTTCTCGGTTGGACATAAAGCATATTTATGTTCCAGAATTTGTACAGCAGACTCTAAAAGAAATTATTTTTTCATCTACGATTAATAGATATTTTTTCATTATTTTGTCTAAACACCTAAAGGATAAAAACTGCCGTTTTCGTATAGATATTGATATTTGCAAATTGCCTTCGTTACGGTCCTACAGCAAACATAAGAAAAAACAACAAATTAATTATTCCTGAGCATAAAGCATGACAGGTGGATAGTGAGGTCAGCCCTAAGCTCACAATTTTACCGTTTGAGGGTAGGTCTGGGGCCCTGATTCCGACGATACTAGAAGATAAAATTGTTTTCCGGACTGAGAACATAATTCGAGTGATCCATTACTGAGCCAATCAGTATATATATATATATATATATACATATATATAATGTTACCCATATGGTGGAAAAAGTCCACTGATTAGACATAAATCCCTGTTATTGTTACACTCCCTACAGCATGTAAACATTCATTTGTAAACTGCTGGAAGTTTATTAATACTATTGGAAAATATTAAAAAAATCGTTTAGAGCCTTCTGCTCAAATTCAGGAACATAAATATGCTTTAGGTCCACCCGACAAACCTATGTAATGTATTGTATAACATACAGTCTTCTTTTTCTTACATGGCTACCGCGCATGCGCGAACGCCAGCGGAAACTTTTCTGTTACGCTTTTTTGTAACTTTTTTATCAGTTCAAAGCGTATTTATGCTAAAATGTTAGAAAAGTGCATCTGTAAAATAAATAAAAAAAATGCAATCCATTTCGATGAATTGTGACTAAATTCCCCCCCCCCCCCCCCCCCCCCCCCTGGACGGACAATCTTGGCAATTTATTCCAATTGGCTCCAATCCTATTTGAGGCCAATTATGACGAGTATAATGCCATTAGGGGATTGTGGGACATTGGACCAATCAGCAAATGGAGAATGCTGGTGGGCGTGGCTGGGTGTCTTATATCTTCCTTCCTATTGGCTATCTCTACCAACAGAACGGTCACAACATTTCAGGATTACGGAACTCACTTTATGCTAGAGTCTCCCTCAGTCCCATATCTAGGAATTTATTATCGGATGGCGTTTCGAGGAATGAAACATTTCTCTAGATAATGTTAGCTTTAGTATTCCTATTATTTTCTATGGGCTGGAGGCCCGGTAGCCGAGAGTGTTAAGGCGTGAGCACTTAACACTCCGTGCCAAAGGTCCTGGGTTCGATTCCCACGATGGGGTGGTAGCTTTTCTTTTTTTTTAAAAAAAAAGAAAGCCATCAGCCCTATCCTGGCTAGAAAAGGGTGGTAACCTATAGATAACCCGCTCCGAAATTCTTAGTTAATAATAATGGACGTTAACATTTATATAATTTCCTAGGGTTCAAAATTTACATAATTATAGACAAATTTCATAATTAACACTTAGCCTGCAAACAATTAGACAACTCCATGTTATCCTATTCCAAACGATTCTAACTTAGCGTTATTGTCTAGGACCCTTATAATGTACGCCATTCTCAGAATACTGGAGAATTATTTTGCAGTCAAATTGTTAACTACATAATACTCTCAACGGAGAAAGAATCTTCATTGCGATTACAAGATTCCAACTCATGGCCTCCAGAATTTGAGTCAAGTCCCCTGCCACTGTGCTAAAATCTACCTGAATACGACAAGAAAATATCTTTTGAATATCATGCAGAAAAAGAAGAAGAAGAAGAAGAAGAAAAACTTTATTTCAGAATCGTCCAATACACATTTCTTCCAGAACGTCTGACTTTTTCCTCCAAGCCGAATCCCAACCATCCCTTGACTTCGTTTATTTTTAAAAAGGTTTGGTTGCCCAACTAAATTGGGTTGCTCGATACACAACATGTTCAACCTTTACTTTAGGAATTTCAATGAAAAACGAAAAAGAGAAGGAATGAGTTAAACAAAAAAAAAAAAAAAAAAAAAAAAGAAAAAAAAAAAAAAAAAAAAATATATATATATATATATATATATATATATATATATATATATATACATTAATTAAATCAATGAAATAAAATGATGAAATTAGTTATACAAATGAAAAGAACAAAACAAACAAAAAACAATAATATAATATAAAATACTACTAATAAATATACAAAAAGTTAAATAATAATTAAATTGATAAGACAAAATAAAGAGATTTATGTGGCTCTGAATGATGACGAACGAATCAACAAGAATGGATTTTGCTATTCTTCCTAGAATGTCTAAACGCCAAATTATAGAAAATATAGAGTAAAAAAAAAGAAATAGAATAGTATATAGAGCAATGGAAATAAATCATATAAATAACATATTTTTTAATTCAATAAATAATATTTAAAAATGAGCATATTTAAAAATATTGTATTTGATTAAACATCTTTCGGGTATCTATGTTTGGTGAATGGTCATTATGGATTAGAGTCAGCTGATTGTTCTTAGCTTCAGTCTTGACGTCGCCCTGATGTGGAAGGTTTAACACCTACTGTTGCTGTAAATAGCATCAAATAATCCTCCAGATACCTTTATAAAAGATAATGATTCGAGTAATATTTTTTTTTTCTTTGAATTTTCCTTTTTGTTATCCACCCTCTTCTGTGGAAGGTAAATTCGAAGCTGACCTAATAGCTTATCTCTACAAGTAGCAAAAATGAATAAATTACAAACGGTACCAATTTACTTAAAATGTTATTTGGTTGTTTATCTTTTTGTTGTTGTTCTGTACATTATCGATTAGAATCAGTCGGTACTTAGTTTGATTAAAAATGTATCTATATTATTGCTTTTATTCTGAGTGCTTACAAATGGATTTATTCTTATTGGGGGATGTTTTCCTCAAGGAAATTATACCAACTTTAGGATCAATTTAATCTTAATTTTAATTAGTGCTATTCTTATTATTATCTTTAATTTATATAATTCGATAGGATGTTTTTGGAGGGTTATATATATATATGTATGTATGTATTTTATAATTTATATATATTCTTCATGATGATTAGATAGTTAGCCGTCGAGGTGATAAGTAAAGATGGAATGGTTGGGATTCGGCTAAATAAACCTCAATATGATTTTGTTTTAAAAAATCTATATTTCGGACGTTTCGGCTACTCATTGGTAGCCTTCGTCAGCTAAAATGACAAAAAAAAAAATTAATACAAAAAAAAAAAAAAAAAAAAATTATGATTGTGATAGGTAACAGAGCTATAGATACAATTAACTTATAAAAGAACATATCGTCTTAAATTCTTAGAATGAAAAAGTGAATAGGTACAATAATTGATTTTAATAGTAATTAGTAACGTTAATTGATTTTACAAAGAAATAAGATACTACATACCAACGACAAATATAGTAGCTAATAGTAACATTAATTAATTTTACAATTCTATTGGTATGTAGTATCTTATTTCTTTGTAAAATCAATTAACGTTACTAATTACTATTAAAATCAATTATTGTACCTATTCACTTTTTCATTCTAAGAATTTAAGACGATATGTTCTTTTATAAGTTAATTGTATCTATAGCTCTGTTACCTATCGCAATCATAATTTTTTTTTGTTTTTGTATTAATTTCTTTTTTTTTTGTCATTTTAGCTGACGAAGGCTACCAATGAGTAGCCGAAACGTCCGAAATATAGATTTTTTAAAACAAAATCATATTGAGGTTTATTTAGCCGAATCCCAACCATTCCATCTTTACTTATATATATTCTATCATAATATTTATATTGTAGTCCCAAAAGTTTTCTCAAGTTTTTCTTGGTACTTGATTCCGGCACCAAATTCTTTTCGATGGCGTGTAAAACCGCGAGCATGGTAGATACTCTTACGATCAAACTCAATTTTGAGGCCCATTTGTCTAAGTCTCGTGAGGCCAAGTATATAGGTCAATTTTGAGACCCATCCTTTGTTTACGTCTTGTGAAGTCGATGAAGGCAGTTACTCACTTAAACGCTGGCATTTGACGTACATCCTTTGTTCAAGGTTTGTAAGGACATTCTAGATGTAACCCATTCGCTTCCAACATTCGATTTCGAGCCTCATGCTTCTTTGAAGACTTTTAATTCTTCGTTTGAACTTTTAGCTACAAGGAAGTCACTCGCACCGATAGTCGCATATAGTAGAAGTCTTGTGAGTCCATGTAACTTGCTACTCTTTAACTCCATTTAATATTCAGAGACAACATGCCTTTGAGGTAGGCAATCACTTCGACTTTCAATTCCGAGGTTCATTTTTCGTTGAAGACTTGTGAGTCCTAGCTAAAAGCTATTCACTCACTCTAAGATTGAATTTTGAGGCTCGTTCTTTGTTGACGTTTTGTAGGTCCTATAATAGATGGTAGCATTTTCTACCAATAATCAATTTTCTGTCACATATCTACTTCGTTGGTGTCACATATCTACTTCGTTGGTGTCACATACCTACTTCGTTGGTGTCACATACCTACTTCGTTGGTGTCACATACCTACTTCGTTGGTGTCACATACCTACTTCGTTGGTGTCACATACCTACTTCGTTGGTGTCACATACCTACTTCGTTGGTGTCACATACCTACTTCGTTGGTGTCACATACCTACTTCGTTGGTGTCACATACCTACTTCGTTGGTGTCACATACCTACTTCGTTGGTGTCACATACCTACTTCGTTGGCATCTCAAATGGACAATTCAACTAGGCAGATCATAGGCCAACTTTTTGAATTATGGCCGATCTTTTGTTAACGCCTTTTGAGCCTAAGCTATATGATAGCTACTAACGAATAAATTTGAGGTCTATTGATTTTGAGAACCATTAATTATTGCTGACTTACGAGTCTTAGCTAAAAAGCAGCCAATCGCTTCAAATTAATATTTATCCAAAACCCTTTGCTAAAGTCATGCAAGGGTGTGCTATTTGGCATTCACGCTCTCCATTCTATTTTGAACGCCAAAAACGTTATATTTTGAGACCATTGGTTGTTGAAGTCCTGTACGTCCATTTTTGGACCCATTTCACTTATACGAGTAGAAGCAATGGAATCAGAGATGGGCATAATTTTATTTATAAATAAAAATACGAATTTATTCGTACTTCATATATTTGTGAATACGAATATAAATAAATTCGTACTTCATATATTTGCGAATACGAATATAAATAAATTAAATATAAAAATACAAATAAAATGTTATTCGCAAATTTTTCTGCGAATAAAAATAAAATCACAGAAAAGATTGTAAATAATCACAAAAAATGTGAATATTTACAAAAATTCAAGTGATTACGAAAAAAATCACATTAAACTATACGAATAAAAATTTATTCACCTTATAATTTGTGAATAAAAGTTTATTCACAATAAAATTCGCAAATAAATTATGAATTTAACCGTATTAAGATGATGAAGTGGGATTTTTTTTTTTTTTTTTTTTTTTTTTTTTTTTTTTTTTTTTTTTTTTTTTATGGAGGTATAGATGACAAACTGTGTCCCTGCAGCATGGCTCGTGGTCCCGCGGTGGACTCGGGGTAAACAAAAAATCTAGGCGCTAAATCCTAGAGGTTAAACGCCTTAAAAAAAAAAAAAAAAAAAAAAAAAAAAACATTTTAAGGTGTTTAACGTCTAGGTTTTACCGCCTAGATTTTTTGTTTACCCCGAGTCCGCCGCGGGACCACGAGCCATGCTGCAGGGACACAGTTTGTCATCTGTACCTCCATAAAAAAAAAAAAAAAAAAAAAAAAAAAAAAAATCACCTTCAATAACTTTCGTGATATCATCTTAATACGAATAAATTCATAATTTATTTGCGAATTTTATTGTTAATAAACTTTTATTCACAAATTATAATGTGAATAATATTTTAATAATAATAATGTTTTATTCGTATATTTTAATGTGATTTTTTTCTTAATCACTTGAATTTTTATAAATATTCACATTTTTTGTGATTATTTACAATTTTTCCTGTGAATTTATTTTTATTCGCAGAAAAATTTGCGAATAAAATTTTATTCGTATTTTTATGTTTAATATATGTGAATAAAAATAAATTCGTATTCACACTTATGAATAAGAATTTATTTATATTCGTATTCACAAATATATGAAGTACGAATAAAGTCGTATTTTTATTTATAAATAAAATTATGCCCATCTCTGAATGGAATCCCACATCCATTATTACGTCTAAATCCAATGTAATGGTTTACTTTCTTGGACCCATTAGGTATTTAAATGCATTTAATTACTGCCTTAAGGAGTATCGCCGGTATAAAGTGTACCCAGAGCGACTTCATATCGTCCTTATCAAACTATACCATATGCAAATCGAAGCAAACTAGAGAACGAACATATTCTATTCATTGAAGAAGTATTACATTGAAAAATGGTCTTATTCGATACTTTATTTAAGGCATTAAAGGCTATTCTAAAGGGGTTAGAGTTGTGACAATTTGCGACAAGCCGTATCGTCCACAATCCAAGAGCAAAGTCTCCAATCTGAGAAACGGTATATTCCATATGAAAGCACAATAAATTTGTACTTTGGTGACCTTATCGTAACTGTAATTAACCCCCGGGGTCGCAAAAACTCCCCCTATGCACATATCACACTTGGAAATCGTAATTATACTTTTGTAAACATATTCTTCAAACTTTCTTATTGTTATATTAATTGTTCAAAAAAAAAAAGAAGTTGTATATTAAAAAAGTTCTCTTGATAAAAGTAGCAAGTATCTTTTAAGTTGTCGAATATAAAGTAGTCCGAAAAGCAGAGGAAGCAGAGAGGAATAAGTCTGTGATCCCTAGGCCATCCTTCCAGGAGGATATATATTGGGGTAACTTTACACAATAGCCTTAGACCTTCCCTTACACACGGAGAGTCCTTACACATCATGGATCTCGAGTCCTTGGTCATCCTTCAAGGGGCTGCTCGATAACAACCCTTCTGTCATTACTTCCACGTCTCGGCTTTACACAAGTTTCGGAGCAAAAAATATCTGAAAAGGTCCTATTGACGGGAATGGAGTTTCTATTTTTATGTCTAGCTGAAAATAGTAACTATTTTTTTGTTCTTTTTACAACTGTGTGGATTTGTAAAGAAACAAACATACAGACAGGCAGCAGATAGACAATTCTGACTTAGCCTATGAAACTCCCCGTATCACGATCTACCTGTGTACCATGTTACGTCAAAATAGGTCAAACGGTGTGGATTTGTATAAGGAACAAACACACAGACAGAAAGCTGGTAGACATTTTTGGCCTAGCCTATCAGACTCCCCGTATCAAGATCTACCTGTGTACCAAGTTTGATCAAAATCGGTCAAACGGTTTGGATTTGTTTAAGGAACAAACAGACAGACAAACAGACACGTGAGCTTTATCAATCTATCTATCTATATATGTGTGTATATATATATATATACATATATATATATATATATATATATATATATATATATATATATATATACCTTTGATGCGTGGTCATAAGGGCCAAAGGCCTCAAGTCATTTTTGAGCATTTGGAGATTATGAGGAAGTATTATAGCTCAAAATCACAGCTACTCTTTGGTATTAAGATCTTAAGCCAAACTTTATAAATTGGTTAGCTGTACCAATCGATATTATAGTCTTAAGCCAAGTTTATTACTTCCTTCTTAGTATTAACTTAAGCCCTTCTGATCGCGCATCCAAGTTATATGTTAACGGTGGTTAAACATTCTTTCGGAATGTGCAAGTAAAATGAAAAAAATCTTTGTATATACAATATGTATGTATATATATATGTATAATATATATATATATATATATATATATATATATATATATATATATATATATATATATATATATATTGTATATATGTAAATGTTTGTGGTATTAAGTAATTTCCGGACATACTCCAGTGAGAGGTTAATGTTCTAAATTCCGGTCTTTCGATCTGACAGATTGATTATAGCGCTTGCATGAATGGTTGGTGCCTTACCAGCTGGTGTTGTCTTGAACCTTATTTTCACAGCTGTTGCACGAGCCTTAAATCATTTATCTCTAATCAGTATCTCTTCTACATCATCAGACCCCAAGTAAAAGTAAGAAACTTTTACTGTCTTTCCTTCCTCACGAAATCGCCAAAATAGTGATTTTAGCATAAATATGCTATAGCAATAACTAAACTTCTAATAAAAGTTACAAAAAAGTTCCCGCTGGCGTTCGGGCATGCGCGTTGGCCATGTACGAACATAAGGACCCCGCATGCGCCTATATACATATGTTTGTCCGGTGGACCTAAAGCATATTTATGATCCCGAATTTGAGCAGCAGGCTTTATTTTTTTATTAACTCAGTCGTTGTATTACTGAGGAATGTGGAGAACTACGGAATTATTTTGGTACATATTTAATTTTATTGTTTTTGTTTACATATACAAAAATTATGCTGTAAGGAAAACTTCCAATTTTTTTAGAGCACTTTTCCTGAACTTAAAACCAGTGAGCAAAAATTACTTTCTCCATTCTGATAACAGTCATGTAAGTAAACATAATTGTATTTTTACAAATAGTTCCCGATATTGGATCGAATAGGATACTGCAAACGTTATCTACAGGTGCCACCCTTTTATAATGCCAACAGCACGCGGTCGGTCACCGATTCAGGTACTGGCCACGCCCGACGTTGCTTAACTTCGGTGATCTACGAGAACCGATGCATTCAACGCGGCTATTCATTCAAGTGATATCAAAACAGCTTCATTGCTTCTGTAAATCCAGTAATACTAGGGAATGGCAACAACACATTTAAAACAAAAAAAAACAGGAGAGTAACTTTTGTAGAGAATACCCTCAAGAAGAGACGCGGTTAATTGCTGGTTGGACGGAAGAAATCAAGAGTTATAAACTCTTTACGATTTCACGATGTGCGCCCCCCTTCTGCAGTAATTAGCCCTCGAATGGAATCGATACCTCGATTAGACGATTTGTCGATTGCAGTAGCCGATAGTAAGTGCATCATAGTGGTGTCGATCAAGAAGTTCTTGAGGATCCTTAACGTTTATTAGTCAACTCGAAGGGTCCTTGTTCTTCAAGTACTCATTAGGCCGTCTTAGTATCGATTAGTACAATAAAGACTCGATTCTTGCGACTTTAGACGAGCTATCGATTCCAGAACTACAGTAAGTGCAGCTTGTCGACCAAGGAGTCCTAGAGTATCCTTGAGATATATTAGTGAACTCGAATTGTCCTTCATCTTCAAGTACTCATTTGGCCGTGTTAGTATTGATTACTGTAATCAAGAATCGATTCTAGCGACTTTAAACGAGCTATCGACTCTAGAACCACAGGAAGTTCAACTTGTCGACCAAGGAGTCCTAGAGTATCCTTAAGGTTTATTAATGAACGCGAAGGGTCCTTGCTTTTCAAGTACTCATTAGGCCGTCTTAGTATCGATTAGTACAATCAAGAATCGATTCTAGCGACTTTAGACGAGCTATCGATTCTAGAACTATAGTAAGTGTAACATGTTGATCAAGGAGTCCTAAAGTATCCTTACGGTTTATTAATGAACTCCAAGTGTCCTTGCTTTTCAAGTACTTATTAGGCCGTGTTAGTATTGATTACTGTAATCAAGAATCGATTGTAGCGAATTTAGACGAGCTATCGATTCTAGAACTATAGTAAGTGTAACATGTTGATCAAGGAGTCCTAGAGTATCCTTACGGTTTATTAGTGAACTCGAAGGGTCCTTGTTTTTCAAGTACTTATTAGGCCGTCTTAGTATCGATTAGTACAATCAAGACTCGATTCTAGTGCTTTTGGACGAGCTATCGATTGTAGAACTATATTAAGTGGAACTTGTTGACCAAGGAGTCCTGGATTATCCTTAAGGTTTATTAGTCAACTCGAAGGGTCCTTGTTCTTCAAGTACTCATTAGGCCGTCTTAGTATCGATTAGTACAATAAAGACTCGATTCTATTGACTTTAGACGAGCTACCGATTCTAGAATTACAGTAAGTGCAACTTGTCGACCAAGGAGTCCTGGAGTATCCTTAAGGTTTATTAGTGAATTCCAAGGGTCCTTGCTTTTCATGTACTCATTAGGCCGTCTTAGTATCGATCAGTACAATAAAGAATCGATTCTTATTAATGTTCTAAAGCTCGAGATTCTTCATAATTCTTGTAGTGCTTTGTTGTTTATGAAGTCGTTTATAGGTTTGATGTTCACAACTAGTTGTATTTATTGGCACCTTTACAGTTTATCAAGCACGATTCGTCCCCTATTTACTTTCTGGGCGCCAAATAGAATTTATTATTTGAGCAGCATATTAGCCACATTAATATTACTACCAACCCTTATTATATGACACCAGAAAGCCAGAACATTTTAACATACCACATGACATGACCTTTTGACGGATGGTAGGCAACACAATGGTACTATCCGACAATTTCTAAGCAGGAATAATTTGTAGCACACATTAAAAGAATACAACATGGTATTTTTTAACAAAACATTTATAAACACAAAGAAAAGCGAAAAACCAGTTTCACATTTAACTCTCCCTAATCCGGCGTCGTCAAGTGCAGCCGGATTAGAGATATCGCTTAGAAGCGGCACTTATGTATTAGAAAACTTTATTACTTGTGGATATAATACATGCACCATTTTAGCCCGGGGCTGCTGTCACCTCTTTAACGAGCTCTTAACTTTTGCTCGATTGACAGAGTTACTTTCTTCCTTTTCGTGGCCATATTAGAGCAACATTAAAAAAAATATATATATATTTTTAAATCTTGTACTCCACTCGCGAAGAATGTTGGAACTAGACTCAGGTGTTCCAGCCACAGGTGCGTTAGTAGAAACACAAGTTCCTACCTTCATTGACTTCAATACAATAAAATACCACGAACAACGTTTGGCTTGGAAGGGAAGGTTTTATCGGAACTCATTCCTATCTAAAACCGCCGGATTAAACAGAGCGATGGACAAGGGAAATTTATACAAAAAATATTAACGATATGTTAATAACCGACATTCTGTAGGCTGACTCGGTGTTCATTTCAAGGATGACGCCAGGAGAAGCCTGAGAAATGTCTGGCGAAACGTCGGTCATGACAACATCATCAATATGATCATATATATGATCACATTAAACGTGAGTCATGAAATTATATTTACTATATAATTGAAGAAATGGTGAATCTCTTACTTTTGCAATGAGATGGCAAATTCAGCGGACATCATGCGGTTTTCCTCAATTAAAATAGAAACGTTAATTAAACGTTCCTGGCTTCTGTGTACAAAGTAAATTTATTTTGTACTTTTGGATTTTGTATACAGTCTCGTGTCATTATTATCAAAGGTTGAATTCGTTTTACAAGGTATGAAGTCTGACAAGAGGAAATAATGGAGTCAAAATATTCAAAAGGAACTTTACTGCAGTAAAAATTATTATTTTTTAGAAACATCAAAAAATTCTTCCAGGATGTCCAAAACATTTTCAAGGCTATTGGCTAAAAAAAAAAATTAAAGAATTATTTAAGGAAAGTGAAAGTCAGTCATATCGTTTGGCTGGGGTAACAAAAATTAAAATAATATAAGTAAGTAATATAAGTATAAGTATATACACAAATATATAAACTATAAAGGATTAACAACTTATTTGTCTTCTTTTATTATTTTTTATTTATTTATTTTTTAACGTTAATATTTTCAGAGAATTGCGCGAAAATATGTTTGTTGGGTGTGCTAGTTATCGTTAAAGTAAAAACAAAAAGCCATCCATTTCTGTTAAAGTTCAAATAAAGATATTAAAAAATCTTGACAAATGAGGAAAATAAAATGAAGAAATTGCTTTTAGGTCAATGCTAAAAGAAGTGAATACCAAAAATAAAATATAAGGGAAGAGAAAATATGAAAAATCGCTATAAACGGCATTAATTTTCCTAGAAATATTACTGGGGGATGTGAATTTCTTTTAGTTGAATAGGAATTGCCGGACGAGGAGTGGGGGTAAGACGAGGAGTGGGGGTAAGACGAGGAGCGGGGGTAGGACGAGGAGTGGGGGTAGAGCAAGGAGTGGGGGTAGGACGAGGAGTGGGGGTAGGACGAGGAGTGGGGGTAGGTCGAGGAGTAGGGGAGGCGATACTCTCTCCTAGGATTTCCCCCATTTAATTTCTTAATGGAGTGATTATTTCCCATTCATCTTTGTAGCTTGGTGTAGAATTCATGGAAAAACTAATCCACTAATACGGGAGAAGTCCCGTTTTCAATTTCAGAGCGGTTTTCCACTCCACTCGCTCCCTTGCTATGAATGGAGGGGAGAGAGGAAAAATATGGAATTTTATCTGTTATTCATCTTTCAAAGGTAAATTTTATGCAATAACTCGGTGTATGAGTCGGAACGAGAACTAGGGGGGGGGGGGGAGGGGGTTCTAATGGATTTAGCTCTATAGAGAAGGCATTTATATAATTAATAGAACAAATTTTATTTTGGATTGGGATATATATTTAATTTATTAAAGTTATTTAAAATAAATGAGTCACTTTAGTTAAAATTTTAAATATTCCGTAGTAGAAGGTACAAAACAGCGGTTAACAATTTTAAACAAACTTATATATATATATATATATATATATATATATATATATATATATATATATATATTATTGATGTTTTCCGGTAGTGGGGTTGCTTAATTCCAGAGGGTGAAACAAAATTCAGTCTTCCCACAAATTTTCTTTATTTTGCACTAGGCCTTTCAACACAAATGTGCCATCATCAGGTGCTGGCATGCATGTTCATTTATGTTGTTACAGCATAATGCTGTTCCGGTAGAAGCTCGACAAGCTGTATTCATTTTATTGATGTTTTCCGGTAGTGGGGTTGCTTAATTCCAGAGGGTGAAACAAAATTCAGTCTTCCCACAAATTTTTTTTTATTTTGCACTAGGTCTTTCAACACAAATCTGCCATCATCAGGTGCTGGCATGCATGCTCATTTATGTTGTTACATTATAATGACCCTCTGGAATTAAGCAACCCCACTACCTTGCTAGCTTGTCGAGCTTCTACCGGAACAGCATTATGCTGTAACAACATAAATATATACTTTTGTTACTTTTTTATTTATTTTATAGGCCAATATACCCAAGAGATCAGAGCAATATCCGGATTTGTGATGGAACAATATAATGGATGATACCGCGCGATATTCATCTTGGAAGTGTCAGCTCCAATTCCAATAACACGTTTGTCAATATTCCAACAATCTGCAGCCGATTTATGTCAAGATTTCACTTTGATAAATGTTACTCTCTTACGGATGAAGAATATTATCTAAGTCATGCTTCCTCGAAAGGGAATCCATTATCGGCCATCAAAATTTATTCCCAAGTTTCGCAACTCCCAAGTTTCGGCTGAATGTAAAATGTCAGGAAATCTGTAAGGTTTCTTAGTCCTTTAACAGCAAACTTCTGTATGACTTAGGAGAAAATTACCATATGAAAGGTGATTATAATCTTTCGCATTCGTGTAGGCTCCTTAAGGGGATTGTACGGGAAATTTTGGAGCGTCGCGTACAGAAGATTGAATGTGCTTAAAGTGTAAGTGTCAGCTTTGCGTTGCTTAGTTTATATCAATTGTCAGTAGCTTACTGCAATAATAAGGGCTGTTACGCATATATATATATATATATATATATATATATATATATATATATATATATATATATATATGGGGGCGAGGTTGGTTGGTTCAGTGGTAGAGCACTGGACTAATATGCCGTTGGACCTCAGTTCGAATCCCGACCCATGACTCAAGATTTTTGTCTTCTAGTGTCTTCGTTCGTGGGTTAGATTCGGCTTCCCTGAGCGTCCACAGGCCAACCCAGCACTTAAAGAATTTATTAATTGGTACCTGCAAAGGGGAATGTTGCATAGCACTGACCACACTCTATTACTACTGTCTGCCGTTTAGTCATGAATCAGATACCTCTACAGTTAGTTTTTTAACGCCGGGCTATCTACATGTTGCCATCCTTTTTTAATGTCAACGGCACGGGGTCGGTCACCCATTTAGGTACTGGCGACGCCCGACGTTCCTTAACTTCGGTGATCTACGGGAACCGGTGCATTCAAGGTGGCTATGGGCGTTGGCTCTATAGTTAGTATCGTCGATACAAATGCAAAGTATCGAATGTGAAAAAACACATCTTTAATTTTAAATCTTTGCTGATTGCTGTTGGACAAATGGACGGGAAACTCTTGAATCTAAGTTCACACAATGAAAGGGGAATGTCAAAAGGTCAAATCTGCCGACTATTTGACTGCCTAAAAGCAAAGTAATAAATAAAAGTATTTTCACTCTTGAAAGTGGTGATTTTCATATTCGATACTTTGCATTTGTATCGACGGTATCATCCCTTCTGGGCCCTTGTGGCCTGTTA
Organism: Gonocerus acuteangulatus; assembly: GCA_946811695.1. Lineage (NCBI taxonomy): Eukaryota > Metazoa > Arthropoda > Insecta > Hemiptera > Coreidae > Gonocerus > Gonocerus acuteangulatus. The sequence continues at coordinate 6,324,671 of OX328129.1, read as the reverse complement.
CAGGACTGACTTATTATTTATATATATATATATATATATATATATATATATATATATATATATATATATATCACAAAGTCACACACATTTCAACCATAAGAATATTTGATAACTATGAAATATGTTACATCGACATTTCTCATATTCAGTTCCGGATAAGCAGTTTTGCTACTTATAGATGTGTACAATAAGCACAAAAGACCTCTAAGCGCATTTTTCCATCACACTCAATGATCCTGGAAAATAAATATGAAGTAGTAACTGTTTCCTAGTTCGGGGCATCCAAAATTCTTTTAGCCGAAATGACTTCTAAAAGTTATGAGGACGAATCCGTTTAGAAGGTCATTTGCTCAATAATAATGTACAAACAGCGCGAAACGGGCATTTTTCCTCAATTAGAAAAAATTAATTAATTTCGTTAGAACACCTGACGAGATGGAATAAACTAATAACTAAATATTTTTTCCTGGTTTCTGTTTTAAATTAAAAGTCTTTTGGGTTCGGACTAGTACGGTATATATATTTATATATATATATATATATATATATATATATATATATATATATGAGGCAGAGAGAGAGAGAGAGAGAGAGAGGGAGAGCTAGGCATCTTTATGCCTAGTAGTAAATAAGTATATATAGAAAATAATTCTAGAACAAGAATAAGTAATGAAATTAAAGCATAATTGTAATAAAAGGAGTTGAAATGATTAAAAAAAAAGACAAAAACAGAAAAAACGCCGTCTGACATAAGTTTTGAAAAGTAATTTCTCTAGCGGCAAAGGATCTGTATAAATAAATACGGGACATGAGATAAAACTGAATAAAAACAGTTTTTCCTCTGATAATAATCTAACTTTAAAGCGGTCGAATGAAAATTGCACCATGATAAAAGTTATTCTTATCAATTTGTTTATGCCCCTCGTTTAGAATGAATAAAGTTTTTTATTCTCCCTCTGTTTGGAGTTAGTTCTTCAGATTATTGTGGATTTATACTTTACGGCTACAATAAAATATATTAAAACCGTTTTCAGTACTTTATAAAAATATTGCGGAAAATGATATAAGTCCAATGGCCGAGGAGGCGTTTAATATGATGATGATTCGGGCAAGATTATGGGCCATCATCAGAGCAATATCAAGAGTTTACTTTTAAGAGGGACATTGATGCCATCAAATTCACTTTTCCACGTCATTTTTTAATATTTGTTTATTTTAATAAGCTAGCCAACCCATATATTGTTGTAATAATATAACTTTTTAGCGCGGTTCCTCTCTCTCTCTCTCTCTCCATTAGAAGCAAACCCGCTTATGAGGTTGACTTCATCACGCAATCCATAAGTGCCGGCTAGAATATTTCACGTTTCAGATTCTATAGGTCATGTACAAATGGTTGTAATTTTTATATACTTGTACTTGTCGGTTCGCTTTCTCTCCGGCTCAACAATTGTCCGATTATGATGAAATTTGGTAAAAACGTCTAACTTGAAAGTTCAAGTTCGTTACTCAGCAGAATTCGTCTTTTGGAACATAGTTTTTGGAGCGAAATTCGGTATTCCTTTTATACATTCCTTAACCCTTTCGAGACCGATTGCAAACACGGCGTGCATTTGATTCCCGAGGCTATAAGACAGCCTGTACACCGTGAGTGCAGTAACAGTAATGTGCAATTATCAGTTATTCTGAGTAAACTAGTCGTCGAAATATGATTTTTCTTGGACCAATGAAATCAGTAAAGTACAAGAAAACAAAATTTAGCATTGGTTTTAATGTGTATCAAGAATTAAAAATTATCTGTATTTTCATTTTACCTTACTTTGCACACGTGCCCAATCCGCTATAAAAAAAAAAAAAAATAATAATAATTTTATTTTTCCGAGGAGCGAGTTGCACTCCTGGTGTGCAAAGATTTTTTTTTTTAAAACATCTATCCGATCAACAAAGAAAGAAGAACGGGTCCTGACACGCCTTAGAATTGGACATTCGAAAATAACCCATTCATTTCTAATGACTCGAAGACCCCCACCACTTTGTTGAGAATGCAATCAAAGAATTACCCTCCACCACCTATTAATAGATTGCAAAAAATACGATAAACACAGAAGAGACGCACAGCTACCAGACACAATTAACGAAATACTAGCGGATCGTCCCAACCAGATCGATAAACTGTTTGAATTTTTAACATATACTCGACTAATAAATAGTATTTAAAAAAAAACACCAAATAACCTCTAAATCATTAATTAATTTAAGTATAAAACTCCCAATCTTACACCCCCTGACAAATGTAACAACAAACTCAAATCAACAAAGACAAAAAATTACAAATGAAAATTTCTACAAAAACAAATAGGATTTAATTAACAAGAGACAAGGCCGGGTGTAGGTGGACGGGAGCCTAGTAGGGTCTCTGGAGGCATTTCGGTGTCGCCTTCCTACCTGTGTTCGGGCGGGATCGTCGGTGGCCGGGTGTAGGTGGATGGGGGCCTAGTAGGGTCTCTGGAGGCACTTCGGGGTCGCCTTCCTACCTGTGTTCGGGCGGGATCGCCGGTGGCCGGGTGTAGGTGGACGGGAGCCTAGTAGGGTCTCTGGAGGCATTTCGGTGTCGCCTTCCTACCCGTGTTCGGGCGGGATCGTCGGTGGCCGGGTGTAGGTGGACGGGAGCCTAGTAGGGTCTCTGGAGGCATTTCGGTGTCGCCTTCCTACCTGTGTTCGGGCGGGATCGTCGGTGGCCGGGTGTAGGTGGACGGGGGCCTAGTAGGGTCTCTGGAGGCATTTCGGTGTCGCCTTCCTACCTGTGTTCGGGCGGGATCGTCGGTGGCTTCGGGTGACGTCTGGGTGACTCGTCTGGGGTTCTCTTTCCCTACTCGTTCTGGCTAATTTCACGCAAAAGCGATACTGGCAGGGGATCAAATCTACTTCCTTTAGCTAGGTGTTTAATGACCTCAGAGTGGTTGACAGCACATTAAAAAGGGAATAAAAAAAAAAAAAACTTTTTATGTGAATTCTCTTACGAATTGGGTGATTTCCATAGTAAACATGTTTTTTTATTTAAAATGAACAATACAAAGAAGAAAAAAAATTGGCTCCTGGCATGGGCGTATAAGAGGGGGGCTGAGGGGGGTGCACCCCCCCCCCCCCGAAATTTTGATTTGATCGGTGACAATTTCATAAAACCCTTAAAAATAAATAAAATAAGATCATTTAGTTCATAAAACATATTCTATTTTGGGTGTAATAGCGTTTAAGTTGGCTAAATACTCTTCCAAGATCTAAATTGTTAGTATTCCATTACCCGGAAATGGTCTCAGCCCCCCCCCCGAAATTTTTCCAGCCCCCTCCGAAATTATTTTCTATATACGTCATGGCTCCTGGGGACCGTGTTAAAAAAAAATCGTCGTCTCGAATGGATTAATCAGGCAATGCCTTGGTCACTATTCATTAACATGATTATTTTACTGAGTCTATGTATAAACATTATTCTCCAAGATTAATAATAATAATCAAATTTAACATTTACAGAAATAATTTTATCCGTCCGATGAGAATTTATGAAACTCTCAAATATTAATATATTTACATGAATAATCATGTTATGGATTATTAGAATATTTATATTAATGAATTGACTATATTTCCTTTGTTATGGGTGTTTATATTTAGTATGCTACCTAGTTTTTAAACTAATGAGTTTTTTTTTTAACGTTTTATCATGTTGTAATATAAAACCACAAAAAGTATCAGGCCAAAAGAGCCGAGATATGGTAGAGGTATTTGATTCTTGACCAGGCGGCAAACTAGGAAAGTTCAGGACCCTTATAATACGAAACTAAGGGTGCGTTTATATCTCAAACTTCTCGCATGAAATATATCTCAGGTGTAGGATGGATAATTATGATAATTATTATATCCTACACCTGAGATATATCCTCGATACAAATGCAAAGTATCGAATGTGAAAAAATGCATCTTTAATTTTCAATCTTTACTAATTTCTGCTGACCTTATGTACGGCAAACACTTGAATCTTAGATCACTCTATTAAAGGGAAAGTATTCCACTATCAAAAGGTCAAATCTGCCGAATATTTGACTGTTCAAAAAAAAAGTTATGAATAAACGCTTTTCCATTCTGAAAAGTGGTGATTTTCATTTTCGATACTTTGCATTTGTATCGACGATATTTCATGCTAGAAACGCACCCTTATTGCTCGTGATAGAAATATATACCTCAGACCAGAGTTGGGCAAATGTTAGCGGTCGCTAATATCTGATACCTTCTCGCTAATTTAGCGCTACTGATAAGAGCCTGCGCTAACGATTAGCGCATAGCGACGGCAGAGCGCTAATCGCTAATTTATTCATGAAATGTTTAAATATCGTGATAGCTAATACCTTTAGCGGATTCGTGTTTAGTGCATCAAAATACGTTATTGTACAAAATTTGAAAGAAATCGGTTTGAAGGACGCTAAACTTCAGTTTTGCCTAAAGTTATTTGCGGTGCATGCCCCCGGGCTCAGAGCAGACCGGAAGTGAACGTTGAGATGACAAAATGTTGTAACTATAGCTAAAGCTATTAGCTATCACGATATTTAAACATTTCATGAATAAATTAGCGATTAGTGCTCTGCCGTCGCTATGCGCTAATCGTTAGCGCAGGCTCTTATCAGTACCGCTCAATTAGCAAGAAGGTATTAGATGTTAGCGACCGCTAACGTTTGCCCAACTCTGCCTCAGACATAAGTTTCTGTCTGACATGAATAACCTGCAAGTGGAAAAGCGCTTATTCATAACTTTTTTTTTTGGTGTCAAATATTTGGCAGATTTGACCTTTTGATAGTGGAATACTTTCCCTTTAATAGAGTAAACCAAGATTCAAGTGTTTGCCGAACATAAGTCCAGCAGAAATTAGTAAAGATTGAAAATTAAAGATGCATTTTTTCACATTCGATACTTTGCATAACGTCGGCATGGGAAACCTCATCTCAAGACACTAGGCGAGATGAGGTAGTTCTGTCGAGGATTAGAATTAAACACACTAATCTCACTCATGCATATTTATTTAAAAGAGAATTAAGGCCTGAACGCAGAGCTTGTGGCGAATATCTAACTATCAAACACAGTTTTACTGAATGCAGAGCCTACGAATCCGCTCAGAACCAAATGGACATTCATGGTCCTCTCTCTGATATACTTGGAGACGACCATGAATCAAGCCAGAGAGCGTCGAGTTTTTTCAGAGCCACTGAGCTATTTAATAAAATATAATAAGCAATTATTTACAAAAAAAAAAAAAAAATAATAATTCAAATATCAAAATATAAAACATTTCAGATCATTAGTTTCAATATTAGTGTATTTTGCTTTCTACAACTTTTTTTTCTCATTATTATTTTTTCCTCTAATACATTTTGATTTACTTAGGCAACAATTTCAGATTTATATATATATATATATATATATATCAAAATCAGTCCCGTAACAGGCCACAAGGGCCCAGAGGGGCAGATACTGTAGAGGTATCTGATTCTTGACCGTACGGCACTCTAGGGAGATAGTGTGGTCAACACTATGCTCCGGCCGCCTGATTTTCCCCCTGGCTGCTTCGACTGCTAGAGTCATTAGCACCCAAGGTACCCATTATTAATTAAATTAATTAAAGGCTGGGTGAGCCTAGGGACGATCTGGGACCCCAAATCCAACCCTCGAACGGCAGCACTAGAAGAAAAAATCTTTAGTGCGCGCTCGGGTTTTGAACCTGGTCCTCCAGTTTATAAGTCGAGTGCTCTACCACTGAGCTAACCTCGCCCCCATATATATATATATATTTATATATATATATATATATATATATATATATATATATATATATATATATATATAATATAAGGCTTTAAATTTCAGAAGGCAACAATGACCCGTGTGGTTGAATTTGCCTAATGAAAAAAAAAAAAAAAAAATAATAACCTGCAATAACTATTAGATGTAAATGCACCCTAACGGTATATATATATATATATATATATATATATATATATATATATATATATATATATATATCTTGGTATGAGATTCGCAACAACCAATCTGGAATCTAACCTCGAGCAGCTGCAGCCTCCGGGAGAGTATAGATTTTTTAGGAGATCAAATATGCATGTTGATGGCCGCTTTTTCAACCACATTATACAGGGGGGGGGGCGGATTAAATATTAATTCAAGGGAAAATTAGGTTCAGTTTGAGGAGTGGGGGTGAACGGGTAACCGTTAGAGCTACCGTAAATTAAGCCTTACGGTTACCCTTTCCTGTAATAATCCTATTTCTCTGAATTTATTATAATACACCCTGTAAATATCCTAATGACTCTGCCAAACGGTGGTATATCATTTAAGGTTATAATATAGGTAACGCAAAATGTGCTCCCGTTAATGAAAGCATCATTAGAGAAACTGCCGTGATTCCTGGAGGGTTTAACCGCCAGAACTCGTTAAATGAAGAACACAATCCGTAGTCGGTTTTAGAATTAATTGGGAACGCGGTCAAACTGTCAAAACTCCGAATACACAGTGAGTTAAGGATATCGTGTGCTGTATACTCTGAACTTTCCATCGCTTCTCAGGCAGGTTTATTTTAAGCACAGAAAACCGCTTGGTATAATACTAGAGAGAGATTCAGAAAATAGCAGAATAAACCAGGAATTTTAAAAGCAACCTTAGGTACCTTACCGATCTTATCATTTTGAGCACAGCATTGCGCGGGTCACTCGGAGCTGAGTTTTTATTTATCTTCGTCTCTTTTAGTAATTTGTGAGTCTAGTCCTAATAGAGGAGGCAGGAGTAAATTATACATCACCTACTATCTAGTGGTGAACTAGGGAACTACTAGAATAACAAGAAATTCCCTCTGGGTAGCGCGAGAATTCAGTTTTGAGAGAAGCGCTTTCTCAGCCCGCACCAGTGCGGGAATAGCGCCTTTTTGAGCTCTCAACAGTGTGCGAGCAGCGTGTGGAGAGAGTCTTTTCCAGCCCGCACAAGTGTGGGAGCAAAGTAGAAAGGACGTATTTTTCAGCCCTCACCAGTGCGGGAGCAGCGTGGGGGTAGTTCTTTTTCAGCCCTCACCAGTGCGCGAGCAGTGTGGGGAGACAATAATTTTTATCCCGCACCAGTGCGGGAGCAGCGCTGAAAAGGGTTAATATGGCTAAAAATCCTTTCTTAGCGAGTGTTTACATGCTAAAGGGAGTGCCGATGCAAAATTTCAAATTTTTCTGTCAAGTGATTTTGGTTGGGTGATGATAGGTCAGTGAGTGAGTGATATTTAACAAACATATGGTAGATTCCTCCTACATTCTGTCGCGAACCAACAATAAACTCTGTTCTCCCTGGTATCCATTATTTTGACGTTGCGAAACCAACAGGAACAGGATTTGAAGAAAATGTAACTTCTAGACTACAGAGCGTTGATATCTCCCTGTTCGTCCATTGGTCCTTTTCATACAAGGTCCTATTGTTCCATCGGTCGCCTAATGAGCTGAAAGCACAGGACCGTGTGGCTAATCCTTATCCTTCTGGGATCTACCCCCTTCTAGATCCATTGTCCTCTGTAGCTCTTTGTATTTCCCACTACCTGATACTCTTCCGTCTCGAGATGTCTATTGTATTCTTACAACAGCTGTTCCAATTTATACTCCCACAATATCACTGATTTAGCATTTAATTTAAAATATATATATGGTTTATTTACAGCCTTTTTATAGCGTGTGTGTTTTACAATAAAAAAGGCCGAATCGCAGGAACTACGTTATTTTAGTGCGATTCCGTTCTTATCCTTAGTGTCATTAGCAAAGGAATCGAAGCAGTTATTGGTAGCTTTTGATCTTTCCTGAAAAATATACAATTAAACCTCAAAGAATTGGGATTTAGGGCAGCATTTTAGGAAATATCTTTGGGTTTATTTTGGATTATAAACACCGTCGTATGGGTATTTAATAAAAATCTACTTTACAGTAATGCTTCTCTATACACGATATTTGACGTATAGCCATCGGGGATCAAGCATACAGGCTGCTAGGATTGCTAAACCGTGACAGAGTCACTAAGCTAACCCCTTAGGGATTGTTAAACCCTAGTGTGTATAGACGTATAGCCATCGGGGATGAAGCATACAGGCTGCTAGGATTGCTAAACCGTGACAGAGTCACTAAGCTAACCCCTTAGGGATTGTTAAACCCTAGTGTGTATAGAGGTATAGCCATCGGGGATCAAGCATACAGGCTGCTAGGATTGCTAAACCGTGACAGAGTCACTAAGCTAACCCCTTAGGGATTGTTAAACCCTAGTGTGTATAGAGGTATAGCCATCGGGGATCAAGCATACAGGCTGCTAGGATTGCTAAACCGTGACAGAGTCACTAAGCTAACCCCTTAGGGATTGTTAAACCCTAGTGTGTATAGACGTATAGCCATCGGGGATGAAGCATACAGGCTGCTAGGATTGCTAAACCGTGACAGAGTCACTAAGCTAACCCCTTAGGGATTGTTAAACCCTAGTGTGTATAGAGGTATAGCCATCGGGGATGAAGCATACAGGCCGCTAGGATTGCTAAACCGTGACAGAGCCACTAAGCTGACCCTTTAGGGATTGTTAAACCCTAGTGTGTATAGACGTATAGCCATCGGGGATGAAGCATACAGGCTGCTAGGATTGCTAAACCGTGACAGAGTCACTAAGCTAACCCCTTAGGGATTGTTAAACCCTAGTGTGTATAGAGGTATAGCCATCGGGGATGAAGCATACAGGCTGCTAGGATTGCTAAACCGTGACAGAGCCACTAAGCTAACCCCTTAGGGATTGTTAAACCCTAGTGTGTATAGAGGTATAGCCATCGGGGATGAAGCATACAGGCTGCTAGGATTGCTAAACCGTGAGAGAGTCACTAAGCTAACCCCTTAGGGATTGTTAAACCCTAGTGTGTATAGATTGTCTGACAGACAGACAGACAGACAAAAATCCTAAAAATCATTTTTTTTGGGGACTATTTCTTTGATAAATGCCCCCAATATTTTTTTACCCATTTATCTTCTATGTACAGACAGCGATCCGTTAGAATTTTATTGTATGAATAGATTGTATCGGAAACGGAAATAACTCCATCCTCTTTCTCAAACTATTACCAATGCGTTTCTCATTTTCTTACGTTCCTTTATTAAATTACTCATTTTACTGTTAAATTCAATTAAAAATAATAACAGGCAATCAAAAATTTAGGTAAACGTACATAAAAACCCCTCGAAAAGAACAAAATCAACAATTATGAAGTTTTAAGCACTTATTTCTCCGATTGTCATCGCCCTCTCGAAAATGACATCAGAACTTTTTTCGTAGAGAATTTAGCAAGCTTTCAAATAGTCACCTTCCACTTACCACGGTTTTCTTACTCTTTTTGAGCTATTTTAGAAAATTTACTAAGAACCAAAAACTTTTCAAGCCTAATAATACATTTTTGTCTAATACTTATTCACCTCCAAATGTAACCAAAATTCAAACATCTTATGTAACCAAAATTCAAACATCTTATGTAACCAAAATTCAAACATTAGATGGATGCCAAACACCTGAAACAAGTTTCAATTGAATATTCGTTTCTGTATAACCAAACTGAAAATTAATTTGGAAAAGTAGATGTATCATATATTCTCGTATGCGGTAGCATTAAAAATGGCTACTTATGTTAAGATTCGGTAGTTATAATATTGTATTCATTCATTCGAGTGCGCCAATAATATTGTAAACAACTTATTGCTATTTTCAAAAGGGAAATTATTTTTAAAAAAAAGAATTCTCAAATTCCAGGTCAACCCAACGAGCAGAGATTGATCGAACGGAATTTGACTTCCAAACGATTCTGTTGCAAACCAAATGTATTTGGTTATTTCCCCAATCGTCCTTCCTCATCTTTATTGATTATTTCGTTTTAAAAGCCCGCAATGGGCGATATGAACTATAGGCTTGTAAGTTAAAAGGGTAAAATATCTGTAAAAATTGAAAACAAAAACACTCACACAAAGTAAAAAAGTTATAATATATAACTTGAAATAAAAAAAGAACCAACATAAAAGAGCAACTATAAAATGTAAAACAAAAAAGTCATAAATTTAGTAAATAATCATAAATAAGGTAAAAATGGGGTTCTTTTAAGCTATCTAATTACATACTTCTTGTATAATCCTTACAAGACTTCGAATTGGACATACACTATTAACCCACTCACACATAATTACAAAACAAGATGCACCACGTTGTCCAAAATGCAATAAGACATTAACTATAAAACACTTACAAACAGACATGTACAAACTCTTGACAGATCGTAGCCCACACAAAACCAGTATTTAGACTTTTCAAAAAATATGAATATGGATGAAACATAGAAAAAAACAGCATATTTTAAGATGTAAAAATTAAATTTAATTTGTACAAAATAGAGCGAAAAGACCGTATTTTTAGTTTATTAAAAATAATTAATTACTAGTTTCTTTTTTTTTTAATTTTATAGTTGACTTTTAAAGTTTGATCTTTTTATTATTTTTTCTCTTTTTTTTCTTCTTCTTCTTTCTTTCAGAATAAGTTTTGATAAATTCAGCTGTTTAATTGTTTATGTATTTTTTTTTATTTTTTTTGATGTAATAGATCTTTCGCCAATAAAATAAACAAATAAAAAATAATTACAGAAATTGTTAAAAATATTAAAATGTTGTATTTTCCATGTATGTTCTTTTATGTCAAACTTTCGTAAAAACGTTTGCGTCCGTGTAGGTTACTATCCGTCAACAGTTCATACTCATCATGTGGTTTGTTCAAATTTTCTTGTTATATATATATACGTATATATATATATATATATATATATATATATATATATATATATGTTTTGTTTTAAGTTACTTCGCTGGGGTTGAAATGATTGATTGGTGAGACGGCTTCTCTCTCCAGCGGTGTTCTTTCTCTCCTTTCTGCAATATTTCGTCGGGTTCATCTCCGACTTGATCAGGCTCCTTGAGTCGTCCTCGGTGGTTCCCTTGACAACTACCGAGGACGACACGGTGGTTCCCTTGACAACCACCGAGGACGACACGTTGGTTCCCTTGACAACCACCGAGGACGACACGGTGGTTCCCTTGACAACCACCGAGGACGACACGTTGGTTCCCTTGACAACCACCGAGGACGACACGTTGGTTCCCTTGACAACCACCGAGGACGACACGTTGGTTCCCTTGACAACCACCGAGGACGACACGGTGGTTCCCTTGACAACCACCGAGGACGACACGTTGGTTCCCTTGACAACCACCGAGGACGACACGGTGGTTCCCTTGACAACCACCGAGGACGACACGTTGGTTCCCTTGACAACCACCGAGGACGACACGGTGGTTCCCTTGACAACCACCGAGGACGACACGTTGGTTCCCTTGACAACCACCGAGGACGACACGGTGGTTCCCTTGACAACCACCGAGGACACACAAGGAGCCTGATGAAGTCGGAGATGAACCCGACGAAATATTGCAGAAAGGAGAGGAAGAACACCGCTGGAGAGAGAAGGCGTCTCACCTATCAATCATATATATATATATATATATATATATATATATATATATATATATATATATATATATATATATTCCAATTTTAATTATTTTCATTAAAATTAAAAAAACATAATAAGAAGATTAAAGTACGAAAATTGTGTTCCTACCTTCTGTAGTGTTTCAATAGCGTCTGCGTTGGTTCTGACCTCGTTCCTCAGAGTAGTTATCTGAGATGTTACTGTTTCCAGGGCTGCGCCAAGTTCAGAAACCTGTCCGCGTGCTTCTGAGACGCTAGTCTCCAGCCATGATGTGCGCATTTCTGCGTTTTTCTCCTGACGCGATCTCTGACGGAGTTCATTTACTTCCGATCTGCAAGGAAAAAAAACAACAAACTTATTAACGGAAGGTTGAGTCCCAATGATCCGGCATATATATATATATATATATATATATATATATTTTAAATGTTACAGATATTAATTGATGAATGCGTTGTTCACAGTAAGATTGTTTCAGTATGTGCTAAACAGATTAATCAGGCATAATTCGGTTTAGACTGTGTAACACTATTAAAACCGATTTGAGTTTATAGGGTACAAAAACCTCGAACAACCAACGGGTATCGAACATTGCCGATGGGCAGGGAACGTCACGGAATTGCCATGTCGCACAGTGATGGATGGCAAAAGGGAAGAAACCTCCAAAGCCGAAGGTGTTCAATCCCGTTTGAATTAACATTTTTTTATACCTAATTAGTTCTAGAATACTGCTGTAATATTGCTTTTCTATATTATTAATAGGTACAAGTATGATTAGAAAACACCATTTTGTTAACCGTTTTCTCACTGAGTAAAAATCTCACAGTTTTTAGTAAAAATTAAAACAATATTTTATGCCACTTATTTTACTGCTGAAAAATTGATTTTACCCAGGAAGTCTCATGTGGATATGTAGCTTTTAAAAGAATTTTATTTTTTGCCAAAATGTACCATGAACTTGGTGCATTTAGGTTGTGAAGATATCAGTAATGAAACTCAATTATAAGTAGTTTATTTGTTTCAGAAAAAAACGGTACTTAGCTATCCTCCCCGCATAGTTTTTCCTAAAAGTACACGTTTTTAAGTTGCTCTCCTATAAATTTTACCACCGTATGTGTGCACAGCCTAATAAAATGAAGATATCAATTTATTTTACCAAAGAAGAGTTTACCATTGTTATTTTCTGCAGAGAGTTGTTGAAAAGTTTGAGATAGCAAGAAACTGAACATTTACAGTGAGATCTACCTAATATCTCCTGTAAAAATGTCAAAAGTTATTCGTTATATGCGTTTATATGAAGGTTGACGTCGAGAACGGTTATATGAGGTTATATGAAGGTTAACGTCGAGAACGGTTATATGCGGTTATATGAAGGTTGACGTCGAGAACGGTTATATGCGGTTATATGAAGGTTGACGTCGAGAACGGTTATATGCGGTTATATGAAGGTTGACGTCGAGAACGGTTATATGAGGTTATATGAAGGTTGACGTCGAGAACGGTTATATGCGGTTATATGAAGGTTGACGTCGAGAACGGTTATATGCGGTTATATGAAGGTTGACGTCGAGAACGGTTATATGCGGTTATATGAAGGTTGACGTCGAGAACGGTTAACAGTATTACATTGTTTGTTAATCTATTCAACTCAGCACTGGAAAATACATTTGAAAGGATACATATCAGGACCTTGGAAGAATAAGGGCGAATCACGAATTCCGGATGTTGGGAAATCCAAGTCAAAGTTCTAGAAGTGCTTCAGGATAGCAATGGCGAATGTTTACTCTATGGAATGCTGATTCATAAATCTGATTGAAAAAGTATCCAATTGAAGTTCAATGTTTTAATTATAATTTTTACGAGTGATTTATTGGTAACAAAATGCTAGGAGGGACGTTCAGACCCGGGATTCGCCCTTGAAATAGGACATGGAATTTTTAGCACTTTCCTCCGAAGGAAAGTAGCTATTGAGGTTGGACTCATGACGGAATTTTTGAAAAATTTCTTCAAATCTTTATCGATCCTACCTAGTAGACACCGAAAATGACCCCCGTTAAAATTTATATATATATATATATATATATATATATATATATATATATATATATATATATATATATGTGTCTGTTAACACGATAGCGGCCAGAGTTTTTGTTTTTTGGTCACGAAACTTGGTATATAGCATTCAATTAGCAAACGATTGAACGAGTTCGTTAACCACCAAAGTCGGTCCACCGGAAGGGGGGGTTTACCCCGAACCCAAAACACTTATTTGACTATGTCAGCCGTAATATTTGTTATATTTCAACGAAACTTGGTATTCGTAGTGTTAATATAGAGAGAAAAGTGAGATATAAAAATGAACTAAATCGGTTCATTAGAAGGGGGGGTTTACTCCGGACCCACAATACCAATTCGCCACTACCAGCCGTGATTTTCATAGATGATGGTGGTATTCACTTTAACTAGAAACTGTGAGAGAACTAAAGGCCAACCAGAGAAACAAGGCGAAGCTTCATGTTACCTACATCTTTCTGAATCAGAAGATAAAATTTAAAAAAGTACATTTTTCTGATTGGTATTATCTCTAGCAATCGAGTAAAATCTGATTTTTTAAAATGATTACTTACTGTTTTTCACGGTTTTCGTAATATAAAACCCGTTTATCTTCTAAAATAATTATTTTATCGAATTGGTAGGTCTCATTTGACTCAGCATTCAAAAATACCTTCAAAATTATACCAACATCATAATGTATCAAGTACCTACAGGTTTTTTCCCCAATATCGGGCCTTTGGCACCACTGCGTGGCGTTTTGTTCTTCGGCAAGGTTTAGTACCAACGAATCGGCTGTAAATTGAAAGCTTCATTCTTGATCCTCAATTAGGGATTGACCTCAAACCAATTACCCCACTTGATTTGTATTCATCCGATGTGATCTTTTTAATCAATGGTTCAGCTGGTGTTTTTTTAAAGGGTTTTTATTCGTTTCACTTAGAAAATACAGGGCAGTTTTTTTTTTTGTAAGAGTTTGTTTTTAAATTTGTGGAGTAGCTATAAAAAAATCCGACTTGCAGGAACTGCTTTATCTTAGCGTGGTTCCGATTTTATTGCTAGTGTCATTTCTAGTCTAGAATATAAACAGTTAACGTCTTGTTTTAATATTTCGTAAAAAATGTAAATACATGTAAAAATGAAATCTGAAAATGAAGCAAGATCTTAGGTGCTACGCCTAAGTTAATGCCCTTAAGGGGAGATATGCCATTATAATGAGAAAAAAACTATTTTTCTAATTAATTCCATGAAAATTCTCTGTTTATATTCAGCTTATTAAGGGATCAAATTGCAGAATGTTTATTATAATGTAAATTTCTACATTTCTATCCAATACAATTTCTTCTTGGGATTCATTAGTCTCGGATTAGTTACAACACATTTCCTCGCGTCTAAATTTCTTTCCAGATAATGTTTTTTTTTTGGTAATACTGAAGTTTAGCCGCCTCCAAACCGATTTTGTTGAAATTTTGGACTATAACTTATTTTGATGCACTAAACACGAATCCGACAAAAGAAAAAGTCGCTCTCAACTAGGAAAGAAGTTGTTAAGTACTAAAATTCACTGATATGGAGGTTATAAAAGCTGGCGTAAGCAACGAATAACCTATTACAATTATTTTAAGGGCATCCTCACCCGTCGTAACCTGTCGCTTATGGGCATGCATGCTATGAGTTCCCGCTCGCTACGCTCGCTCAAGAAGATATCACAACTCTAGTCAATCCAACTAGGTAAAATTAATAGAATTCTAATTGAAGAGTTGGATTAACTAGAGTTTTGATATATTCTTGAGCGAGGGAAAACGGAAAGCACGTCTGCCCAATAAGCGACAGGTTACGATGGGTGAGGATCGTATTTATAATTATTTTTGAATAAATAGTTTATCAACATTTCAAATCAGTTCTTTGTTTCACAATGTTAATCCCTGCGCATGCGCTTGTTTACAAATACGTTGTTTACGCCAGCTTTTAAAACCTCCATAACAGTGAACATTAGCGCTTGATAACTTGTTTCCTAGTTGAGAGAAACTTTTTTTTTTAACAGATTCATGTTTAGTGCACTAAAATACTTTAAAGTGCAAAATTTGAAAATAATCGGTTTGAAGGAGACTAAACTTCAGTATTACATTTTTCTTCGTTTATACACGAAAAAATGGTTGCCTTGTTTCCCTTTTTTGCTTCAATGGCTTGTTACAATTTATTCCTCACTCCGAATTCCCTAAACTCAACCGACCCGTACTTTAGTGACTACTGTAGCAAGAATTCCTCTGATTTTGAACATATTTTATCAATTCCAGAAGGAATGTTGTTGGATATTGAGTTTGTTATAGTAAAAGCATTCCTGAAATATATACATCATCTGTTCTACCTACCTGTTATCAAAAATCAAAAAAAATCATCAGTCCCGTAACAGGCCACGAGGGCCCTGAGGGGCAGATACTATAGAGGTATCTGATTCATGACCATACGGCACACTAGGGAGATAGTGTGGTCAGTACTATGCTCCGGCCGCCTGATTTTCCCCTTGGCTACTTCGACTGCTAGAGTCATTAGCACCAACCAAGGTACCCATTATTAAATTAATTAAAGGCTGGGTTGGCCTAGGGACGGTCAGGGAGGCCGAATTCAATCGGTGAACGAAGACACTAGAGGAAAAAATCTTTTAGTGCTTGCTCGGGATTTGAACTCAGGCCTCCAGCTTATTAGTCCAGTGCTCTACCATTGAGCTAACCTCGCCCCCATAAAAAATCAAGCTCATAAAAATTTATATATATGTTTGTAATACACTCAGAAATATGTTTCATGATCTTTTCTAAACCTCTATTAATGATTTATGTTTGAAAATAAAACCGAATTCGCCATTTTATGAGGAAAAAAATAATCTATTTTCATTTCTAATAGGTATATTCATCCAGGAAGATATGGATTTCTGAAATTAATTAAAATATATCAGTTTGAAATATTTGGCCACAAAAACTTCATGCTTGTCATCGCCCTACTATACTAGTGCTCACAATATAAACTAGCCCAGCCAAAAAGTTGTAGTATTGTATTATTCCAAATAATGATTTTAGCATTTTCCAATTAAGGATGAACTCATGAAAGATTTTTTTTTTTTTTTTTTTTTTTTGAATGCCATTATATCTTCTGCACTACCTCCTAGATACCAACACAATACCCGCTAGAGTTATTTTCCCACGAAACTTGGAGTATAGGATTCCCCTAGCAAACGATTGAATAAATTCACCAGCCACTTTAATCTATACAGAGAGGGTTTACTGTGAGCAAAAATTACTAATTTGCCAGTAACGGCCGTACTTGTTGTTATGTTGCGACGAAACTCGGTAAACGTCGTGGTATCTAAAGAAAATCTTATAAAAATAAACTAAATCGATTGATTAGAAGTTGGGGTTTACTCCGCAATATGTTCAAATACAATAGGGCTGCCAAAACCTCAGCATTCTACCACTAGGGGCGCTGTATCCTGTTCCTAAGTTGTTATTAAATGGGATGTCCTCTGTTTTACATGTGGACACTTTTAATATTTAAGATTAATAAACAAAAATTTAATTTAAAAGAGTATTTTTTAAGCAGTGTAAAAGACTCAGCGAGAAAATTATTTAAAAAATTAATAATTGATTGTGTCCATTAAAAAAATATAAAAGAACCAAATAAATTCATGCTATTGTTTTATAATTTATGTAGGCTACTTTACTTTCTGACGAATGTGCTTAGTTATGCAGCACCTGCGTGACGGACTTTTTTTATGCCTTGGAACATTTGAAATTATACTGTGCCTCGAGCATTTTAAATAAAGTTTATATAGAATTTTTGATATGTCAGGTTTACCTGATTTTAATTTTCTCATTGATAAATGTTGTGTTTCAAGTCAATTACTGTCTTATTTTCAGCAGGTCAGTTGCTGTCATTTTGTTCAGGTCAGGTGTAGGTCTTTGAGTTGCAGTTTTCGCTAGTAAGTCTACTGTAGTGCTCTGTGAAATCCCTTCATGTCCAGGTAACCAAAACATAGTGATATGTCTGTTCTTTGTTTGTAGTCGGAATAATTGTGTAAAAATCTCTATGACAATAGTGTGTGTGCTGTAAATGTTTGTCATTGAGTGTAAGGAACTTAATGAGTCAGTGCATATTGTTATGTCGTCCGTGTCTGTATCTTCAATGTTTTTGAGTGCTAAAAGGATTGCGTGTAGTTCTGCTGTGTATACAGTAGTGTGATCGGGTAATCTTATGTGATAGGATTCGTTTCTTGTGATGGCGGCAGCGCCAGTCCCGTAGTTTGTTTTTGATCCGTCCGTAAATATGTAATGAGTGTTGTTATTTTGCCTGAACAAGGAGTTGAATACGTTTTTGTAGTGTGTCGAAGAAGTTGGGTCTGATTTTTTGTATTTTGTCAGTGATAAGTCTAGTTTCAGGTTTTTCAATCGCCATGCAGGTATGTCAGTAATTTTGTTTGTGTGAACAGGTATTTGGAAGAGAGTAAGGTCGCTGTGATTGTCTTTAGTTCGTAATGAGAGTGGCTTTTGCTTAACGTTTCTTTCGGTGTATTTTTCGGAGTATTGGTTATATAAAAACTCAGTGACGCATGGCGTTCCAATAGCTTTACATTCCAATACGAATTTATTACATATCATTCGACGTCTGTACTGCAGTGGAGGTTCACCAGTTTCGGCACATAAGCTTTCTGCTAGGCTAGATCTAAATGCACCGCTGACAATCAAAAATGTTATTGTTACTATTAATTAGCTCACTAATGTACTAGCTATCCTCATAAAATGTACTGACTTGTTATATACACAATGTGCAAAAAGTATTTTGTAATATCTTGATGTACTGTTAAAGAGCAAGTCACCAAAAGTTGCGAAACTCTTAATAAATAAATATCAATATTAAGCAAGTTAATTATGAATTAATTGTTTTCTTCATTGATGTATTTTATAATTGTTTTCTTCATTGATGTATTTTATAATTGTTTTCTTCATTGATGTATTTTATAATTGTTTTCTTCATTGATGTATTTTATAATTGTTTTCTTCATTGATGTATTTTATAATTGTTTTCTTCATTGATGTATTTTATAATTGTTTTCTTCATTGATGTATTTTATAATTGTTTTCTTCATTGATGTATTTTATAATTGTTTTCTTCATTGATGTATTTTATAATTGTTTTCTTCATTGATGTATTTTATAATTGTTTTCTTCATTGATGTATTTTATAATTGTTTTCTTCATTGATGTATTTTATAATTGTTTTAATGTCTTATTAATGATACATATAATTATTTTGATAATTTATGATGAAACCAATATAAACCATCTATGACATCTATTGTTATAAAGCATTATGCAGCAAACACAATGTCAATTTATTCGCAAATTATAAATATTAATGTCCGTGCATTAGTTAATACGGCTGCAATATGAAGTTAATTGTTGCTTCATCTATTCATCTGCGCAATTAGACTGTTTGTCACTGGCTTAATTAGACCCACTCGGTGTGCGCAAACACAAATACAAATACACTGTCGCGTCAATATTGACTCGTATAAGGAAATTGTCAATAAATTATTATTGACTATTTGACCTTCGACATCATTGTATAGACGTGAAAAATATTCCCGCAAAACGGGGGATCTAAAAACGCCATACTTTCAATATATGAATTTTAATATATCTATCTATATATATAAAAATCACGTTTCTGTCTGTTTGTTTATTTGTTTGTTCCTTATACAAACCCATACCGTTTGACCGATATGGACCAAACGTGGCACACAGGTAGGTCCTGATATGAGAAATCTCCTAGGCTAGGTCAAAATAGTCAAATTTCGAAATTTGGTCAAAAGGTCAAAAGTTGTGTTCAAGAAAAATTGGCTACACTGAACTGACGAATAACTGACGGCCATTTTGAATCGGCAACTACTGGCCTCTGTCGGCTGTTAGATGAAGTGCTGTTGTGCCGGCCTCTTCCGGGTATCATTATGAACTAAGACAAATTCCCATCGTTTGACCGATTTTTCGTAACTGGGTATAGGCAACCAAACATCAATCAGATCTTGATACGGGGAGAGCCATAGGCAGAAAGTAGGTGTAGCATGGCACACTGGGTAACAGCTATTATAAATGAATTCATGAATTATCAAAAAATCCATCAGATGTGTGAATATAATAATGCGTGTATACATACCCACATATGCGTATATATATATATATATATATATATATATATATATATATATATATATATAATATTTTAGTGCTTAGCTGACAGTCCCGTGATCCAACGAGACAATGATGACATACCAAAGCATGTTACATTTAACTGTGTAGCCATAAGAAAGGACGAAGATGAAATCAAAAGATTGATAGATGTCAGTCAGTATATGGAGTTAAGCAAAAGCTTAACCTTACCATCTCTGATCCCGCACAGGTGCGGGTTGAGAAAGATCATATTTTCTCTCTTAAAACTGAATTCATTCGATATCCTAGGGCCTTTTTCTTGTTATTCTAGTAGTTCCCTAGTTCTCCTGCCTCCTCTATTAGGACTAAGCTCACTAATGATTAAAGATACGATGTGAGATTCAAAATTAGCTCCGCGTGAGGCGTGCAACAATGGCATATATATATATATATATATATATATATATATATACACCAAGAGTACTTTGGATAAAAATCAACAAGGTTGTTAGCAACCATTAGAGCGTCAGAAAAAAAGAAATATGCCTTTAGCATAATGACCTACAGTAAATGCTCATGAAAAAGTTCACTTTGTAGTTAAAATAAAATAATAAAAAAATAGAAGAGACAACCCGAATAAATGTAAGCCGGAATAAAAAGCTACATCGGAAGCAGAACCGCAGAAAACCGCCAAGATTCTGCTGTAAGAACGGGGGATCGTAAGAAGAAAACCGCCATAAAGACGAGCAAGTCTTCGTTGTTCCCGGCGTTGCTTCGCCATTACTATTCATGGATTTACAGCATCATTCATAGCTTTTTTTATATCTTTCTCTTACCTTCTATTTTATTCACCGCCATTCCAACTCTTTCTGAATAAAGAATACTCTCTGCGGTTTCCAGAACAATTTTCGGCTCGGATGCGCTTTATACGATGAATTGCTAATCGCTATCCGTTTTACATATAATTTAGACAATATTTCTATATCATATATATATATATATATATATATATATATACACACACACATATATATATATATATATATATATATATTTATAATTATTGTTAAGGCGTTCTCCAAGGGTTGCTATTATATTTCGTACAGATCACTTACTGTTTCATAAGAGTGTTGTACAGAAATAATATATTTACATATTATAAGTATTAAAAATGTTTTTAAAATTACGGACAACACTCCGATGAAAAGGATGATGTGATTTCTACGTATTTTATGATTAAAACACTACTTCTAGAGATTACCTTATTAATAAAAATAATATTCCCCAGCAAGGAAACGTGAAACAATATATATATATATATATATATATATATATATATATATATATATATATATATATATATATATATATATATGTGTGTGTGTGTGTATGTGTGTGTGTGTGTGTGTGTGTGTGTGTGTGTGTGTAGTGTGAGATAGAGCAATGGGAAGATGAAATACAAATGTTGATTCAATTTTTTTTATTGATTTCTATTCGTTTATTTTGCTTTTATTTTTTTTTTTATTTATTTTTTTATTTTTTTTACTGCGCATCGACAACTCGTGGCCATTAGCGCCGACGTCCAGGGTGCAGCCAGGAATTTTCTCAGCGAGCCCTGAGATGAGAAAATTCCTGTCGCCGGTGGGGATCGAACCCACAATCTCCCGCTTATGAATCTAGCGCGCTAGCCACTAGACCACGGGAGACCCCTTTTCCTTCTATTATTTCGGAAATTATAGTTTCATTTTTTTTTTTTTAAATTATTAACTGGACCCAATCTCGAAGTATGTAAAGAAACAAGAATGTGTTTTATAAAATGCAAATATCGGATTCTAGAGTAAGTAAGCTACGGTTTCTAGCAATCTAGGGCATATTGTTCTCATTTGAACTATTATGCTAGTCATCAGGAGTGAAGGGAAAGCCAATATAGTGGCATAAAGTGGTTGTTAGCAGCGTAAGGATTAATAAGTCGTAAGTTCTCTTTAGGGCTTTATTAATGGAACTTTAGCACAGAAAGCGCTTGGAACCAATGTTGGGCAAAACTAAAAACTAAAACTAAATTCACTTTTTGGAATAAACTAAAACTAAACTAAAAATTGCAACCTAAAAAAAAAACTAAAACTAAAATTTTACTAATTAATGGATTTTAACTAAACTAAAACTAAAGCTAAATCTTTGGGAATTGACTAAAAACTAAATTAAAGCTTTAGTTTAGTTTAGTTTTACTAAAATAACATGAATTAATATAAATCATATGTTATTTCGATACTTAAGTAAATTATTAGAACTAATAGAACTTGCTTAAGAATAAGAAATTGTGGCTTTTTCTCGAAATTTGTTTACCCGCAGATACCACGACAAACTGGATCTCTCTACTGGTGCCAAGAATTACCATCTGGGAGAACCTACAGCCCGACACCTCAAGCCGAGGCTGTACCAAGACATTTTATTTTAATTCTTTTTTTTTTATATATATATTTTTTTTTGTTTTTGTAAATAACTATTTCTTTATTTTCCATTTGTGTAAAAAACTACTTGTTTTGGTCCAAAATAAAAATGATATTTGTTTGTCTCGAAATTTGCAAACATATGTTCTTTGATAAACTAAATTAGTTAACTAAAAATTAAAACTAAACTAAAATCACAAATTTAGGTCTCCATTACTAAACTAAACTAATTACCTTACTAAAAACGGAGTCCACATGATTAATAATTATACAAATCTAAAACTAAACTAAAACTAAAACTAAAAATACAACATTAGTTTACTTCTAGTTAGAGAAAACTAACGTTAGTTTATTGAGAGGAGATGGTTGACCGTAGATGATGCAAGGTAGGGATTGTCGGGGTTCGGTCACTGCTATTTAATAAAACTACATTTTATCATAAAAATGGTTTTATTGTGCCGACGTTTCGGCTTGAACTTCAAGCCTTCATCGGGGCTGTAACGTTAGTTTAGTTTACTAACGTTAGTTTTGCCCAACACTCCTTGGAACATTGGCCGTCGTTCTCAAATTTTTGGCGTTGGCCCGCTCCCGAAACAATCACTTAACATAAATTATCTATTTTAGTTAAACTCCCTATACAGATCCTCCAAATGCGAATTCCAGCAAGAGCAGTAGGCTTTGATGTCATCCTCAAACACAGAGCTAGCTAAGAAATGTGAATGACCAGGACAAGAACGGAGAGTGAACAGTAGGGGATTTATTCTGTCTCCTTGTAGAATTCCTTTTTTTGTGCTATATATGTCCTTCTTTGTGTGAGTGTGTGTGTATATATATATATATACATGTATGTGTGTATATTAAACTGGTGATATGATAAAGTGAGAAATCCTGCTTTTCCCCGGATATACTTGGAGGGGGGGCGTATCATGATTTAATAATCCCCAATCTTCCCCTAGGAGTGCTGGAGATTAAAGGATCAACATCCCACGCCCCGTCGCAGCATATGCTCCAGCTGATTCCAGGTCTCATAAAGTCTTCATGAAGACGATCGACTTCGACATCCATACCTCGAGGCTACAACAGCTATTAAACATGTAAACATGCTCGCCTTTTGAGGATCCGTATCAACGGAGATAAATATCTACAGCCCTGGAGATAGGTTAGGAACCTCAAAAGTTGGTTAGATTGCCTCCAAGATGGAAATGATAAGGTGCATTTTAATGACCTCAATTTAGGAAAACGTCATCATTTTCCTCGGGGTTTTATGGAATATCGTAATAAAATACTAATTTTTTTTTTTTGTTTACAACCAAAAATTGTTCTATTAAAAAAAAAATTGATTTGTATGTATAGATCTATCATTTATCTTACTGGTAAACCTTTTCTTTGTGTATTAATTCTGTTTTTTCTTCGCATTTTTGTCATTTTAGCTGACGAAGGCTACCAAAGAGTAGCCGAAACGTCCTCAATACAGATTTTTTTTTTTTTTACAAAAATCGTATGGAGGTTTTCTTAGCCGAATCCCAACTAATCCTTGATAGCTTAAAAATTGATGTATCCAAGATATCATTTGGAAACACCCATTATCTTTGTGAGCATTACCAATAAGTGCTCTGACTGATGGGTGAGGAGGCTGTACAACGGTTCGGGATATTATTACCTAGGATGGACCATCACCAGGTATAGCATAGACTGGGGATGCTGATGGGTGAGGAGGCTGTGCAAGGGTTCGGGATATTATTACCTAGGATGGACCATCACCAGGTATAGCATAGACTGGGGATGCTGATGGGTGAGGAGGCTGTGCAAGGGTTCGGGATATTATTACCTAGGATGGACCATCACCAGGTATAGCATAGACTGGGGATGCTGATGGGTGAGGAGGCTGTCCAACGGTTCGGGATATTATTACCTAGGATGGACCATCACCAGGTATAGCATAGACTGGGGATGCTGATGGGTGAGGAGGCTGTCCAACGGTTCGGGATATTATTACCTAGGATGGACCATCACCAGGTATAGCGTATACTGGGGATGCTGATGGGTGAGGAGGCTGTGCAAGTGTTCGGGATATTATTACCTAGGATGGACCATCACCAGGTATAGCATAGACTGGGGATGCTGATGGGTGAGGAGGCTGTACAACGGTTCGGGATATTATTACCTAGGATGGACCATCACCAGGGATAGCATAGACTGGGGATGCTGATGGGTGAGGAGGCTGTCCAACGGTTCGGGATATTATTACCTAGGATGGACCATCACCAGGTATAGCATAGACTGGGGATGCTGATGGGTGAGGAGGCTGTCCAACGGTTCGGGATATTATTACCTAGGATGGACCATCACAAGGTATAGCATAGACTGGGGATGCTGATGGGTGAGGAGGCTGTGCAAGGGTTCAGGATATTATTACCTCGGATGGACCATCAGCAGGTATAGCGTAATCTCTATGAGGGACAAAATCACAGTTTATTTTCACCAATTCGAGTTGGCATCATAGTTGAAATTAACCGCAAATAAAAATAATATTATGAAATAGATACAGTATGGTAACAGCTGACCGGTTATCGTCCCATCAACGCATGCTGCCTAGGCTTGCCTGCTCTAATCAACTAAACATTTAAAAACCTCTTACTTAAAAATTTCAATATAAAAAAACCTTTCTTCTTAGAGAGTGTTTACAACCTAAAGGGAGTGCCCGTGCAAAATTTCGAAATGATATGTTAAGTGGTTTGGGGTGGGCGATGATAGGTAAGTGAGTGAGTGAGTGGTATTTGACAAATATGTATGTATAATAGATGATTGATAAAGATCATATAGTGTTTTGCTCCACAAACACCATATAAACAGATGTGATTGGCAATGACCATATAGACATATGATTGGTATGGACTATATAGAAATATGATTGGCAATTACCATATAGATGTATGATTAGTAGGGCTATATGGACATATGATTGGCATTCACCATATAGACGTATGATTGGTATGGACTAAATAGACATATGATTGGCAATTACCATATAGATATATGATAGGTATTGACTAGATGGACACATGATTGGCAACGATCATATATATATATATATATATATATATATATATATATATATATATATATATATATGATCGGTATTGACTATATTGAAATATGATTGGCAATCATCATATAGATATATGATTGGCATGGACTATATGAACATATGATTGGCAATCACCATGTAGATATTTGATTGGCATGGACTATATGAACATTTGATTGGAAATCACCATGAAGATATATGATTGGTATGGACTGTATAGACATATGCTCGGCAATGACCATGTAGATATTTGATTCATAATGATTATATACCGATTAGCGTGATAATTACCACGATTGATTGTATATGACCATATAGCGATTACATGTTGTCAGTAATTCTCAAAAAGTCTATAGGACCTATTTGTAGGTCGTATATTCCAGATGATTTACAAATAATATTTCAGATGAAATATAATTATCCAGAAATATATAAAAAACGTCCTGAAATTTAACCAGCTTAAGTGAGCATTGTGCTTAATCTGAAGAGAAGATGAAGTGGTAATCTCAGAACAAAAGGAAGACACCACCTCGAAGCATGAAGCTTCAGTGACACAATTTCAGCCCGTGAAGCTCCTGGAAAGAAATTAGCGCCCTCTTCAATAATTCCCCCTTCTAAATTAGTCCCATTATAATGTGATTAGATTCGTTTAATTTCTGCCTTGTTCTGCGAAAATCCTCTTTTCACGAACCAATTTCACAGAAATATTTCCGACGGAGAGAAAAGTTGAACAGGTATAATTCCTCTTAATGTTCCTCGGGTCAGAAATTTTATTCGAGCTGACAATAGATTTACTAAAGGCAAGAGTTCCACTCTCAGTCACGAAGTAAAGATTCAATCTTTCACTGTCATCGTTCGAGGGTCGTATTCGGGGTCGCACACCGAGCCTTTAAATGATACTCCCGAAGAGGAAAATGGTATTTCCGAATATATTACTACAGCCTCCAAATCTTAACCGATTTTAATGCATTTTTTTTTTAATGAAAGGTTATAAAATATAAAACCATTTTTGTATGGCCAGATTTTTGTTTTTTGTTTCCCTTGCTTATTAAAATACGTGTAAATAATTCAAAATCTTTAACAATTGAACATAAAATAATATTTTATTTTTCATCTAACTTAATATCAGCACTGATATAGTTGAAATTAGACATGCAAAATCTGATTAGAGTTGGAAAAAATCAGAATGTCATCTTCAAAACGTAAATTTATCTTAATTCAACAATGAGATTAATTGAAATAATATGATTTTTGAATGAATTTAGAATGGATTTTGATTTTTTCCAAGTCTAATCAGGATTTGAATGTTTAATTTCAACGATATCAGTGCTGATATTAAGTTAGATGAAAAATATAAAATTATTTTATGTTCAGTTGTTAAAGATTGTGAATTATTTACACGTATTTTAATAAACAAGGGAAACAAAAAACCAAAATCTGGCCAGACAAAATTGTTTTATATTTTATAACCTTTCATTTTAAAAAAATGCATTAAATCGGTTAGGGGGCGAGGTTAGCTCAGTGGTAGAGCACTCGACTAATGAACTGGAGGACCAGGTTCAAAACCCGAGCGCGCACTAAAGATTTTTTCTTCTAGTGCTGCCGTTCGAGGGTTGGATTTGGGGTCCCAGATCGTCCCTAGGCTCACCCAGCCTTTAATTAATTTAATTAATAACGGGTACCTTGGGTGCTAATGACTCTAGCAGTCGAAGCGGCCAAGGGGAAAATCAGGCGGCCGGAGCATAGTGTTGACCACACTATCTCCCTAGTGTGCCGTGCGGTCAAGAATCAGATACCTCTACAGTATCTGCCCCTCTGGGCCCTTGTGGCCTGTTACGGGACTGATTTTTTTTTTTTTTTTATTAAATCGGTTAAGATATAATTGCTTAATTTCAATGATATCAGGGCTAATATTACGTTAGATGAACAATAAATTATTATTTTATGTTCAATTGTAAAAGTTCCTCAACTACTTACACGTAATTTAATAAACAGGGACAACAAAACATAAGAATCAAGCCCTGACAAAGTTGTTCTACATTTTATTAACTTTCATTTAATAAAAAAAAATACATTGAAATCGGTTAAGATTTGGAGGCTGTAGCCTTTTTTTGAAACACAAAAAGACACTATTTTTTAAAAAATATATATTTTAAAGCCATTGTTTCATTTTATTGGCCAAATCTTGGTTTCTGATTGATTTGCCGAGCTCATTGTAAGTTTTGTAGGGAAATTTGCTAGGAAGTAAGTAGATGCTAGGATCATCGGGCAGTAAATGAATTGTATTTGTATCAGAAATTATTGATAAAACAGTTGGACTAGACTAACTCACAGTGAATTACGGAACATGAGAGTCTTGTAGAAATCTTCTATTTTGTCCTATGTATTTCATCCCAGCAGATGGCTAATTCTTGTTGGTTAATACTTGTCTCTACACAAACTGCAGACCGGTGTTGGCCTCATCTTCATAATATATATGTGCTTATTTAGGATACAATGCACAGAGATAATTCCCTCAGGTCTCTTCTTGCCATAACTAAGAAAGTTTCATCCTTGCCTAAGGTCCATGAAGGACTTCCTAGCAGACTGCGATTAATTCCATGACTAATGACTAGTGATTGAATGAGTATTCGGAATGTGACTAACGATTTATGATTGATCAATCATATTTCTCCATGACTAATGATTAATACATGCTTTGACAAATGCTCGATGATTACTGACTAACCTTACTCAGATTAATGATTGAAGGGTAAAAAAGGCCTTAATTAATGATTGATGATTAACTGGTTCATGAAGGAATTCCTAAACCCAATGTATAGATAGTATGTGTTAACAAGTTGGCATTAGTCTAATACTAAAAGTATTTGCAACATTAGGCATGTCAATCATTAGTACAGACTATCAATGATTGACGAGTAACGATCGATTGATGACTAACTTCACATATGATTAATATGACCTATGATTGATGATTAACTCGATTTGTGATTAGCTTATTTTATCCTATGATTGATTAGTTATAAGTTAAATTTAATCAATTTGTCAATCCTTTAGTTGATTTGTGCCTGCCCTATTTTGCTTCCTAGGGACAATTTTCTGAAAGTAGGATTTTTATACTATTGCCTCTTTATTGCAAGCTAGGTTATTGCAAGGAGCCTATAAGTTTCCGAAGCCAGGACCTGACAGCTTGTCTGCGTTTTCATTCCCCAGGATGCTTGTATGTCCCGGAACCCACTAGACAACAGCCCTATTATGTTGTGCAGGTTTAATTGGCCTCTTTTGTAGTAGTCTTGTCTAGTAATATCGTTGTGCTATTCTACCAAAAGCTTCCGCACAACTGTCACATCTTCCTGGACTGTACTATTGATTCGTCGAAGTCGTTCTGTTTTAGAGCGCATTGAATAAGGCACCTTCATTACCAAGAAGCCTATTTCATTGATTGGAACTCCCTACCACATGAAAGTCCCCGGGGATTCGATATCTCACCGAGACATTAATGACGGAACTCCGTACCGTTTCCCATCCAGGATTCCAAGAATTCACTCTAGGATTGTAGAATTTCAGAATTCTACGAAAACGTATAAGCGACATGGAATAAAAAGCACTTCCCACAGTGGGCCAAACGTGATTTCATGTTTCAAAAAAGGCTACAGCCTCTAAATCTTAACCCATTTCAATGCATTTTTTTTTTTTTTTTTTTAAATGAAAGCCAATAAAATTGCAAACAACTTTTTCTAGCCAGAATTTTGTTTTTTGTTTCCCCTTTTAAATTAAATTACGTCTAAATAATTTACGAATTTACACAATTGAGCATAAAATAATATTTCATTTTCCATCTAACTTGATATCAGCGCTGATGTCGTTCAAATTAAACATTCAAATCATTACGATTACTAAATGAAGGGTATTAATTAATAATACCAAACAGGTGAAGAATAACCCTTCAAAAATTTTTCAAACTTTACATTTATTTCTCCATCACAACGTTTCGGACACACAGGTCCATCCTCAGGCAATCATGTCCTGTTCATTACTATAATTACACTAAAACAGTCATGCAATAAATAAATATGATTCCTGTAAGGAACCAAGTCAAATTACACCTACATCAATTCAGTGATAATGAGTGTTTAATTGATGTAGGTGTAATTTGACTTGGTTCCTTACAGGAATCATGTTTATTTATTGCATCCTCACACGAGACTGAAAAGACAAGAACTGAACAAACGATACGGACTACTTAGACGACTCCTTGGACCCTCATCTAAATTATCAATGCAGAACAAACTAACGATATACAAAACAATCATTCGGCCAATATGGACATACGGACTTGAACTCTGGGGATCTGCAAAACCATCTAACATCAACAGAATACAGGCATTCCAGTCAAAAGTCCTCCGTAAAATTGTAAATGCCCCCTTTTATGTATCCAACAAAACCCTACACAATGACCTAAACATCCCATTTGTCCTTGACCTCGCTAAAACCCGTTTCCAAACGTTCCACTCCAAATTGTCTCACCATCCTAATCCTGAAGGTCAATCCTTATCATCCCAATCCCATCCAGACAATCCCCCCAGGCGGCTCAAGAGACAGTGGCCTCGAGACAATTTACTTGCCTGATCTTTTTACGATCAATAAAATATTTACTGAGACACCTCTGGAAGTGCCAACAATGGTTGGCTTCTTCCAAATTTTGTATTTTTTATTTTTTTTTTTTTTACTTTTGTCAGTTTTATCAACTTGTACATAATATCTGGATCAACATACTTGATCATTGTACTGTTATCTGTACAGATTTCAAATAAATAAATAAAAAGAAAAAAAAAATAAAATTATTGCATGACATGTTTTTTTTAAAATGAAAGCCAATAAAATTTCAAACAACTTTTTCTAGCCAGAATTTTGTTTTTTGTTTCCCCTTTTAAATTAAATTGCGTGTAAATAATTCACGAATTTACACAATTGAACATAAAATAATATTTCATTTTCCATCTAACTTAATATCAGCGCTGATATCGTTCAAATTAAACATTCAAATCATGATTAGACTTGCAAAAAATCAAAATATTATTTCTAAATATCTCATTGTTGGTTTAAGTTAAATTTAATTTTTGAAAATATGTCATTCTGATTTTCCAAGTCTAATCAAGATTTGAATGTTTAATTAGAACGATATCACATTACAATCATACATATTTTAATTAGTAATAATTTTAGACATAACTGACTTTTCCCTTGTAGAGGATGCCTCGATTCCACAACACTATATATTTTTTTAGGCTCCCGAAGGTGCATATAAATATTCGAAACACGTGGAGCTTTCAGGAGAAAAATCCATAATTATTTTACCAAGAAGAAAAGTCATCTATATACAATTTGTGAAGTATAATATTGAATGAAAGTAATATAATATACAAAATTAAGTAAAATATTACAGGAATTTATAAGAGATTTATTGGTAAAAAGTTTTCTAAATTAAAACATATTTAGATACATGGGAAAACTTCACTTTCCGCAAGAATTTAGGACGGGCATTCTTAAAGTTTATTACAACAAGTAAATTATTTTAGAAACTTTTGCACTTGATATATTTAGAGGAAAACTCTACAAATAAAAGACAAACAAATTATATAAAATAGACTCATTAAATATTTCAGTAATTCAGTTATTTAATCATCGTATTTTATTAAATTATTTTATATTGATAATTCTAAAAATAAACTCGCAGCACCAGTCGCTTTTTAGTAATTAAAATTAACAGAATTTTCCGGATCACGCTTAAATAGGCTAATTTTCTGTAGAAATTATTAATTTTAGAAATTTCACAGAACACCTAAATCCCATATTTTATCATTTATATTCAATTGTTAACATATTTAATTTTTAAGTACATTATGGAATAATATAGGAACAGCATTCATGATTTTTTTTTTTTTTTTTTTTTTTTTTTGAAAAATGTCTTTAAAGTCGATATTACTCAGTAGATACCAATAATGATCCTTGTCAACATTTTCGTAAATTATTACAAATTTTTAAATAAATATATATATATATATATATATATATATATATATATATATAACTTTCCCATACAAAGGAAATGAGTACTTTAATCAGCGTAGTCGATCCAATACGTTTGGTGAGCTCAACTATCACTCAAAAACAGTTTACTAATGTTTCACCTAAATTTTTATTTTATTGCAAAGAATCACAATGTATAACCTCCAATGATATTGAGAAATATATATCTTGGAAAAAGAAATGAATCTATTAAAAAGCAACGTTCATATGAAATCTCCTTCCTCGCTAAAATCGAGGATTAATTTTTTTTTTTTTTTTTTTTTTTTTTTTTAAACTTATTTAAGGACACTAGAAATTTAAAATTGGGGAAAAAAAGAGAACTATTTAATTTGAGCACCTGAAAAATCAAAGATAAAAATAAAAATACGAATTTATTTCGCCCAACATTTTATTATATTTATCGGATATTATTTGGCACATTAGTAAGTAATTCGCTCGTGTTACTCAGCCCCAGACGAACGGATATTTATCGGATATTATATGCCACATTAGTAAGTAATTCGCTCGTGTTACTCAGCCTCAGACGAACGGATATTTATCGGATATTATTTGGCACATTAGTAAGTAATTCGCTCGTGTTACTCAGCCTCAGACGAACGGATGTTTTATTCGTTTATTTATTAATTTACATTGAAAACATTATAATTTTTTTCTTGAAAACAAACACTTTAAAATGTAAGGTAAACGCATACAAAACCCCGTTCGAAATAACAAGAATAAAAATTTCGAAATTTTAAGAGCTTATTTCTTCAAATAATATCGCCACATCTAAAGCTACTTCAGAAGTTTTTTTAGTTGACATTTTAGTAAGATTTCGAATGGGCACCTTCTACTTACCACGATTTCCTCACCACCTTCCAGATATTTTACAAAATAAACCCAGATCCGAAAAAAATTTAATAACTAGTAATCTTTTTTTTTTTTTTTGTATGATACTTTCTTAACTCTGAACGGAACGAAAATTTAAGTATCTTAGTTTAGATATTTTTCAAACTTCTGGCACAAGTTCTAACTGACTCAATCTTTTCTGAGCGAAAGGCTTTTGGTCGCGCGAATTTCACTGCATAAGGGTTGTTTTGTATTAAATTTTGAGATTTTTTGAGCCTTTTGGAGAGCGATCATATTTGAATCACCGTTATTTTCGTGATCTTTAGTTCTAAAACTAAAGAAATTTTCTAGTCGGCACTTCCGGATTGTGTCATGAAGTCAAACTCATATGCGTGTTTCTTCCCTATGAAGGGAGGGAAAAACCGCGCTAAAAGGCAGACATATTTAATGAACTTCCTTGATCTATATATGTGTGTATATATTTAGAAGCATCTTAAGACATTGAGGGTTTAGTATGTGGCCGAGAGTAAGGCGTTGGTTGGTTTGAGTTGAGGAATTGCTGAAGTCTCGTGTCTTCGTGTGGGTGGAGGTTGTGTTACCAAACTTCAAAAGCAAGTCTGCCGACTGATACTGTCTTCACGCGAGCATTCTCCCCAACTTATCCAACATGTACGACATACTTGGAAACAAAGTTCTGTTCAGACTTTGACAGAAAAGATGGATTATTATAGCCATCTGATATGAAGGTTACATTGTTTCGAGGTTGGAGAATGTTATCTTTAGATATCCTTTATTACACCAGGTAGATATTAATACGTATATGATAAAATTAGTTTCCATCAATAATTACAATTTTTTTCCGGGCGCATGTTTTCGAAATAAATTGAGAAGAAATTTTTTCCCGTTGGGATTGTGGAGAGATGTTCGTTTTTCAGTCATAAGATTTCATAAAAGTATTTCATATATATATACATATATATATATATATATATATATATATATATATATATATATATATATATGGGGACGAGGTTAGCTCAGTGGTAGAGCACTCGACTAATGAACTGGAGGAACAGGTTCAAAACCCGAGCGCGCACTAAAGATTTTTTCTTCTAGTGCTGCCGTTCTAGGGTTGGATTTGGGGTCCCAGATCGTCCCTAGGCTCACCCAGCCTTTAATTAATAATGGGTACCTTGGGTGCTAATGACTTTAGCAGTCGAAGCAGCCAAGGGGGAAATCAGGCGGCCGGAGCATAGTGTTGACCACACTATCTCCCTAGTGTGCCGTATGGTCAAGAATCAGATACCTCTACAGTATATGCCCCTCTGGGCCCTTGTGCCCTGTTACGGGACTGATTTTATATATATATATATATATATATATATATATATATATATATATATATATATATATATGTTGTTTTTTAAGCTACTTCGCTGGGAATTAAATGTGTTGTTCATTCGGCATCTGTCTCCAGCGGTCTTGGTCCCTTACCGACCAGCAAGGATGAGTGAAGGCCAGAAGAAGCCGGAGAGGAATCCGGCGAAATATTGCGATGATAGGAGGAGCAAGACCGCTGGAGACAGATGCCGAATGAACAACACACACACACATATATATATATATATATATATCCAACACATTTTACAGTTATTTTAGCATAAATATGCTATAGCGGTGACTAAAGTGGGAAAAAACGTTGCAAAAAAGTGTCACTGCTGGCGTTCGCGCATGCGCAGTGGCGCTTGCGCAAGCGCAGTGGCCATTTACGAAGAAGACGACTGTATGTTATAGAGTAAATTACATAGGGTTGTCGGAGGGACCTAAAGGATATTTATGTCCTGAATTTGAGCAGAAAGCTTTAAACGAAATAATTTTTTATTTAATACATTTTTATTTTTTGACGCAATTCTGGCAATTTAGCCTCTCTATAAAAGAAATATATCTTTATATGATATTTTCATATCATGTCATATCGCACTGGTATTTTTAAAGTGGCACAACTCAAAATCAAACTCAATTGAAAATGTCTCAGTCTTGCTTATGAAGCTACATACAGTGTATGAAGGTACATGAACAACTGTATGAAGGTACATACAGTTTATGAAGCTAGGTGCATACAGTTTATGAAGCTAGGTACATACAGTTTATGAAGCTAGGTACATACAGTTTATGAAGCTAGGTACATACAGTTTATGAAGCTAGGTACATACAGTTTATGAAGCTAGGTACATACAGTTTATGAAGCTAGGTACATACAGTTTATGAAGCTAGGTACATACAGTTTATGAAGCTAGGTACATACAGTTTATGAAGCTAGGTACATACAGTTTATGAAGCTAGGTACATACAGTTTATGAAGCTAGGTACATACAGTTTATGAAGCTAGGTACATACAGTTTATGAAGCTAGGTACATACAGTTTATGAAGCTAGGTACATACAGTTTATGAAGCTAGGTACATACAGTTTATGAAGCTAGGTACATACAGTTATGAAGCTAGGTACATACAGTTATGAAGCTAGGTACATACAGTTTTGATGGTCAATGAAGACATATTTGCTATGTCTTTATATTCATAACTATGACAGTGTGAATAAAACCAATTTTTGAGTCGTGTCACATCAGAAATAGAAGTGTGATATATTAAATAAAAAGTCCACAAACTAACAAAAAAATACATTATATCTAAAAATAACTTCCACCAGCAATGGCTTAACGTTTATATGAAAATAAATCTTAAAATAACTTCCACCAGCAATGGCTTAACGTTTATATGAAAATAAATCTAAAAATAACTTCCACCAGCAATGGCTTAACGTTTATATGAAAATAAATCTAAAAATAACTTCCACCAGCAATGGCTTAACGTTTATATGAAAATAAATCTTAAAATAACTTCCACCAGCAATGGCTTAACGTTTATATGAAAATAAATCTTAAAATAACTTCCACCAGCAATGGCTTAACGTTTATATGAAAATAAATCTTAAAATAACTTCCACCAGCAATGGCTTAACGTTTATATGAAAATAAATCTTAAAATAACTTCCACCAGCAATGGCTTAACGTTTATATGAAAATAAATCTTAAAATAACTTCCACCAGCAATGGCTTAACGTTTATATGAAAATAAATCTTAAAATAACTTCCACCAGCAATGGCTTAACGTTTATATGAAAATAAATCTAAAAATAACTTCCACCAGCAATGGCTTAACGTTTATATGAAAATAAATCTTAAAATAACTTCCACCAGCAATGGCTTAACGTTTATATGAAAATAAATCTTAAAATAACTTCCACCAGCAATGGCTTAACGTTTATATGAAAATAAATCTAAAAATAACTTCCACCAGCAATGGCTTAACGTTTATATGAAAATAAATCTAAAAATAACTTCCACCAGCAATGGCTTAACGTTTATATGAAAATAAATCTTAAAATAACTTCCACCAGCAATGGCTTAACGTTTATATGAAAATAAATCTAAAAATAACTTCCACCAGCAATGGCTTAACGTTTATATGAAAATAAATCTAAAAATAACTTCCACCAGCAATGGCTTAACGTTTATATGAAAATAAATCTTAAAATAACTTCCACCAGCAATGGCTTAACGTTTATATGAAAATAAATCTTAAAATAACTTCCACCAGCAATGGCTTAACGTTTATATGAAAATAAATCTTAAAATAACTTCCACCAGCAATGGCTTAACGTTTATATGAAAATAAATCTAAAAATAACTTCCACCAGCAATGGCTTAACGTTTATATGAAAATAAATCTAAAAATAACTTCCACCAGCAATGGCTTAACGTTTATATGAAAATAAATCTTAAAATAACTTCCACCAGCAATGGCTTAACGTTTATATGAAAATAAATCTAAAAATAACTTCCACCAGCAATGGCTTAACGTTTATATGAAAATAAATCTTAAAATAACTTCCACCAGCAATGGCTTAACGTTTATATGAAAATAAATCTTAAAATAACTTCCACCAGCAATGGCTTAACGTTTATATGAAAATAAATCTTAAAATAACTTCCACCAGCAATGGCTTAACGTTTATATGAAAATAAATCTAAAAATAACTTCCACCAGCAATGGCTTAACGTTTATATGAAAATAAATCTAAAAATAACTTCCACCAGCAATGGCTTAACGTTTATATGAAAATAAATCTAAAAATAACTTCCACCAGCAATGGCTTAACGTTTATATGAAAATAAATCTAAAAATAACTTCCACCAGCAATGGCTTAACGTTTATATGAAAATAAATCTTAAAATAACTTCCACCAGCAATGGCTTAACGTTTATATGAAAATAAATCTAAAAATAACTTCCACCAGCAATGGCTTAACGTTTATATGAAAATTAATGTAAAAATTGATTTCTCTATATTTTGCATTCCTTTAATCCCTTTAATATAGCACTTTAGGTAACGGTCTATACCATTTAAATCTGATTTATTGCATTATGGCATATTAAGTATGTTCTACGGCTTGTACATATAAATTTAAGTTTTTGGTACTCCAAATTAAGAGAACAAGAGCACTATTGAACAAAAAATCATGATCCGTAGTTGTAAATCTATTGTTTTAACGTAATATGATTTTATATTAATTTATTTCTCTATTCTTTATATCTCGCAGAAGATTTTTTTTTTTTTTTTTTTTTTTTTTTTTTTTAGATTGGATTTCACAAAATGTAAAATAACCTATATAAAATATAACGAAGGTAAAATAACAATACAAATTCGCTTCCTCCTCCCCTCCTTCCTCCCCCAGTTGGTGGGCGAAATCCGTTTTGTAACGACACAACTAATTGTGGTGGAATAACAAAGGTTTTTATGGAGACTGACAGGAGGGTGAGGTCATTCATTGTAGGGGTTCCGTCGAACACTACACCTCGCTCATAAATCAATGAACAAGTCAGGGGGAGTTTTAATTTGGAACGAATTCTCTCAGGGGAGAGTGCAATATATATATATATATATATATATATATATATATATATATATATACTAGCTGTTCCACGGTGAGCAATGCTACACCAGTGTGTATTTGTAAAGAAACAAACATACAGACAGGCAGCTGGTGGACGTTTTTGACCTAGCCAATGACACTCCCCGTATGAAGACCTACCTGTGTACTATGTTTGATCAAAATCGATCATACGGTGAGGTTTTGTATAAGGAACACACAGACAGACAAACAGATAAAGTGACAGAAAAGTGATTTTTACATATATAGATATGTATTTATATTCATGATATGTCATCTTTATGGTTTTTAATTCTAAAATATTTACAACAAGGGTTGGCTCTCAAATAGAAAAATTTAATAACTAATATTATATAATTGCTAAAAATAGATTCTAGGCCCACAAAGTTTTTTTTAGACACTACCCTAAGGATTCAGAGTGGGTAAAGTTTATTTTTAGTCTACACCGTAAGATTCTGGGTGCGTAATGTGTATTTTTAGGCAATATCGTAAGATTCCAGGTGAGTAAAGTGTATTTTTTGACAATACCGTATGATTAAACAAGAGTAGTTTGTATTTCTTAATTATACCGAAATATTTGAGTTGTGTAATGATTCCAGGTGGGTAAAACTCATTATTAGATAATACTGCAAGATTCGAGGTAGATACAGTAGATTTTTAGAGTATACCGTAAGAGACCAGATTAATATATTTATTTTCAGACTATTTTTACAGATTTTACTGCAAGATTCGAGGTAGATACAGTAGATTTTTAGAGTATACCGTAAGAGACCAGATTAATAAATTTATTTTCAGACTATTTTTACAGATTTTACTGCACGATTTGAGGTTGATACAGTAGATTTTTAGAGTATACCGTAAGAGACCAGATGAATAAATTTATTTTCAGACTATTTTTACAGATTTTACTGCAAGATTCGAGGTAGATACAGTAGATTTTTAGAGTATACCGTAAGAGACCAGATTAATAAATTTATTTTCAGACTATTTGTACAGATTTTACTGCAAGATTTGAGGTAGATACAGTAGATTTTTAGAGTATACCGTAAAAGACCAGATGAATAAATCTATTTTCAGACTATTTGTACAGATTTTACTGCAAGATTTGAGGTAGATACAGTAGATTTTTAGAATACACCGTAAGAGACCAGATAAATAAATTTATTTTCAGACTATTTGTACAGATTTTACTGCACGATTTGAGGTTGATACAGTAGATTTTTAGAGTATACCGTAAAAGACCAGATGAATAAATCTATTTTCAGACTATTTTTACAGATTTTACTGCAAGATTCGAGGTAGATACAGTAGATTTTTAGAGTATACCGTAAGAGACCAGATGAATAAATTTATTTTCAGACTATTTGTACAGATTTTACTGCAAGATTTGAGGTAGATACAGTAGATTTTTAGAATATACCATAAGATACCAGGTGAATACATTTATTTTCAGACTATTTGTACAGATTTTACTGCAAGATTTGAGGTAGATACAGTAGATTTTTAGAATATACCATAAGATACCAGGTGAATACATTTATTTTCAGACTATTTGTACTGGAAGATTTGAGGTAGATACAGTCTATTTTTAGAATATATCGTCATATTTGAGCTGCGTAAAATTTACTTTTTCGTTACACGGTAATATTATGGCTGGGTAAAGTGTCTTTTTAGATTATACTGTAAGATTTAGGGCGGATAATGTGTGTTTTTAGATTATACTGTAAGATTTAGGGCGGATAATGTGTGTTTTTAGATTATACTGTAAGATTTAGGGCGGATAATGTGTGTTTTTAGATAATACTGTAAGATTCGAGGGAGATAGAGTGTATCCTTAGAGTATTCCGTAATATAAAATCTGGAAGAGAAAATAGCTTTAACTGCTCTTTACCTATTAGTAAAGGAATAGTAGCAGTTATTGGTGGGCTTTGATCTTTCGTGAAAAATATAATATAAAATCTCGAAGAGAAAATAGATTTAAGGCGCCACAACACGAAACTGACAGTATCATCCACCTGCTCAACGTTCGCTCTTGGAAACACTATAACACATTTCCTTACCTTGTTTTAGTCAAATACTCGTTTTACTGTTAAAGGCATTTAAAATAATCTACAACCAGTTAAACCGCTAGGTAAACAGATACAATAATCCGTTCAAATGAGCAAAACTAACAGTTATTATTTATTTATTGTGTCATCGCCATTGAAGCGGGGCACAATAAATAAATATTCCGTAATATTCGAGGAAAATGAAGCATATTTGTAGTCTATGCTGTAAGATTACTGATAGATAAAGTTTATTTGTTATCACTTTTACCAGAAATGGCTAGAGCTATTTAATATTAACTGGTGATAAGACCAGAATGATTATGCCATTATTAACTAGTTATATCGCCTTGCTCTGTTAATTAATAAAGGATTAGTTTTGTGGTTAACAGCAATATGGAATTCATAATCTCTCAATCACTATATAATCCACGTTGAGATTATCAACATTAGGCCCTACCTTATCTAAATACAGTAGTCTCTCTCTAATCCGGCGTTCTCTCTAATCTGGAGGTCCCTCTAATCCGGCGGTCTCCGAGAGGAATGAGTGACGGATATTGGACCTCGCAGGAGCTAGACCTGCTCGAAACCTTCCCTTCCTATCTAGCTAAACATTTTTTCGTGGTATTTCATTTAATTGAAGTCAAAGAATGCATAAATGTGTCGCTGTAGAAGCAGGAACCAATCATCCTTCCTCTCCACCAAGACGTCTTAATAGGAAGTGGCCCCGGGATCTACTAAGGTAGTGAAGTGTCGTGGAGTGAAAAAATCAGTGAAACTATAATAATTGAGCGTAATATCGATGGATATCTTCTCTCCTCGTGATATCACAGGCCACGTCTCATTCGCCTCTAATCCTCCCTGATAGTCGCAGGGTGTGGTTGGATGGCGTAAGGTAACTCCAGGTCATCCTAGAATCCTTCCTAACAAGGAAGGTATTCGGCTGACAACTGGTGACACCTAAGGCGTTGGCAAGTAACAAGTATCAAAATTGCATAATACAATTGAAATTGAAGATTGTAATATTCTGCAAATAAACAAATATATATATATATATATATATATATATTATAATAGAACCAGGAACTTGTGTTTCTACTAAGAAAATAAATGTTTTAACTAAGACACATATGCCTGGAAGATATTTTTATTTCTTAAATCTGTAATATTCATATGCACTTGTAAATATATTACACCAGCAACGATTTACATATTTTGAATTTATTTTATAATTCGGTGCGTACATTTTACTTAAATATGCAATGTAAACAATGGTACATATTATTATATCCTGAAATAATAAGGTTTTACAAATACATAACTTACAGCTTCTAACTGAATTCTCTAATCCAGCCTTTTCTCTAATCCAACTGTACCCCGGTACCGACGACGCCGGATTAGGGAGAGTCTACTGTACATATGTTTGAAAATTTCTGACATTGTAATCAATGTTTTTTTGTTTTGTTTTTTTTAAAAAAAAACCTTAAGAATTAAAACAAAAAGGAAAAAAAAAACAATAATTAGAAACCCTGTTTGAAATTCTAATTAAACTTTGTGAGGATTAAAGTTTTAAAATCCAATCATATTTCTTTCTCTCGGAGGGCAGTAAAAATAGACAAAGATGTGGTGGAAAACAGTAAAAACCTTTAAAACATAAAGTATTAATTGAATTTTGAAATTAATCATTCATTCTCATAGTGGTGAAAAATCCTTTAAATAATTCCAGTTTAAAATGAAATTTTAATTAAAAATTTAAATTGTCTGAAGCAAATTATTTTTTTGTTGATATTTTTGTTAATGGAGTAAAAAACAACGCAGTCTCTAAATCTTAACAGATTTCAATGCATTTTTTTTTAAAATGAAAGCTAATAAAATTTAGAACTACTTTGTCTTTTTTGTTTTCAGAATTTTGTTTTCTTTTTCCCCTGTTTATTAAATTACATGTAAATAAGATAAGATATTTATACTTTTAATAATATTTAAAATTATTGATACTGGCTCACAGTTGGGCCAAACGACATTTCGTGTCCCGAAAAGGCTACAGCCTCTAAATCTTGATTACAATGATTTTTTTTTTGTAAATGAAAGCAAATAAAATTTAAAACAATTTTGTTAGGCCTGAATTTTGTTTTTTGTTTCCCCTGTTTATTATATTACGTGTAAATAGTTCACAAACGTTTACAATTGAACATAAAATAATATTTTATTTTTCATATAACAATATAAAGGACTAAGTAAAGATGGAATGGTTGGGATTCGGCTAAATAAACCTCAATATGATTTTGTTTTAAAAAATCTATATTTCGGACGTTTCGGCTACTCATTGGTAGCCTTCGTCAGCTAAAATGACAACAAAAAAAAATTAATACAAAAACAAAAAAAAAAAATAATTGAAAAAAAATATTTTTTTGTATTAATTTCTTTTTTTGTCATTTTAGCTGACGAAGGCTACCAATGAGTAGCCGAAACGTCCGAAATATAGATTTTTTAAAACAAAATCATATTGAGGTTTATTTAGCCGAATCCCAACCATTCCATCTTTACTTATCACCTCGACGGCTAACTATCTAATCATCATAATATAAAGGACTGATATAGTTGAAATTAAACAATCAAATCCTGATTAGACTTTGAAAAAATCAGACTGACATCTTCAAAACGTAAAATCATCTTAATTCAACAAAGAGATTAATTGAAATAATATGATTTTTGAATGATTTCCGAATAGATTTTCATTTTTTCCATGTCTAATCAAGATTTGAATGATTAATTTTAATGATGTCAGAGCTGATATTATTTTAGATGAAATATTATTTTATAGTCACTTGTAAAAGTTCATGAGCTACTTACACGTAATTTAATAAGCAGGGACAACAAAACACAAAGATCGGGCCTCACAAAGTTGCTTTGAAGTTTATTTGCTTTCATTTTTAAAAAAAAAATCGTTGAAATCGGTTAAGATTTAGAGGCTGAAGTCTTTTTTGAAACACGAAATCAATTTTTAGATACTTTTGCGACTTTTTTTTTTTTTATAACGGAACTTCAAAAAAATATAAACAATTTTAATTCAAATAAATTTCTAAAAACTTGATTTTCTGGTATTATGCCGTAATATTATATATATATATATATATATATATATATATATATATATATATATATATATATATATATATGTTTTGTTGTAAGTTTCTTCGCTGGGGTTGATATGATTGATTTGTGAGACGGCTTCTCTCTCCAGCGGTGTTCTTCCTCTCCTTTGCGCAATATTTCGTCGGGTTCATCTCCGACTTCTTCAGGCTGCTCAGCGGTGTTTTTGCTCTCCTTTGCGCAATATTTCGTCGGGTTCATCTCCGACTTCTTCAGGCTGCTAGACGAAATATTGCGCAAAGGAGAGGAAGAACACCGCTGGCAGCCTGAAGAAGTCGGAGATGAACCCGACGAAATATTGCGCAAAGGAGAGGAAGAACACCGCTGGAGAGAGAAGCCGTCTCACAAATCATATATATATATATATATATATATATATATATATATATATATATATATATATATATAATATTCCTCTATATAGTAGAGAGATTAGATTTTTAGAAAGCAAGCAATTTTATTTGGACCAATACATAGGGTATTATGCACAAACATTTTTTTTTTCAGATTAAATTTAATGATTTCAAATATTCTGGTAGGATTTTTAGAATATACTGTAAGATTTCAGATGGGTAAATCTCACTTTTAGATTATACCGTAAGAGGCCAGATGAATACATTTATTTTTAGACTATTTTATACAGATTTTACTGCAAGATTTGAGGTAGATACCGTCTATTTTTAGAATATATCGTAACATTTGAGGTGCTTAAAATTTACTTTTACGTTACACGGTAATTTTATGGCTGGGTAAAGTGTCTTTTTAGAATATACTGTAAGATTTTGGGCGGATAATGTGTGTTTTTAGAATATACTGTAAGATTTAAGGCGGATAAAGTGTGTTTTTAGATAATACTGTAAGATTTGAGATACGTTAAGTATATTTTTAGATTAGGCCATAAAATTCGAGGGAGATAGAGAGTATTCTAAGGCAATACTGTAATATTCAAGGAACCTAAAGATTAGAGATAGATAAAGTTTATTTTTTATTACTCCTAACTAATAATGATTACAAATATTTAATATTAATTGGTGATAAGACTAGAATAATTATGCCATTATTAACTAGTTATGGCGCCTTGCTCTGTTAATTAATAAAGGATTAGTTTTGTGGTTAACAGCAATATGGAATTGGTTTTAATTCAAATAAATTT
The DNA here is from genome assembly GCA_946811695.1 of Gonocerus acuteangulatus. NCBI lineage: Eukaryota > Metazoa > Arthropoda > Insecta > Hemiptera > Coreidae > Gonocerus > Gonocerus acuteangulatus. The sequence continues at coordinate 6,280,977 of OX328129.1, read as the reverse complement.
CTAAAAACTTGATTTTCTGGTATTCCTATCGAAAATTGGTTTAAATTAGGATTATCAGAAGTTTGTTGCCTATTTTTGGTTAGTTATCTATTATGTATCTTATCCTTGCCATGGATTAATTAAAGATAACTCCCAATAGATATTAGCTATCTCCATCCTCATCTAGGAAGATTGGTCGGTAGGTTGTAGAAGTGTTTGTAAGATGGCGGTGAGGTTTACAGCTGTCCTCTTATCTCTTCTATTTATCTCCAGCTGACGGGAAGTAGGGTGCCTTTTTTTCCTACAATCTTCCAAGACCCAAAGAGGTAGGAATAGAAAGAAGAAAAGAAAAAAAAAACTTAATAAAAACCACTTCCTTAACTTATAAATAAAACCTGCCCTAAGACACAAAGTGGTGTAATTTTCCTAATCATGTTCTAATAATATTCAAGAATTTATTAAAATTATCTCAACTAGGGCCTAAAATGTTATGGTAATAATATTAAAATCTAAAAGTGTAACGGTGTAATGCTAAGAGCATTTTAGCCCTTCAGAAAAACGAGATGTTTGTTCATTTTATTACTCGGAATATTTGTATACTGTATTTTATATATATATATATATTTGATTAAAAACAAGCATAATCTCAATCTGTTTACATGGAAGAACAGTTACAACAGAACAGTTCAATGTTTAGTTTTTCTCTAAAGATAATTTCGGCACAAAAAAAAAGCATTGCCAAGTTTAAGAATATACCTGGTTGAGGAAAGTGATATTTTAGTAACTGGATATAAGTATTTTTATTGTTGTTTTTAAAGGTCAGTTGAAATGTCTTTACTGTTCTTAGTAAGTAACTATGAGGTCTTCCAAGTAATGAACTTGGACATTTCTTTCTTGTATCATCTCCTGTATTGGCAAATATTTTTGGTTGAATTAATACACCAACTCATACTACTTTTTTGGAGTGTAGAATGGTAAGGCGTTTTGGGGGGGTTTTAGGAGGGGATATTTTTGAGGAAGGGAGTGTTTCTTTGTGGGGGCAGGAACTTGGCCTCTATTTCACATTTATGTTTTTTTTTGGGGATCTCATTACTTTTTTCTAAGTAATAAATAGAATTTAGTAGCTCCATACCTACTAGCTTTTGTACTTCATATAAAACCAGGGTCTTTGGATTCTGCATAAGGTTCTCCTTACTACTTGATATTTGATACCAATAATCAACTTACATACATCTAATCACTAGACTAGAAAAGTTAGAAGCTCTTCCAGATGACATTACTCTAGAGGACAAATTGATTGCTCTCTTAACTAAACTATTACACTGTAAAACACAGGAACCTTATCCCGAGGATAAAGATCACAGTAGGGAAAGTGCAGAAGGCCTTCAAGAAAAGTATAAGAAACAAAGACGTTACATTTTGGGTTTGTAGTCCTAAACTTTGTAATTTAGATGGCTCGACTTTGAAAAACTTAGTATCTGCTTTGAAGTATATTATGCAGTGAACCCCTACGACTTTATTTACTACATTTAAAAAAGAAGTCACAACTGTTTTTGTTAAGATGCGTCGAAATGTTTTTTAAAACATCAAATATAGGTTCTCCTTACCAAGACGATTCATTTGATATGGGTTTCAGAAGGAATGATATCATTTCGATGGAACAAAAAGTAGAAAACGTCATAGGTAATATGACACTCCCGTATCAAGACCTACCTGCGTGCCAAGTTTGGTCAAAATAGGCCAAACGGTGTGAATTTGTATAAGGAACAAACATACAGACAGACAGCTGAAAGACGATTTTGACTAGCCTATGAAACTACCCGGAGAAAGACCGACATGTGTGTCAAATTTTGTCAAACGGTGTGTATTTGTATCAGGAAAAAACAGAAAGACAGACAGCTCATAGACAATTTAACCTAGCCTATGATCCTCCCCGTATCAAGACCCATCTGTGTCCCAAGTTTGGTCAAAATCGGTCAAACGGTACGGATTTGTAAGAGGAACAAACATACAGACAGACAGCTGGTATACGATTTTTACCGAGCCTATAAGCGTCTAATTGTTTTTAAAACATCAAATATAGGTTCTTAATACCGAGACAATTCATTTGATACCCCACATCATGGGTTTCGGACGGATTGATGAGTTTCCAAAGAAAGTACAAAACTGGCACGCCCCCGCCCCGGAAGCGGAGTCAAACACAACTTTTCGCGATATTTCGATTTTTTCCTTTAATAACGTCTTCATATCTATCTTCATGCAAAATTTCAAGTCTCTAGCATCATGGGAAGTGCATAATAATTTTGATGAGTCAGTGAGTGAGTGAGTGAGTGAGTGAGTGAGTCCTATAAATCCCGATTTGCATTCGCTTATATCTCAGAAACTATTCTAAGTAGAATTATGAAAATTTCCAGTTTTACTCACATCTAGTAGTATAATACCTGTGTAAAATTTCATAACTTTATCTTTACCTGGTTGAATGTTATGAGAGGGTAAAAATCGGCTCTAAGACCGCCTGTAATATACACACAGTATGCTTTGGCCGGAACTTGGCCTGGCGCACTACCGTGCGCCTAGACCTTACAGATATTAAAGTCTCTAATGGACACTGCGACATTAAACTTACTAAAATACTAAAAAAAAAACCAACTCTAATATAGATTAAGTCCCAAAGTTGAAGATGTTCTTGTATCATTGAAGCTCCGAACTAAGTTTCGGGTTTCCAATATCCGGAGCCCTCCCCCTCCTCCTACAGCTTCTAACTTAATTCCCCCCCCCCCGAAAAAGATAATTAACATCTCCGTTATAATTAAGTGGTTTTTAAAGCTATTAGCGGGGATCAAGAACTCTTAAAGGATTAGAAAAACGGAGGACAAAAAGATAAATTTAAGTCCTTCGTGGGACTTCATAATTTTTGATGATATATTAGGGGTAAGAGAAAGCTTTAAGTCTTGAAACCTCGTATCAATTCAGGGGTTGAGATTAAACATTATATATATATATATATATATATATATATATATATATATATATATATATATATATACATCTGATTTTACTTCAGATGGAGTGATTATATTCCATTTTTATATAAACGAAAAAAAAAGAATGTAAGCTTCTAAGTATATTAAAACAAACCAAGTTTTATGTTCTCAGTTAATTGTAAATTCAAATGTGATCATTAATTATATAAACGGAAGTGAATTGAATTATTAATCGAATTTAAAATTAGGGAAGAATATTAATGGTAAAGTCTCAAGTCCGGAGAAGCGGCTCAGAAATTTTCGGGGCTTTCCGTGGAAGTTCTAATCAGAAAAGGAGCTTTACTCGCAGGTGTTGGTTGGAATTATTCCCGAACTAATATAACTTATTAGGAAGTCTCGAATAGAATGAATAATTTCTCATTTTTTTAAAACATTAAGTTTTCTTAATGGTTCCTAATCTGTAAAAAGGAACGTTTGATTATTTCGAGATAAGGAGGAAATTTCGTGATAAGAGCATTGTTTACTCTTGGGTCTTCAGTTGTTATGTAATACATAGAAAATCCATCACACAATGTACTCATTTACCTCTATTCTTTTTCTGAAATTTGTCTTTTATTTTTGATACTTGTAGTAAAGTTTTCAAAATCTGCTTTATATTTGTCACTCTGTCACTCAATGGCCTATCATAGCCAAGCCCAAACCACTTGTCAGAAAAATTTGAAATTTTGCATGGACACTCCCTTTAGGATGTAAACACTCGTTAAGGTTTTTTGATATTCAAGTTTTTAAGTATTTTTAGAGGGGTTTTAATTTTAAGTTGAGCAGGTACGCCTAGGCAGCAAGCATTGCTAGGACGATAACAGGTCAGCTGTTACCGTATTGTATTTGTTTCTTAATATTATTTCTTCTTGAGCTTCATTTCAACTATGATGGCAGACCTTGAATTACTAGAAATAAACTGTGATTTTGTCCCTCATAGAGTTTACGCTATACCTGGTGATGGTCCATCCGAGGTAATAATATCCCGAACCCTTGTACAGCCTCCTCACCCAACACTTATTGGTAATGCTCGCAAATATAATGGGTGCTTTCAAATAACATCTTGGAAACATTTTTAAATTTTAACGTACATTTATTATTGGCACCAAATTTTAGCCTGTACTGATTAAACTGCTGTTACTACTAAAGTAAAGATAACGCATTATCTCTAGGTTATCTGTTTCTTGTCACTGGTCCACAGCGCCCCAGTGTTAAGAAACATTATACTTTGATAACTTATCAATATATGTATAACATATTGTATGACGGGAACCATGCTATAATGAACTGCACAAAATTATATAGAAGTGTTAATTTTGAAGATACATTATTTAACGCAATAAAATAACAACTTATCTGCCGTGACGAAGCACGGACATTCAGCTAATATTATAATAAGGAAATGATTAATTACATAGAAAATATATCATTCATATTCTAAGTAAAGGAGTAAAAACGGATGAAATATCGTCCCTACCATGTCAAACTATCCAATATGCAAATCTAAGCAAACTAGAGAACAAACATTGACCAAGTAATATATTGAAAAATTGTTCTAAAGGGGTTAGAGTTGTGAAATGCCGTATCGTCCACAATCCAAGAGCAACGTCACCGATCTGAAAAACGAGTTTTTGCTTATTCGATATCTTTACATGGTAGGGACGATACAATCCTGTAGTAAATTTATAATAATAACAATTTGATGAGATAATCCATTCGTCAGTACACGTGTTTATGTAATACATATTTCCAATTATGGTTTTAATATTATACAAATGAGAGAATTATTAATGAAAATATTACTTTGATATATGAAGCTAACATTAATCCGAGAATTCTACTGAAAGGCATATACATCTACAAAGACTTTAATTACTAGTTGAAACACACTCCTTTCCAGGATCATATATATATATATATATGTGTGTGTGTGTGTGTGTGTGTGTGTGTGTGTGTGTGTGTGTGTGTGTGTGTGTGTGTGTGTGTGTGTGTGTGTGTGTGTGTGTGTGTGTGTGTGTGTGTGTGTGTGTGTGTGTGTGTGTGTGTGTGTGTGTGTGTGTGTGTGTGTGTGTGTGTGTGTGTGTGTGTGTGTGTGTGTGTGTGTGTGTGTGTGTGTGTGTGTGTGTGTGTGTGTGTGTGTGTGTGCGCTTTGTATGATACACTATCCAATGCCGAATTAGCAACCTGTTCCTATTCCTGGAGGTTCTGACAAATCCTTTAGTCTAAAAAAGGAAATTAAATCATGAATAATGCAAAGGATATTCAGGAAGTTGGTTCTTTACTATATCGTGGTTCACGGTTTTATCAAGAGTGTTTTCATATACTATTTAGGAGCCAGCGCCACGTTTAATCTACACACACACACACACATTATATATATATATATATATATATATATATATATATATATATATATATATGCGGCACGTAGCAACATTTTATAAATTTGGGTGTAATTAGTGTTTAGCTCCTTCACTAAAGCGCTTGTGTAACCTACTTTGGATTATTCAAGTCAAAGAGGATTCTTGCAAAAAATACTTATCCATTTCTATAATAAAAATGTAAGTTATTTATTGATGACGTTTTGCCTCATAATATTTTTTGTATTATGTCTTTTTAGATGGAAATCATTTGCCAAAGTAGCTATTACAATAAAAAACATGGCGTAGCTTTCGAAATTGATTTATCTAAATCCTAACATTTCTAGCATACTTTTTAATTTGCACTACCAGGGCGTTGCACCTCTGACCACGACTAGTTGTTGTTCCTTTGACCAGATCAAAGGTACAACACACCTGAGTATTTTTTTTATAATTCAAGTTTTATGTTCTTCTGCTACAAATTAAAAAAAAAATTAATATTACTATTACATATTTAGTCGCAGAGATCTGTGGTATTAAATGCCCAATGTTTAAGATCCAATATTTGAAAAAACATACTTAAAGTGACAAGTTTACGAGAGAAGATGAAAATTTGTATGATATTGATGTTGAAGACATTGTGGCTAAACTTCCATACCCTACTATTGCTAGTGGATCTGCTTCACAGTTAAAACGTTTATCGGTTGGACTGGATTTTTCAGCATATTAAGCATAACATAATATCAATAATAGCTTTTTATTATGCTTACATCCTTGTCCTGTATTTATTAAACTTACAATATTACTGAATACAATTTTTTTCTGGACTGCTGTATTGTTTTTACGTGGTCAGAGGTACAACACCCCTTGGTCAAAGGTACAACTACATGTTGTACCTTTGACCACTGTGCGATTATTTTTAAAAAAAATAATAAAAAATATTAAATGTAAAGCTAGAACCTTGAAAAAATTAAATATAATAAGCAATAGAATACTAATTACAATGAAATAAAAAAAAAATAAATTTAGCGTTAATATTCAAGCTAAAAAAAATTCAAAGTGCAAAGTGGTCAAAGGTACAACACCTTCCCCCTATATATATATATATATATATATATATATATATATATATATATATATATATATATATATAAAGTGTTTCTGATGACTATTTTTTGAGAAAAACTAAGTAAACGTTTCTATTTATCCCTCGGAAAATATAACTATTCTTAAGAGCTATAAACGAGAAACTTACTAATTACTATATTGAATGAATTATATTATATAATATAGGACTATAAAACTTATTTTTACTCGCCTAGGTATTTAGAAACGTGCACAAAAAAAGTATAAGTGCGATATTTGATATATAAAAAAAACGTTTGTCATATAGGAAAAATAAATTTCTATAAATATAATAATACACATATAATTTTTTTTTTAAATTACTATATCATTTGTTGTAAATATTCCTTTTATCAAGTTCTTGTGTAAATTTTGTTATTATTACTAATTTTTATTGCAAAATTTCATATTAATCTTTTTCATATAAGATTTTTATAATTTATTTATTACTATTCATGATTTTTCAGAATTAATAATAAATAAATAAAAAACATATATTAAAAAATATATATCAATAGGATTGCTAAAATTAATGAGATTTTATTATTAAAATGGGACTCCAGATTAAATCGATATTGTAAACATTCTGTGGGGGGCGAGGTTAGCTCAGTGGTAGAGCACTGGACTAATAAGTTGGAGGACCTGAGTTCAAATCCCGAGCAAGCACCGTGAGACATTCACTCTATGGCGTTAATGACCCTAAGGTTGACACGCCTTAAAAAAAAAAAAAAAAAAAAAAAAAAAAAAAAAAAAAAAAACATTCTGTGCTCGGGGCGTTGTAATTGCTCTGACGGGTTTGTGAATTTTGTTAATTTATATTTTCTCGCAATAAAATTGCGAAACACTAAACCCCTAACCTTATTAAAATTATGATTAAATTCCATAGACATTCATTTGTAAATAATATAAATAAATTTAAATGAAAATTTTGTTTGATTTTAATATTTTATTTTTTAAGGCCAATAATTAATAACAGATTTTTTTCGGTTTATATAACGGTTACCAACCATTTCTAACAAATATAGAAGCGGTGCCTTCCCATTTTGACATGAAAATATCATGAACTAATGGTTTACGTGACCCGAAATCAATTTTATGTGGGAATAATTGGGTTTTCATTAATTCCTAATTGACATTTGCATGATAAAAATAATTTTCCACAATCAAAATTACTCCCCTCCACCCCTTGGGACACGGCTATGTTTTATAGTTTACCTATTTTTAAAGAAAATACACACACCTTTTTAGGAATACAACACAGGACTCTTGGTAAGAATGAAAATTTAAGATCCTTGGCAAATTCATAAGTAAAATATTGCTTCCTATATGTACTTAAAAGCATATTTTGGAAGGAGAAAATATTGTGCTTATTGTTATAAATTACTATGACGGACTTATATAGGAAATCATGGCGACGATACCCATTTTCCCAAGAGGAAGTTCTTCCGGAAGCTAAAATGGCAAATTTGCCATTTTGCCCGGAAGTGCGGCATGATTCAAGCTTAGCTTAAGGGAGAAGGGGGAGGGGGCTAAATATAGTGGATGAAGTAAATTATGTTGCTGGCCTTCATATCCCTTTATCGCGGGCTGGATGGGAGCTTTATTGGGGGTGGCGGTACCCTTACAATGAAGGTGACCTAGAGTAAATTGTAATATAACACCTCAGGTTTTCAGATGGAGAGTTGGGTTAAATATGCTCCTACGTCATAATTTTACGCGTATACAGTTAAAAAAAATGTACTTTATATATATATATATATATATATATATATATATATATATATATATATATATATATATATATCAGTCCCGTAACAGGCCACGAGGGCCCTGAGGGGCAGATACTATAGAGGTATCTGATTCATGGCCATACGGCACACTAGGAAGATAGTATGGTCAGTACTATGGTCCGGCCGCCTGAATTTCCCCTTGGCTGCTTCGACTGCTAGAGTCATTAGCACCAACCAAGGTACCCATTATTAAATTAATTAAAGGCTGGGTTGGCCTAGGGACGGTCAGAAAGGCCGAATTCAACCATGAACCATGGCCTCGAGCTTATTAGTCCAGTGCTCTACCGCTGAGCTAACCTCGCCCCCCATATTTATATATATATATATATATATATATATATATATATATATATATATATATATATAAATCGGTTGACCGATTTTCACCAAACTTGGCACACATGTAGGTTTTGATTTGTGGGAGTCATAGGCTAGGTCAAAATTCTGTAGAACTCACAGTTGAGAGGTCATGGGTGCGAAACTATGAAGCCATATAGTTAGATACACGTTGCGTTATTAGATTTTAATATTACTTATTTGTTTTCTAATTCATTTTTGCTTTTATAGATGCAGAAAGTAGGTGTAGCATGGCACGCCGGGTAAAAGCTAGTGTATATATATATATATATATATATATATATATATATATATATATATATATATAACGTGTCTTTCTGTTTGATTCACACCGATTGACCGATTTCGACTAAACTTGGCTCACAGGTAGGTCTTGATGCGGGGATTGTCATATGCTAGGTCAAAACGTCTACATCCTGTCTGTCTGTATGATTGTTCCTTACAAGAATCCACATCGTTTGACCGATTTTGAACAAACTTGGCACACATGTAGCTCTTGATTTGGAAAGAGTCATAGGCTAGGTCAAAATTGTCTAGAACGCAAATTTCATAGGTCACAGGTGTGAAACTATGAAGTCAAAATAGTTAGAAGTTTGCGCTATCAGATTTTAATATTACTTATTTGGTTTCTAATTAATTTTTGCTTTTATAGATGCAGAAAGTAGGTGCAGCATGGCACGTCGGGTAACAGCTAGTATATATATATATATATATATATATATATATATATATATTCACAACCGGTTTGGAGATATAAGAATACATCCAAAATCCCAAGAAAAATCCAGTTATTTCCATTTTCATCAAAAAGAGTTTCATTAGATTATTCACAAATTACTTATGAAATGGTCCAATGGAAGCAAAATAACGCAAAAACGTAAGCTTTAAGATTTTCTTCGTGCGAATTTATACCCAAAAAAACAACAAACATGTTTCAGTCGAAGGATTCTGGCTAACGAACTTGACCTTTTAAATCGCACAAATTATTTTTTTACTAAACGTCAGTAAAATCGGTTAATTTTTGAGACAGCTGGAGGGCGAGCACCGTTATTTTGGTGACCAAGTGGTCCTGAAACAAGAAATGTTTTAATCGGCTCTTGCGTATAGTTATAACCTAAGAAAAAAATATTCTTACTTAAGTTGACCTAGAACACTTATAAAATAATAATTACTTATATATATATATATATATATATATATATATATATATATATATATATATATATATATACTATATAGTATTAATCTTTGAAGTCGAAATAGAAGCTTTTACCGATTTGAAAGCTATTTCCATTTGATTAATACTCAATTCGTAAAATCAAGAGACAGAACTGGAAAAAGATAATGCAATTTATTTCTTGTTGGATATTGACCCTGGCATGAGAGCAAACTCTGATTGCCTTTGAAGTAAATCAAAAAATAAAAACTGAAGTAAAAAAAAAAACAAAAAAAAACACAGAAACCTTTCATCCCTAATCGTGTGCCCTAGTTCTGGATGGGGATTCTAAATAAAGCTTTGGAATCGATTTTTCCCTTATCAGTAAGCAGGCGTTCTCCCGACTCCTTATCAATGGACTCACACATCCTACGAGCTCATACGCATGCGCCATGGATTATCGGAGTGTTATTTTAAGCCCTTGAAGAGCATCGAACGGTTTTCCGATAACATCCAGGGCCACGGAACCCCGACACAGCATCGGAAATAGGCTCAGACCTCAAATATTATTGTAGGAATTCGGGGAAAAAATATTGGTATCGATAAAATATAATGCAGAATTTCAGATACACTTGTTCATCTACTTTTGCGATTATTCTCGTTTTCGGTACACAAGCAATTTTAACGTTCACCTAAAGATAACAAAAATATTATTTACAGACTACTACCCTTTTTTTTGCCACAAAAGGCTCGACAAACTTTTTTTTTTTTTTTTTTTTTTTTTTTTTTTTTTTTTTTTTTTTTTTTTTTTTTTTTTTTTTTTTTTTTTTTAAGAAACGCCACTAAACTTAACAGGAATCGAACCCACGACATTCAGCGAGGAGTGCTCAGCCCTTAACACTCACATAAAAAATTAGCCTCGTTTTATCTTTGCGAAAGACAAAAAATTTACATCTCTTGGTGATGTCTACAATTTGCGTTGGTGCAGAGGATTCATTAATCATTTGTATAAAGATTTTATATTGTAATATGTGTGTATATATATATATATATATACATATATATTCATTTGAAAGTTTTATGTATAGACTAAGATAAATAAAATCATCAGTTTTATCTGAAATATCCGATTGATGTAGATGTCTAGATCAAGCACAGATTTGAGAAACACTACACATAAGCATATATATATATATACAGGGTGTCCCAGTATATGTGTCCACCCCCTTTTCCTCTTAGAGTTGTTGGAATTTCGAAATGAAACTTGGTAGGTCTTAGTTATGTTGCATGAGGTTACTTTTGAAGGTTTAGTTGACTTTGTAACGTTCTCCAGTTTTTCTCCAGCGCATCTAACTCTAGATATTCCAATGGCACCTGGTATTTTTATGACGAATTCTGATAGAAAATTTAATTTTAAGACTAATTTATTCTGAGACATCTTTTGATCCGACGCACCGTTTGCGCGTAAAACGCAAAAAACTGACAAATATCGCCCTTTTGTAGACAAATTCCTATTTATCATTGAAACCAAGCCTTGTACGTAAAAACACCTCGATGCAAACGTTGTAGCCTATTAATTTTCCTTTCAGATGATACCAAGATCAAAGTTGTAGATTGAATATTTAACGGGATATTACGAATGAAAAATATACCTAAAACGTTTTAAAAAATAGCAATTCAGAAAATCGATATGAACAGAAAAAAAGTAGCTGTCATAAACAATAAAAAAAGTACTTATTACTTACTAAAAGTATATAAAAAGTATTATAAAACAGAACATAATAAATTTCTCTTTCCATATGAAATTATTATATCATTAAACCCATCTCATCAATCGACCCAAGATATGTTTTCATTCATAATATCCCGTTAAATATTCAATCTACAACTTTGATCTTTAGGAAATAAAATTTAAAAGTATTTAAAAAAAATATCGTCGATACAAAAGCAAATTAACGAATATGAAAATCACCACTTTTCAGAGTGGAAAAGTATTCATTTATAACTTTTTTTTGGACGGTCAAATATTCGGCAGATTTGACCTTTTGATAGTGGAATACTTTCCCTTTAATAGAGTAAAATCAGATTCAAGAATTTGCCGTAAATAAGTCCAGCAGAAATTAGTAAAGATGGACAATGAAAGATGCATTTTTTTATATTCGTTAGTTTGCTTTTGTATCGACGATATGTTAACTTAAAATATACTCTGCTTACTTTTTACAATGATTATTTCAAGAAGTGTTATATACATCCCAACACATGCGCAACCTCAATACCTAAATCCATTATTATTGTGACAAATGTATGTGCTTTGAAATATTGAAGTCAATCAATTTACAATAGCATTATAGGATTGTGGAAATGAGTTAACTCATTTGAATAATGAAGCTTTTGGGATGAGCCGGACATCAGAATGAAAACGGCTGCCCTAACAACCCCCCCGCGCCAAGAGCTCTAAACAACACAGCTTTGTCGTTGATGTTTCTATACTGTGCAGACTGCAGCGTGCAGATAAACAACAGGGCTTTCAGCGTAGCAAAACAACAGCTTTGGCGTCTAATGTTTACAAAGTCAGGACTTTGTAAACATTAAAGCGATGTTGTTTAACAAAAGGGATGTTAACATATATTTACAGCAAAAAGTCCTAATTGGGGGCGAAACCAGTGCTCGTGTCCTTCATATGTATTATACCTCTATTATTACATGGATCCTCTATTATCATCCATGTAATAATAGAGGTATAATATCAGCCATATTAATTTTAACTATGCATTTTTTTTAACAAAATATTTCTATATAAATATTTATTAATTTCCAGACATGAACCATACAATTTAAAACAATGAAATTTCCTCCTCAATCTATATAATATCAAATTTACAAGCACATAATCTGAAGATTATAATTTATAAAAAAATAATGCAAAATCATACAGGTCAGTTGTTGATACATTAGTATACTATAATTTTTATGTTTATTATTTGTCCATATTTTAACTTAATATCCTAACCAGTATAATTAATTGTATTTCACAGATACTTGGATTGAAAATGGCTTATAGCAGAAAGAAATCTAATATATAATAATTGAAGACTGAATAAGCTGTTACCAACTACCTAGAACATCTTAGTTTTCAACTTAGCATCTACAAACACAAAAAAACATTATATATATATATATATATATCTGTATATTTATTTATTTGTTTCCTCCTTACAGTAACCCTGCAAGAAGGGAGTTTATTTTTGTCTGCAAGTCTCATGCAATAAACAGCATATCACTTGCATTTGTATATTAACATATTTTGTTTTTTTTAAACATATTATTAGTTTTAGTTAAAATTTAAAAGTTTAAAATTATAATTATACAAAATACTACACATGGAGAAAAATTAACCAAAGAACAGAATATAAAAATTAAGTAAAACAAAAACATGAATAATAAAGAATAAAGGGGTCTCCTGTGGTCTAGTGGCTAGCGCGCTGGATTCATAAGCGGGAGATGGTGGGTTCGATCCCCACCGGCGCCAGAAATTTTCTCATCTCAGGGCTCGCTGAGAAAATTCCTGGCTGCACCCTGGAGGCCGGCGCTAATGTCCGCGATTTGTCGATGCGCCGTAAAAAAAAAAAAAAAATATAAAGAATAAATGGATAATCAATGCTTAATACCACAGTTTATTTGTAATAGGTATTCAATCTTCCCATTGCCATGTAAAGTTGCTCAGCAAATTCTCTTAATGCCTTATTATGGCACATAAACATCATAATAGTTCATAATTGTCGGTTGTAATTTTGTCCGTTCCTGCATTAGTAGTCGGCAGTCGTATACTAAGTGTTGATAAGTTTGTTCCGTAAGAAAGTCGCATGGACAAGTGTTTCTGTTTGTGATTTTCAAACGGTGTAAGTATGAATTTATTGATCCATGTCCTGTGACAAGTTGTGTTGTGTAAAAATCAGTCATAGTTTGTTTTTTTGTTAAATATGTTTGAATTTGCGGTATATATATATATATATATATATATATATATATATATATATATATATATATATGTATATATATATATATATGTTACCGGCAAAGCGTTAGGTTTAGGGAAAGTATAGAAAGTATTAGTTTTTACAACATGTTACACATCATTGCCTAGGCATTGTTTAAAATCCCTAGGTATTCTATAGCATGCCTGTTGCTTGATTATTTGGTATTGTATACAATTAAAAATGTTTTAAAAAGTTTTGTACACTTTAACCTAGGTAATTTGAATATCTTCAAAAATTGCTTAAAAAACAAGCTCTTTTTGTACGACAAACAATTTATTTAAAACAATACATTAAATGAGATTGTTATCTACATATTTAGAGCTACTTGTTAGAGCAGGGCTGAGTATTGTCACACTTAGAATTCCATTTTCTTAGCTCTTCAACACATTTACATTTTCACGAAGGCCCCCGCCGTCCGTCGGTAGTTACTCCTACAACCTACAAATCCTCTCTTTCATACTTTGCCAAAAGCCCGGTAAGTACTCTATGTAATGCCTAAGAAAGTATGAAATAGGCTTTATTTCATACATTCCCCCCGCTGGATTTAGGCATTATATAGGATGTGTGATTTTATACTTTGCCGGTGACATATATATATATAGATATATATATATATATATATATATGTATATATATATATACATATATATATATATATATATGTATATATATATATATATATACATATGAATAGGTATGTTAAATATTTGTTTATGATCCGTAAGGATCAATTTCAGGAACCCTTTTAATTCACACTGTTCATATCATAAAAAGGACTTGACAGCATGAATGTTTTTCCTACTTTTTCCTTCTTTTGTATACTTCTATACGTTTTCTTGTGTTATATATACAAATATATATATATATATATATATATTTGTATATATGGAATGATCATTTTTTGAATTCGCGTTCAAGTTAATGATGTAAAGAGTTTCTTTTTCCCCCTTATTACATTATGTATTGTTCGGTGCGACTTAATTTTGTTGAGCTTTGTAGATAATGATACGGTCGAGGTATTGGATTATGAACGACAGCCTTGCTTGTTCTGTATTGTTTGCTTATGAATTCTTCCGGAAGCTAAATAAATAATTTTCTCTCTCTCCGATGTTATATCCGGTTGAATGTTCGAAAACGGAGTTGTTTAACAGCTGAATAAGCCAGTATTGTCCGGAATATTGTACAAGAATGAAATGATAACCTGCTTGAATAATATACAAATAGAAACAACACGGACAGAAATACAACGTCCGAAAATAGTTCTGTTGACATTCTGCCAAAATATTAAAAGCATTTACCAAATGACGAATATTTATTAAACAAAATTTTTGACAGTTTGCAGCTTGATGAAATTATCTAACGAACAAATGTCGGTAAAAACGAAACTTCCACACACTAAATTCTATTATATTCGAGGGCATTTTAGACTGTGAGTATTGCAAGGTAAAATTTCGTTTTGCATTTTCATAACCTAAAACCCAACATCTCTATCTTGTAGTTGATCCAACCTCAGAAATTTCTTTTATTTTATAAATTGACAAAATGTAAATAAAAATAATCGAGAAAACGTCTTTCTTTTCTGAGTTTTATACGTTAAATAACTAGTTTTGTCTTTAGAAATCACCTCTGACGGCTGCTAATGTTACATAATAATTAATAAAATCAATTTTTTGTCAGGTAGGGGTAATTCTGATCAATTATTTTTCCAATGAAGCGATTTTATTGACTAAAAATCTATCGATTTTTTATGGGCACACAAATATGTGTGTATAATTTTGTATTTGTGTCGCTTATGCATACATTGTAAAATGCAAAGCTTCGAATGTGTTGAAAAAAATAAAAAAGAGGCAGTATAAATAGATTTTTTTTATATAAAAAATAAATTCGCTTACTTTTAGACTAAGTAAAATATACGAACGGCTTGCTTTTTAACGTGAACTCTTATTGTTAATCGGCACGGAAAAACTCATATTAAAATATTTTACAAATAGTTTAAGAAAAACCTCCTTCCCAGGAGGGCTGCGTGATTTCTGCACATTCCACACAAAGGCTTCAACTACCATAAAAAAAAAAAGGTATTGATATTTCTTTTACTTATGATAACAACCTAACTTAATGATTTAATGTTTAACTTTCACTTATACAGAACACCACCCTAGCCAGGACAGGGGGATGCTTTTTTCTTTTTTCGAAAGTATAGCTACTACCTCTAGTGTCAGTTTTTAATGATAATGTCAGTTTTTATAGTCAAATTTGAAAGTTTTTATTGTAATTTTTATTTTTAATATCTATAAAATTTCGTTATAAAAAATAAATTGTTTTAATCTCTTGATGTGGCGGTAACAAGGCAGAAAAATTTGTTGAGTAACAACAATTTTGTATTTCGGCTTAAAGATTTTTTTTTTTTTATTCATTTATTTATTTTTTTTTTTTAAATGTGAAGTGGATTACTTTTTTCTATTTTTGACTTAGAAAATATTAGGATTTTTTTAAAAAACATTATAAATCTTGCTTAAGAGAGTATAAAGTCTTCAAAGACAGCCTATTAGGAATTTAAGGGGGGAGGGGGTTCAAATGCTTTATATTTGCCTAAAGCTAATAATATGAAGCATTAAAGTATGGCTTCTTTTTGGAAGGAACAAAGTTGCTTTTAAAGGGAATATTTATGAGAAAATTGGTTTTTAATACTGCCAGTGAAGTAACGAAGGAAAGTTCACACTGTATTACACCGGTGGAAGATTTTGAAAGGGTGTATGATGTTGAGAAGGAGTTAGGTTCATGAAGCACTTTTTCGGGGGGATTATCTTTAGTTTTGCACAGGATAGGGAGAAGGGGAGGAAGGATGTGGACTTAACGAGAGAATGTGGGAGGGTAGGAAGGCGATGGAAGGGAGGGACGTAGAAGAAGATGGGGAGAGGGAGAGAGGGCGATATGGAAAGGAGTTAGAGAGAGGAGATAACGGGAGATCAGGGTGAGAGAGAGAGAGAGAGTGAGGGGGTGATAACGGGATAAGAGCTTGGGAGAGAGAGAGAAAGAGAGAGAGAGAGTGAGAGAGAGTAACAAACGGGAGGAAAATAGAGGGAGAGAGAGATAGGGAGATTCTCTCTCTCGGACCACTGATCTTCTAAGGGAAAGAAAAACAGAGGCCCCCCCTTCAAGTTTTTCTTTGGCTCTTCAGGAGTAGTAAAAACTTATTATCATCACTCCCATCAAAATATATAAGTTTTTCATTTTTGTATCAAATTACTGTCTTTGCGGTTTTTTTTTCTATATTGTGAAACATACAAACTGAATGTTAATATCCTCCCTACCATGTCAAACAGTCGAATATGCAAAAATTCATTTTCCAGATTAGAAACTTTGCTCTTAGATTGTGGAGGATACGGCTTGTCGTAAATTGTTGCAACTCTAACCCCTTTAAATAGCCTTTATTGCCTTAGTTAAGGTATCGAATAAGATTATTTTTCAATATATTACTTTGTGATTGGACAGAATATGCTTGTAGTTTGACGCGGTATGGACGATATGTGCCCAGAAAATAAAAATTAAAGCAGGGCCTTCGATTTTGGATGCGTATAAAAAGAAGAGGCAGATTGTGTCTTTGTGTGTGTGTGTGTGAGAGAGAGAGAGAGAGAGAGAGAGAGAGAGAGAGAGAGAGAGAGAGAGAGAGAGAGAGAGAGAGAGAGAGAGAGAGAGATATTGCCAAATATATTATCATTTTTAAGATTCTATTTATCAAAAAAGAAAATAAACAACATACACAAACATAGATAAAATGATATTTTTGAATACTTGAGTAATAGCATGAGATATTTTTACAATTATGTGAAGATTTTTACAAAGTGAAGTAGAAGAGAGACCGCGAGACCGAGAGAGAGAGAGAGAGAGAGAGAGAGATGTTTATTTCATGGAATATAACTGTCATAAAAAATCATTTTTTCTATTATAAAAAAAAATTCATTAAATTTCGTAGATTAATAATATTTCTGCTTCTAGCTTTTACTTTTTTTTAATTTGTTTAAAGAATCTAGAGATTGAAACATTGTTAATTAGGTACCTTATAATTACAGAAAAGCTCACTATTAACCCTTTGTAATTCTCTGTGTAAAACAATTAACAATATTACAACAAATATAATAAAGCTTTGAAGGATGATTGATAATTAATTTAAAAACTTGAATAAAAGTAGAATGAGCGGGGGATTATCTCTATGGATTTATTAACATTTAATAAGCTCTTTGTGTTGTCTCTATCTACCTCCATGGCGGATCACAATGGCCGCAGCTCCTGTGTGTGAGATAATTGTTTTTCATTCAGCGCTCCGTTATAGGAAATTTATCTCATGAATTTCCACACAGCATTACTCGCAAAAAAATACTCATTTATTTTTTTTGGTCTCTGATTTTATGTTCGACGATAATTATTAATAAAATATTATGTTCGTTGGAAATCCCTAAAAAACAATGTTCTGGATTGTGTATAGCGTTATTCGAAGGGAAAAAAGGATTACACCAGTTAATAGGCTGGCGGTTTTCCCCCTTCCATTGTATTATTAAAAAAATATGTTAAATATTTGAAATCATTTTCAAAATTATGTTTAATTAAATAATTCATTTATGAGCATCCGCAGCTAAGCCGATTCGCTCAATAAAATTATGCACATATCTTCCTGTTATATTTAAACAAATACAGAGTAAACGTTGAAAGACAATCAAAAGATGTTACAAATTAAGTTTTGTGTAAATGATTTTTAAGTGGTATTATTATATCTGTCACTTCGAGAAATTAACCTAAAAACCAATAAATGCCTAAACGTAGGTGAAAAGATTTTTCAGCACGAATTTATCAGAGAAACAATGTGAGAAACAATTTGCTGTTTTGTTTATGATAATTAATTAATAATTAAGAGAGCTGTTCATAACAAATATTAAGTAGATTAATTATTTCCGTTCATTTTTTAGTTTATATGTTATCTTAAAATGTTTCTTCCGTCATGAAATGTAATTTCTTTTATTATTACTAATTTTTTAGTTTATATGTTATCTTAAAATGTTTCTTCCATCATGAAATGTAATTTCTTTTATTATTACTAATTTTTTAGTTTATATGTTATCTTAAAATGTTTCTTCCATCATGAAATGTAATTTCTTTTATTATTACTAATTTTTTAGTTTATATGTTATCTTAAAATGTTTCTTCCGTCATGAAATGTAATTTCTTTTATTATTACTAATTTTTTAGTTTATACGTTATCTTAAAATGTTTCTTCCGTCATGAAATGTAATTTCTTTTATTATTACTAATTTTTTAGTTTATATGTTATCTTAAAATGTTTCTTCCGTCATGAAATGTAATTTCTTTTATTATTACTAATTTTTTAGTTTATATGTTATCTTAAAATGTTTCTTCCGTCATGAAATGTAATTTCTTTTATTATTACTAATTTTTTAGTTTATATGTTATCTTAAAATGTTTCTTCCGTCATGAAATGTAATTTCTTTTATTATTACTAATTTTTTAGTTTATATGTTATCTTAAAATGTTTCTTCCGTCATGAAATGTAATTTCTTTTATTATTACTAATTTTTTAGTTTATATGTTATCTTAAAATGTTTCTTCCGTCATGAAATGTAATTTCTTTTATTATTACTAATTTTTTAGTTTATATGTTATCTTAAAATGTTTCTTCCGTCATGAAATGTAATTTCTTTTATTATTACTAATTTTTTAGGATACTTGTTAATTACTGAACAGACACTCGAAACAGTTATTTAATTAATATTCAATGATATATTTTTTGTTTAAATGTTTTTTTTGTTCGACAAGTAACCTCATAATGTACAAATGAAAAGCTTTTTTAATGAGATTAATGTTGAAAAAATGCTCATGCTAATGATTATTAAAAGTTAGAAGGTATGTTTTTTTTATTTTCTTTTATTTATTATTATTTTTCATTTATTTATTCTTTTTATATTATTCTTTTTATATTATTATTATTTTACAGCGCATCGACTTCTGGGTGATTAGCGTGGACATCCCTGGTGCAGGGGTTTTCTCAACGAGCCGCGAAATTAGAAAATTCCTGCCGCCGGTGGGACTCGAACCCACCATATCCCGCATGAAAATCTAAGGCGTTAGCCACGGTGTGACCACAAGAAGGTATGCTTTTTGTAAAATTAATATGGTATAAGAATATATTGGAGAGGCTACAAACGAAGATTTTTTGGTAAAAAATAAATCAACATTATTTTCTTTTTGTTTTTTTTTTTATATACAGGTATGTTCTTAATATAATTTAGTTTTAAACGATTGAGTTTATAACTACTGGCAATACTATAATAAACAGTTACCCTTTATGAGTTTTAATACTCTAAAGGAAATAAAGAAAAAATATTATTACCACCTCAGTCGGTTTATAAACATTAAAATCCAGTAATTTCACAAGCACACAGCTTCAAGAATTAAAATGCTTAGATGTTTATATCGGGGCATGTTTGATAAGAAAATCCCAAGTAAATCTACTCCTCATTATAAATTGGTCCAGTATCGATTTCGAAAAAAAAAAAAAAAAAAAAAAAAAAAAAAAAAAATGTCCCACTCAAAGAAGTTCATTAATTTCTTTTTTTAATCTTCTCTTTCCTCCTCGGAGCAAAATATCCAGAGTCAATTTGCTTCTAGATCAAACAGCTTCCGCCGCCTCCCAAAGTACTTATTAGGAAACCTTATATCCATTGGTCAAATCCAAGCCGATAATTAAAAATGTATACAGGATAATTATATCTCACATGTAACAATATGGTAGGTGATATTCTTTGAGAAATATCCAAATAACTAATTAATTCCGACTGTCATTCCTTAGATACATACAATCAGGGCCTTCTAACGCCAAATATTCAGTTTTTGTTTCCAAGAAAAAAAAAAAAACTGGCCAAAAAAGGGTCCTATCCTGGCCAAAAATGGGTCGTTACCTGTAGAATATCTCCGTGGAAGTCTTTATTATTCAAAAATATAAATATATTTATATTTAAAATATAAATTTAAAGGATTCTACATTTTTCTTTTACTAAAATTTAATATATTAGAAAAGGCTTTTATTTAATAATTATTGAAATTATATAACAAACTTTAAAAATAATTGGTTTTCTTTATTTCTATAATAAATAATATACAACAAACATACTATTTTTTGTTTTATCAGAATATTAAAGGAAAAAACGAAAACTCACGTGAAAAATAATTATAGATAATTAAAATTGATTATAATTACTTTAAAAGTATTTAATTAGTAAAATATAAAGAGAAAAATATTTACTGTCAAAATTATTGAGACAAAAATTAGCTTAAAAGCTCGGAGGCTTTGGTTGAAGGTTCAATGCTACAGAGAAAATATTTATATATTTTTTTAATAAAAAACTACAGGTTTATTATTTCCAGCGATTTAGCGTTAGATGCTGGTTTGCATTTTATAGTCTTGATATTAACAAATATCCCATTGGAATATTATTATGTTATGGGACATTTTTATTATCTCAATTATCTTCTATTTTCCCGCTTTAAATTAAAAATTTTAAATTTTATTTATAAATTTATTTATTTTTTGTATAGTCTGTTTATTTATGAGCACAAATAAGAACTTTATATTATATTTATATAATATGACAATATTTTAAAATCCCATTAGTCAGCTGTTATTAATAAACCAAATTAACCCCCGGAAAAGGAGCTATGTGATTAGAACAAGTAGAACGACAACATGTATTGGCAGTTCGAATTCATACACTTTGAGAGAAAATTAACGTTTTGTAAATTACTATACAATTGCATGATGATAGTAAAATTACTACATACGTGTATTATGAATGAAGATGGTTTTGATGATAAATTTTGGTTGATTATTCATGAACTGGCTTGATTTTACGGACTGAGGGTTTATCTAAAAACCATCAGCGATCACAAACACCAGAAAGAACATTTTGCGTATAAACATTGTAAAACCTAAAAAGAAGCATTCAGTTTTTACGAAAATAATCTAAACCTGTTTATAAAAAAAAATATAATATAGTTGAATAGAAAGAAAAACTTTTTAATTCTATAGTTTAAAAATAATTTGACATTTTTATGAACTCATGTATATACTAGGCATTTTTGAGAACCGTTCTGAAGCTGGGCATATATTAATAAAAAAAAAACGGATCTAATTCACAGATATTAAAAAAGGCTCTGCTTGTAAAACTTCCAAAATTTCGACAACCAAACATCCTTTTTAATTTTTGTAACTATCAATTTAACACTATAACAATATAATATATGTATTTATTATGTTTACAATAACTGTAATCATTTCCAAAATGTTGTTCGGTCATCTTTTACCCTTGATTCCGAAGTGTCCCCAAGCCTTAAAATTAAAGAATGTGTTACGAATGGCTCCTTCACGCTGAAGCACATTTATTGGTTTTGACTTAGAAATCAGAAAAAAATAGATTCAAATAATTCTAAGTCTACAAATAACTGATTAAGAAAAGATTTAATAATTTATGATAACACTAATATCATAAATTCATATAGATTTGGCTTTTATTATAGCTTTTAATTTGCAAGGCAATATTTCAATAACGAGTGTTTCTTATTGGAAATTTATTGTAGATTCTAAACTTTTGGTCGTTATTTACGATACATTAATCGAAAATCCCGAGAACACAATTTTTGAAAAAAAAAAAAAAAAAAAATACACAACATTTTTAGTAGCTCTCCTACACATTCAGAGAGAACGCTTATTTTTGCGTGACTTAACTACAAATGAGGTGCAAAATAAACCCATAACCTTATGACATCTCAATGCGGGACAAGCTGTATATGAACATAAACGAGGATATTTAAAACATATCACACGCACATACATAAATATATGTATTTATATATGGAAACTGAAGGGGAATAGAGAATAAAAGGGAAATAAATACTTTTATTTTCATCTATTTTGAAGAAAATATTTTTAAAAGTTAAAGCAACCAGAAATATTTGTAGACCAAATATATATATATATATATATATATATATATATATATATATATATATATCTATATATATATATATATATATATATATATATATATATAGAGAGAGAGAGAGAGAGAGAGAGAGAGAGAGAGAGAGAGAGAAATAAACTGGATGTTTACAAGTGGCAGAAGGCTTTAATTTTCGTTGAAATTCTCGTTCCTAAAATTTTCAAAAGGCAAGAGGATGAAAAGCAGTTATTAGGAGCATTATTACGGGGGAGGGTTTATTTATTTGGTTGAATTTCAATTTCCACGGAATCGAAAGTGTGAATGGATTCGTTGTCAAGTATTCTAAGAACCTCAAGAAATGTTTAAATGTTCCGCTTCAAGTATACAAAACACAAAGTCCCCTTGTCATTGCTTAGAATTCAGACGGGCAAGATTTATCTTATTATTTTAAAATGAAATTCCTTTTTAATTGCGTTATTTTATTTACTTATTTATTTTTTTCCTGAACACTGTGTCCCCAATGATATTAAAAGAGTTGATTTTCAGTCAATGTTTCTTGGTATTACAGTAAAGTCGTGCGGGCGCAAAATTTATAGTATACCAACTCGATTTACGGCGCTCATCCCTAGGAATGTCTGCTTTGTTAAACTATTTTAATCTAATTTATTAATTATGTGTCAAAATCTATTAATGTGTGATAGGAAAGGTGAGTGACATAACTCGTATATATTAATGTATTTAAAAAAAAAACACCCTAAAAATGTATAAAAATGTTTAGAATTAGGGTTGCCTGTAAACAAGAACAGCGACTTTTAATTGTTAGGTTTGTATATATTGTTAGGTTTGCCTGTAAACAAGAACAGCGACTTTTAATTGTTAGGTTTGTATACATTGTTAGGTTTGCCTGTAAACAAGAACAGCGACTTTTAATTGTTAGGTTTGTATATATTGTAAAGTTTGCCTGTAAACAAGAACAGCGACTTTTAATTGTTAGGTTTGTATATATTGTTAGGTTTGCCTGTAAACAAAAACAGCGACTTTTAATTGTTAGGTTTGTATATATTGTTAGGTTTGCCTGTAAACAAGAACAGCGACTTTTAATTGTTAGGTTTGTATATGTTGTTAGGTTTGCCTGTAAACAAGAACAGCGACTTTTATTTGTTAAAATGAACTAGATTATTACTTGTTCGTTATTTGGTATTTTTATATAATTCACAGCACAGATTTATGTTTGAAAAATAAATAAAACAACTTTTTGTAACATAGATTATTATTAAAAACGTATTATTTCGTTTGTGGATATATATAACATGGAACTCCCAATTAACTATTTCCCATGAAGATTAGAGGAAGCATAATTACTAAAAAGACATTAATGAGAAAATTAAAATATTGTTTGAAAGGAGATGGTTGACCGTAGATGATGCAAGGTTGGGATTGTCGGGGTTCGGTCATATAGAGGAGATGGTTGACCGTAGATGATGCAAGGTTGGGATTGTCGGGGTTCGGTCATATAGAGATGGTTGACCGTAGATGATGCAAGGTTGGGATTGTCGGGGTTCGGTCATATAGAGATGGTTGACCGTAGATGATGCAAGGTAGGGATTGTCGGGGTTCGGTCATATAGAGATGGTTGACCGTAGATGATGCAAGGTAGGGATTGTCGGGGTTCGGTCACTCTTACTTAATAAAAACAAGATTTTACAAATGAAATGGTTTCATTGTTACCGACGTTTCGGCTTGAGATTGAAGGCTTGAATCTCAAGCCGAAACGTCGGCACAATAAAACCATTTTCATTTGTAAAATTTTGTTTTTATTAAGAAGCAGTGACCGAACCCCGACAATCCCTACCTTAAATTAAAATAAGTTTCTGAAAAGTTATTTTCGCCATGTTGAATTCATTGTTCAAAAGATTTTCAGTAGGGCGAACATTTATACATTTTTTAAATTCTATAAACATTATGATAATGTATGTAGAGATAATTAAAACGTTTTCACTAGAATACATCATTAACTATGAACAAAGATATTGATTGCGGCGAGAAGTCAGCTGTATATCTGCAGATATATACATGGTGAAGCTTCCAAACCAAGCTGTACATCAACAGAAACAGATTGCTGTCGGGAAGTTGTGGTCTCGCGCATATTGGATGCAACTGTGCTTAGCTGTCTTGTACAAACCAACAGATCCACAATCATTATATATATATATATATATATATATATATATATATATATTTAAGCAGGAAAATACAGACGTAATCTCTAGGTAAATATTATTAATGATTCTGACTGTTACATTTAAAATTAAATATTAACTTTTAATAAATTAAAGAACCAATAAAGACGTAAATATGCTTTGGAAAAATGTTCTCATAAAAAAAGGATACAGAACTGTTCGTATGAATTAAAATATAGTAAAAAAAAAAAGCTTGTGTTGACATGGTTGTCAACCATCTTCACCATCCTACAGGCAAATTTTCTTATTATAAAATACTGTTGTAACAATAACAAGCATTGTTGTAATAATTAACGCAAAACAAAGATTAACAACGCACTCGAACTAAAACAGAAAGCTCCAATATACAAAGAATTGATTTTAAAAGGAACTTCTCTTAATTGAAAGTAACAAACATAAGTTTAATGTGCTTAAGACTTAACAATCCGAAGAAAACAGACAGTAAAATTACATAAAATATATAAATGTAATAACAAATTATCTTTTATATTTATTTCCTCGATTATTTTAAGAGGATAACTATAACAATGAAAGAGGATAACTATAACAATGAAAGAGGATAACTATAACAATGCAAGAGGATAACTATAACAATGAAAGAGGATAACTATAACAATGAAAGAGGATAACTATAACAATGAAAGAGGATAACTATAACAATGCAAGAGGATAACTATAACAATGCAAGAGGATAACTATAACAATGAAAGAGGATAACTATAACAATGAAAGAGGATAACTATAACAATGAAAGAGGATAACTATAACAATGCAAGAGGATAACTATAACAATGAAAGAGGATAACTATAACAATGCAAGAGGATAACTATAACAATGAAAGAGGGTAACTATAACAATGAAAGAGGGTAACTATAACAATGAAAGAGGGTAACTATAACAATGCAAGAGGATAACTATAACAATGAAAGAGGATAACTATAACAATGAAAGAGGATAACTATAACAATGAAAGAGGATAACTATAACAATGCAAGAGGATAACTATAACAATGAAAGAGGATAACTATAACAATGAAAGAGGATAACTATAACAATGAAAGAGGGTAACTATAACAATGAAAGAGGATAACTATAACAATGAAAGAGGGTAACTATAACAATGAAAGAGGGTAACTATAACAATGCAAGAGGATAACTATAACAATGAAAGAGGATAACTATAACAATGAAAGAGGATAACTATAACAATGAAAGAGGATAACTATAACAATGCAAGAGGATAACTATAACAATGAAAGAGGATAACTATAACAATGAAAGAGGATAACTATAACAATGAAAGAGGATAACTATAACAATGAAAGAGGGTAACTATAACAATGAAAGAGGATAACTATAACAATGCAAGAGGATAACTATAACAATGTAAGAGGATAACGATAACAATGAAAGAGGATAACTATAACAATGAAAGAGGATAACTATAACAATGCAAGAGGATAACTATAACAATGCAAGAGGATAACTATAACAATGCAAGAGGATAACTATAACAATGAAAGAGGATAACTATAACAATGAAAGAGGATAACTATAACAATGAAAGAGGATAACTATAACAATGCAAGAGGATAACTATAACAATGAAAGAGGATAACTATAACAATGCAAGAGGGTAACTATAACAATGAAAGAGGGTAACTATAACAATGAAAGAGGGTAACTATAACAATGAAAGAGGATAACTATAACAATGAAAGAGGATAACTATAACAATGAAAGAGGATAACTATAACAATGAAAGAGGATAACTATAACAATGCAAGAGGATAACTATAACAATGCAAGAGGATAACTATAACAATGAAAGAGGATAACTATAACAATGCAAGAGGGTAACTATAACAATGAAAGAGGGTAACTATAACAATGAAAGAGGGTAACTATAACAATGAAAGAGGATAACTATAACAATGAAAGAGGATAACTATAACAATGAAAGAGGATAACTATAACAATGAAAGAGGATAACTATAACAATGAAAGAGGATAACTATAACAATGAAAGAGGATAACTATAACAATGAAAGAGGGTAACTATAACAATGAAAGAGGGTAACTATAACAATGAAAGAGGGTAACTATAACAATGAAAGAGGATAACTATAACAATGAAAGAGGATAACTATAACAATGCAAGAGGATAACTATAACAATGAAAGAGGATAACTATAACAATGAAAGAGGATAACTATAACAATGAAAGAGGATAACTATAACAATGAAAGAGGGTAACTATAACAATGAAAGAGGATAACTATAACAATGAAAGAGGGTAACTATAACAATGAAAGAGGGTAACTATAACAATGCAAGAGGATAACTATAACAATGAAAGAGGATAACTATAACAATGAAAGAGGATAACTATAACAATGCAAGAGGATAACTATAACAATGAAAGAGGATAACTATAACAATGAAAGAGGATAACTATAACAATGAAAGAGGATAACTATAACAATGAAAGAGGGTAACTATAACAATGAAAGAGGATAACTATAACAATGCAAGAGGATAACTATAACAATGAAAGAGGATAACTATAACAATGAAAGAGGATAACTATAACAATGCAAGAGGATAACTATAACAATGCAAGAGGATAACTATAACAATGAAAGAGGATAACTATAACAATGCAAGAGGGTAACTATAACAATGAAAGAGGGTAACTATAACAATGAAAGAGGGTAACTATAACAATGAAAGAGGATAACTATAACAATGAAAGAGGATAACTATAACAATGAAAGAGGATAACTATAACAATGAAAGAGGATAACTATAACAATGCAAGAGGATAACTATAACAATGAAAGAGGATAACTATAACAATGCAAGAGGGTAACTATAACAATGAAAGAGGGTAACTATAACAATGAAAGAGGATAACTATAACAATGCAAGAGGATAACTATAACAATGAAAGAGGATAACTATAACAATGCAAGAGGATAACTATAACAATGCAAGAGGGTAACTATAACAATGCAAGAGGGTAACTATAACAATGCAAGAGGGTAACTATAACAATGAAAGAGGATAACTATAACAATGAAAGAGGGTAACTATAACAATGAAAGAGGATAACTATAACAATGAAAGAGGATAACTATAACAATGAAAGAGGGTAACTATAACAATGAAAGAGGATAACTATAACAATGAAAGAGGATAACTATAACAATGAAAGAGGATAACTATAACAATGAAAGAGGATAACTATAACAATGAAAGAGGATAACTATAACAATGTAAGAGGATAACTATAACAATGAAAGAGGATAACTATAACAATGAAAGAGGGTAACTATAACAATGAAAGAGGATAACTATAACAATGCAAGAGGATAACTATAACAATGAAAGAGGATAACTATAACAATGAAAGAGGATAACTATAACAATGAAAGAGGATAACTATAACAATGAAAGAGGGTAACTATAACAATGAAAGAGGGTAACTATAACAATGAAAAGGAAAGTAATTTATGTTAAATTCACACCGAAAGAGATCTAGAAAAAAATGTATAGTATCAAACTATAATTTACTTCGAAATTAATGAAAACAAAATCTAGAGTCAATGATTACCAGTATGAAATTTAATTAATGCTTAATGATTTTTTTGTTGATACGTATTTTAATTATAATTGTAAATACAACCCATTATTAACAGTAATGTGTTTTTTTTTCTCAATATGTTTGAACGTTTTTATATAAAAATTTACAATTTTCACCTGCTTATATTATTAATAATATAACTATTATTTAAGGAATTTCCATTTAAATGTTATAATGTTGTTATGTTCACCACCAAATTGCTAATGAAATATATATAGAAAATGTTTATGAGGAAATGGTGCCGAACATAAAGGGTGCCTATTATTGAGGCTAAATGATCGACAATATAGAGTGAGAAAAAAAATGGAATTATTTATTTTAGAAAACAAAAGAAAAAAAAAATATCTCCTTGTGGAGCAGGCGCTGGTTAGTATGTTAGCGTAAATTAAAAAAATATTAACTTATGTGCGAATAAAAAATAAGGAAAATAACAATTATTAATAATTGGTGGTCGGGTGAATAGGGGCCGCTGAGGGTTTTTAAAAAAGTTTATAGTCTCGCTTATCTGTTGGTGATTCTGCGTCTTCGCTGTAGCCGCTGACGCCAAGTTGAAGATGGAGCTTGACGGGGCGTAGAAGAAGATGCACCTCCAGAAGATGGATGCAGCAAGAGTAGCGTGAAGATGCTCCTAAGGGCCTCAAGCCTGTGCTGTTCCTAAGGGACTCAAGGCTGAACTGCCTTAGGGCGGACAGCTCGCAAATCGGCGTTAATCTGTTGACGAGCCCGTAAGGTGCTGCCCTCACTCAAAGATTGCACCAGGAGGTTGCGAATTCTGTAGGCTCGAAGGTAAATGAGCCGTCCTATCGCAGAGATAGTGGTGATCCGCAAGAGGATTAAGGATAGACTGATAACCTCATCAGGTTCTAACTCTCAGCTGCCACACTATTCCCTTCCTAGACGCTACGATACTTACAATGCAATAATTATATAAAAGAAAATAAATAATTGATACTTTATTCTACTTGGTCTCTAACAAATGTATTATATTAATGTTTTTCACGTTTGTATTCAAGTTCTTCTGAAAGGTTCTTATTTCTAGTTCATTAAAGCGCAATTCATCTGCACAACTGTTAGTTCTGGCTAGAATGTGGTTAGGTCATAGACTACCAGTGCCTGCAACAGAACTCTATCCTACCAGTTCAATATGACCACCATATCTGTTCAACAAGCTGGGCAACTGGTAGTTCTGGCTAGAATGTGGTTAGGTCATAGACCAGTAGTACCTGCAACAGAACTCTATCCTACCAGTTCAATATGACCACCATATCTGTTCAACAAGCTGGACAACTGGTAGTTCTGGCTAGAATGTGGTTAGGTCATAGACCAGTCGTACCTCCAAACAGAACTCTATCCTACCAGTTCAATATGACCACCATATCTGTCCAACAAGCTGGACAACTGGTAGTTCTGGCTAGAATGTGGTTAGGTCATAGACTAGCAGTTCCTGCAACAGAACTCTATCCTACCAGTTCAATATGACCACCATATCTGTTCAACAAGCTGGACAACTTGTAGTTCTGGCTAGAATGTGGTTAGGTCATAGACTAGCAGTACCTGCAACAGAAGTCTATCCTACCAGTTCAATATGACCACCATGTCTGTTCAACAAGCTGGACAAAATGTTTGGAAAGACATGAAAGGTGCGTAAGAAATGATTTGAAATATTCGGAGGAATAATTACATGGTTGGTAAGAAAAAAAAAATTAATCACTTTCTAAAGGAGTTCTACAGAAAATGTTGTAGCTTTAGACAAGACCGACGTTTATACGCTCATGAAGAACTGTTATGTGTGCGGAAGAAGCTCTAAAAACCTATAGGTTAGAGCCTAATAAAACGTACCTAAAAATATTAAATATCATCATCATAGGTAATTATCAGGGATCGAAAATAATTGTGAACTTTTATTTTAAAAAAGTATTTTTTAACGTTTACTTTTATTTTCATTTTTAAAAAGTAAGAGTTATAAAATTACTTTTTGGGTGAAAGTTTTTTTTTAACTGTTATTTTTCAACTTAAATAATAAAAGTTTCACAGTAATTGTTATTAATATACTTATAAGAAAAAAGTTTAAAGGAATAAATTAAAGGTACTAATATTGATTTTTTGTTTTGTATCAACAAACTTAAAACAATTCTTCCCAGTATTCAAGGTATTGTAAACCAACGAATCCTAAAATTCTGGATTAAAATACTTAAAACTTTTATTTCACATTGAAAAAAATAAAAGTATTACTTTAACTTTTATTTCCATGTACCTAATTTTAGAAGTTCCTAAATAACAATAAATACAAATTTTACCTAAATAAAAGTTCTTTTCTAACTATTATTTTTAATTTATAAAATAAAAGATTTTTTTAACAATTAAATTTTAACGTTTTCAATAAATAAAATAAAATAACTGTTTCGATTTCAGGTAATTATAAATTATATTGACATATAAAACTAATATATTATCTATTGAAATATATATTAGTTCGTGGTTTAATATTTTATTTTCCCTTTAAACGTTACTAGCTGTGAATAATTTTTCTATTCAAAATGTTCTCAGTTTTCTGACTTATCAGATGATATGATATCTTATCAGATGATATGATAACTTATCATCATTTTCTGAAGAGTCATATCAACGATATCGTATCCAAACGTGAATCGCTATAATACGTGATTATTCACTCAGATAGCATGTATTTATCAATGGTTGTACCGTAGATAACGCTTTTGCTTGTTTTTTTTTTTTCATTTGATATTTATACAAGTTAATTTTTTGTTATTTAAAAAAAAAGTAATTGTAATTTTAAATCGTAACGTCCATTATTATTATCTAAGAATTTTGGGGCGGATTACCTATAGGACATCACCCTTTTCTAGCCAGGATAGGACTGATGCCTTTTATTTTTTCTAAGGAAAAGCCACCATCCAATAGTAGGAATCGAACCCACGACCCTTGGCACATAGTGTTAAATGATCAAGCTTTAACACTCACGGCCACGGGGCCTCCTAAAAAAAATATTACAAAACCTCTATATAAAATCTAAAGTCTAAAAAAAAGAGGCTAGGAATCAAATTGTAAAACATAGTATGTCAATCAATAAACCATTAGTAATAAAAAGATAATTGGTTAAGAGAAAATGTTTAGAATGGAATTATCTCACAGGTGTAATGTAATGTTTTTAATGTTTGCCAATAAGTGAAAACAAATATCGGATATTGTTCGGTTAAATTAATAAATTGTCAGAAAATAAGTGCTAACTCCTGTTTTCAATCAGATAACACATTTAACTTAAAATCATTTCCCAGAAAATCTTTCAGTTGCTTAAAATAATAACGAAGGCCATTACATACAGATTTCTGTGTTTTATTTTCTTAAAAAAAAAAGAACTCTGTCAATTACTAACAAGTTAGCACCAACTCTTGGGCGAGATAAATTGTTCCAAACAACGCATTCGCGAGAATAGAACTCATTTCTGACCGGAAAAACAAAAATAACAAGCTGAAACGAATGAACTTCCCGGCGAGAAAAAAAAGTAAAAAAATATCGGAACAACCCGGCAATTCTTTAGAAACGATCACCGTCCGATTTTTTTTTTTTCGGTTGATTGATTCATTGAACAAAAGTTCTGTTCCACAATTCCGACTCGCGCAGACTCCGAACGGACGAGTGAAGTTATCAAATGATCATTAGTCGCGCAGACTCCGAACGGACGAGTGAAGTTATCAAATGATCATTAGTCGTGCGGACTTTTTTTATACCGATCGATCAGAATGGGTCATAGTTCAGTTTGACAACTTTCTGAAGTTCAACATTTCTACTAATGTCTCCTTGACAAAATTTACTAAATTAATAAATGATTTTTTAATGAATGTTAAAAAAAAATCAATATTACGAGGGTCTTACCTTGTGAGGAATAATAAAAGAAGAAAATAAACTATGATCCCAAAACTTTTCATGTCAATTAATAAAATATTTTTTGTTTCGAATACATTCTTAACTCTAAGTGTAAACAAAAATTGAAGTAGGTATCTAAGTTTAAATGAATTAATATATATATATATATATATATATATATATATATATATATATTTCTATCGAATCAAAGTTCCTAAACCTAGAATTAGTTTAAACAACTATTTTTATAGACTCTTCTCGAAAATTGTTGCAGTTATCCAATGTAAAATTGTCTTATTCGATTTTCTAAGTTAAGAACCTACAAGAAGTGTTCTTGAAAGCCGACAAGCGCAACGATTTTGTCGCTCTGGTTAACGAACATGATCTTTTAAATTAGACAATGTATTTTTGCACCAAATTTCTTTAGGATCGGACCACATTAGAGCTTGTGAGATAGCGAACAGACAAATATATACAAATTTGAACAATCGTTAGCTTCATGTGCTATGTGTTCTGAAATTTTCTATTCGGCACTTCAGGATTTCGTCACGAGATCAACCACATAAGCGAGTTTCCTACCAATGAAGGGAGATAGGAACTGTAAATAGTAAATTAGTTACGGTTATTTGATAACATGTTTATTACCCATTTTGTGAGAGGTACGAAATTTTCTAAAAATGAATATTCTGGTTCCCGTCGACCGCTAAAAGGTTTTGGCGGTAAGTCCGCCTCTCCACCCCGATCCTAAATAGAAATTAATGACGAGAAAAGAAAAAAAAAAATGTTTTTCCATGAGAGTTCAATATAAAGGGGCATTTTGTATTTCGCTTCTGGAAATTTATGAAGAAATAATGGAACACTGGGAAATAATTCATTTCCTCTCCCTATGGGGGGGCACCCTCTCCGTTTCGATATATGGCCCCCCAAATCGGCTGGTACTTGGCACTTTATTAAAGCGGGGATTTTAGAGGGTCAACAATAACAACAACAACAACAAAATCTATTATTCCACAGTTCGATGGGAGAAACTCGCTATTACTAAGGACTTTTGCTTTTTATGACGAGTTTTACGACGCACTATGATCTTTAGGGGAAGGTCATGAAAGAATGACTGTCCCATAAATATCGGACAGTTATTGGTTATAAATCCATCCAATATTGGAGTATAGATCCAGAAAAATATCGGTTTTCTTGGTACTGAATTATGAAATCATTTAACTTACAACGGAACATCCCTAAGTGTCCGGAGCCGATTTTACAAAACATTGTATATTTATTAAGCACCTGAAAATAATCGAAACGTATTTTTTTATATCGGCCAAATCGCACATTCAAGGGGTGAAACCCCCCTTCCAAAGTACGCCTCAAATATTCTAACAAGGGGAGTATACACTAGTGAGGTCACCGATTTGGTCCATTTTTTTCTGGTGATTCTACATTGAAAAATATTCGACACGTGTCCAAAGCATCTTAGAAGCTGAGAAAAAAATATGATAGGTTGAAAATGCTTTATTTTATACATCGTGTTTAGAAGAATATATTGAGATGATTCTTCCACCAATTCATCTGTTTTCGAAAGTAGATCAAAGAAAAATACAATCATCAAAAAATAATTTATATTTCGTAAATAAATTGAAAAATATGCTCACGTTTTCAAGTAAACTAGTATTATATATTTTTTAGTACCAAAAATAATTGGGTTACTAGCGTTAACGATTGGGCACCTACTGTTAAATCCTTAACACTTACAGCCTTGTCACCTAGTGTTAACACTTACCGCTATCGGGCCTAAAAAATATTTAAAAAATAAACAAACTAGAAAATTGACTGATAAGTGATTTTTTTTAACAGATTTATTCAAAATAACTTCTATAAATACAGTTTTGATCATAAAACATCAAATTCTCGTCATAGCTGTTGGAGAAGACGTATGAAAATTCCTGATCCCATATCCCCGAATTCCTGACTAAAGCAACCCTCCCTCCGTCGCCATGAGACATTATTAACCCGTACAGCTGCGCCAGTATTTCACGGGTCCACAATAGCCCTACAAGAGTTGGCCAACTTTAAATTTGACGTTTATTAGACTTTTTATGGGCCACCCTACAACGTAGCGTACTTTAAATCTTCTCCAATGTAGAACAATTTTACCACCCCTGTGTTCTACAATCCGCTCATAGGATTATTCAAATTTTATGAAAATGTGTTCCACCATTTCTTAAAAATCAGAATGTTTGTTGGAATTATCAGTCCTGGGAACATCTGTACAATATGCCCTATACTCAGTGTAGGGCATATTGTAATTGAATTAAGAATTACGAATTACGATTACGTTGTATTTGTAGTTCATAAATTAGAATTAAACCAAGAGTAATAATTCAATTAAAACGTGAATTATATTTACATTGTAATCCTGTAATGTAATTAAAGCACTAATTATGTAAAACAAATATCAATTACCAAGAATTCCAATTGTAATTGAATTAGAAATGTACTTATCACCAATTTTGATAGCCAGTAATTAAAATATCAATTTCATGAAGAATTGTAATTGAATTAGAAATGTACTTATCGCCAATTATGATAGTCAGTAATTAAAATATCAATTACCAAGAATTCCAATTGTAATTTAATTAGAAATGTACTTATCACCAATTATGATAGCCAGTAATTAAAATATCAATTTCATGAAGAATTGTAATTGAATTAGAAATGTACTTATCACCAATTATGATAGCCAGTAATTAAAATATCAATTTCATGAAGAATTGTAATTGAATTAGAAATGTACTTATCACCAATCATGATAGTCAGTAATTAAAATATCAATTTCATGAAGAATTGTAATTGAATTAGAAATGTACTTATCACCAATTATGATAGTCAGTAATTAAAATATCAATTTCATGAAGAATTGTAATTGAATTAGAAATGTACTTATCACCAATCATGATAGTCAGTAATTAAAATATCAATTTCATGAAGAATTGTAATTCAATGAATATTGTAATTCAATTACAATTCAAATACTTGCATTTTTTCGATTACTGAAATTGATATTGATGGCTGTTTTTTTTTTTTTTTTTGGGGGGGGGGGTCACCTGTAATTGATATTTTCAGCCTTTTCAATTACAATTAAAAATTTTAATTCATAATTCAAATATCTTTTGAATTACCTACATTTTAATTCAAATTTACACAACACAGGCTATACTTGGTTGTTGAGACGTGGCGCGTTAATTTGGATAGGAATATCTTCGGAATACCAATAAAAATATTTTAGGTATGCATAAATCGAAAAATTCCCAGTAATAAATTAAAAATATTGCTGAAGACGACCTAATTGTTTGAGTTTCAATCTGTAAAATGTTTTTAAAGCTTCATTCAGGCAGCTTTATATATATATATATATATATATATATATATATATATATATATATATATATATATATATATATATATATATGGAGTGTTTTATTATGTAATTATGTTTTTTCCTGGAATATGAAGGTCATAAATTAAATAAATTTAAATCTGCCGAAGAAAATGAATAAGAAATGTCTATTTGACAATTAGCTTATATAATTTCCAAATAATATGACATTAGAAGAAAATTATTATCAAATCTTTTGACACCTTAGGAAAGTCTCCGGCGTGACTACTTTTGGAGTTATGAGCGAAAGAATTGAAAAAAAAAAATATATATATATATATTAATTAATTATTGCTTTTTGGGTGGTTCAAAATATATTCACAGAAAAGTCAGCTTGACCCCTCAAAACATCCAAGACTCTAGACTGCATAATGTTAACGCTTCATGATATATATAATATATTCAGAGAAAAGTCAGCTTGACCCCTCAAAACATCCAAGACTCTAGACTGCATAATGTTAACGCTTCATGATATATATAATATATTCAGAGAAAAGTCAGCTTGACCCCTCAAAACATCCAAGACTCTAGACTGCATAATGTTAACGCTTCATGATATATATAATATATTCAGAGAAAAGTCAGCTTGACCCCTCAAAATATCCAAGACTCTAGACTGCATAATGTTAACGCTTCATGATATTTATAATATATTCAGAGAAAAGTCAGCTTGACCCCTCAAAACATCCAAGACTCTAGACTGCATAATGTTAACGCTTCATGATATTTATAATATATTCAGAGAAAAGTCAGCTTGACCCCTCAAAACATCCAAGACTCTAGACTGCATAATGTTAACGCTTCATGATATTTATAATATATTCAGAGAAAAGTCAGCTTGACCCCTCAAAACATCCAAGACTCTAGACTGCATAATGTTAACGCTTCATGATATTTATAATATATTCAGAGAAAAGTCAGCTTGACCCCCTCAAAACATCCAAGATTCTAGACTGCATAATGTTAACGCTTCATGATATTTATAATATGAACAGGAAAAAATTATTTATTTATTAATTATTATTTTTTATGAATCCAATGGATAAAATTAAAAACGAGATTTACAAATACGAAATTCGGCAACAAATAAACTAAAATTTTCTATGGAACCACTCATGAGGACTATAAATGTTAAAATGTTGGAGAAATTTCATTATTATCAACGTTTCCTTTTATATATAGTGAAATGTTTGAAGTGGACGGGTAGCTTTGATGTGGAAAGCTGGTATTCTTGCTCCAGAGAACATCACAACGAACTAACTAGCCAATGGAGATAAAATATATATATATATATATATATATGTGCCTGTTAACACGATAGCGGCCAGAGTTTTTGTTTTTTCGTGACGAAACTTGGTATATAGCATTAAATTAGCAAACGATTGAACGAGTTCGTTAACCACCAAAGTCGGTCCACCGGAATGGGGGGTTTACCCCGAACCCAAAACACTAATTTGACTATGTCAGCCGTAATATTTGTTATATTTCAACGAAACTTGGTATTCGTAGTGGTAATATAGAGAGAAAAGTGAGATATAAAAATGAACTAAATCGGTTCAT
The DNA here is from genome assembly GCA_946811695.1 of Gonocerus acuteangulatus. Taxonomy (NCBI): domain Eukaryota; kingdom Metazoa; phylum Arthropoda; class Insecta; order Hemiptera; family Coreidae; genus Gonocerus; species Gonocerus acuteangulatus. Next base: position 6,243,380 of record OX328129.1, on the reverse strand, counting down.
TAGGAGGGGGGGGGGGGGGGGTTACTCCGGACCCACAATACCAATTCGCCACTACCAGCCGTGATTTTTGGTATATTTCGACGAAACTCGGTATTCGTAGTGGTAATCTCCAGGTAAATATGTGTTGTAAAAATAAACTAAATCGGTTCATTAGAAGGGGGGGTTTACTCCACACCCAAATTCCTAATATACTCATACCGGTCGTAATTTCTGCGGTATTGTAACGAAACGCGGTATACGTCGTGGGTAACTCATGAGAAAGAAGTGTTGTAAAAATGAGCTGAATCGGTCAATCGGAAAGCGGGGGTTTAATTTGTAATATATTTCAATAGAAAAGCCCGCCAGACGTAGGTTCACAAAGCCGCCGCAAGGAGCGCTTTCTACCACTAGAGTGACTGTATCCTGTTCCTGCGTTAGATCAAAATAAGATAATATGAGGTTTTTTTGTATTTATTACGTAGTGTAGTAGGTACCATGTGTAAACATAACTCTGGAAGCAAATTAATAATTGATCAGTTACTCATTACAAATTTTATTTATGTAGGATATTTTAAGCAAATTGTTCTGGAAAACAGTCTACACTACCCAAATTCTGAGGAAAGTGCTTAGTTATGCAGCTCCTGCATGACGGACTTTATTTTACTTTTTTATAGCAAGTGCTCAAAAATAAATAAATAGTCAAATCATAAAATTAACATTTGAACTCTGTCAAGTATTGATAAATAATAAATAATAATTTTTATGAGTGATATTAATTTTAGTTTTTTTTTTGTTTTGTTTTTTAATTTTAATTAATATTTTTATGACATGAGTGCGTCATCTTAGCGTGATTCCGTTTAATGCTTATATCTGGAGTGATGTGAAAAGCTTGGATTAGAATTATTAATTATTGCTCTTTAATTTAATGAAAACAACACTGCCGCATTCTCTGGTTAAGGCGGAACCATCGATACTTTTTTTCTAAGAGTTCTGTTAGGATGTCGAGTTGACAATTTCCACTTACCACGATTTGTTGAACGGTTGCGGTCCTTAGAATATCTCCAAATGTGCTTATACCAGTTGTTATAAGATTTGTTTGTCTAAACTATTTTCCAAACAAAACAATATATATGTATATTTTAGTATAAAATATGGAATCTTAGAGAGATTTGTCATAATTAAATTTATTGTCAATTCATACAAAATTATTATTAAATATTATTGGTAGGCAATGGAACAAAATGTTTACGCTTCCAGTAATAAGGGTTTTGTGATCTGAATGAACCTTTGGGAACAATACAATCATCCACGCACTCACGAGTGACAAGTTTATAGAAAATTTGTGTACAATACGGCGGAAAGCGTAAAACGACAGAAAATTTGCGCTCATCCCTTTAGTGTCAATATTTGAGCTTTGGTGTGTGGATCCTTCAATTCTCTCGTTAAACTCAGAAAACAAACAGAACTAATGACATTACAAACATTTCAAGCTCCAGAGTCGGGATTTTCGAATCATCTTTGAAAATATAATGAAACATTCTACATTTCGTAATATATTATTATTTCGTCGTTATATTATTATTAACGCCGGGCTAGGTACAGCTTGCCACCCTTTTATAATACCAACAGCACGTCGTCGGTCACCCATTCAGGTACTGTCCGCGCCCGACGTTGCTTAATTTCGGTGATCTATGCAAATCGGTGCATTCAACGTGGCTATGGCCGTTGGCTGTAATATATTATTATATTAAGGTCAATAGATCATTAACTGTTAAAATTGTTGAATGTTGCAAATGTCTAAATTCAATAAATATTCGACATAAATATTGCATATACAGTTGTATAATTGTGTTAATCAATGAGTATGTAGAGAAATTGACATTATATTATTGCCGCCATGATAGTTACGTGGGATACATTAGAAGAAAATATATATAAAAAAGAGAGAGATTCGTTGTTTAAATGTCACTTACTGTCCTTTTATAAATAAAATTCTACTTTAACTATAAAAAAAAGAGTAATTTTATTAGTTATTTTATCTTGTTTAAAGTTAAAATTACACCCTGTCTAGTCTGTGTTTAAATTTGGTTTATATGTTAGAAACACAAGATTCATTTACTATCCATTAGAGAGTAGCTATTAGAGAGGTTCTATGCATTAGAGATTTTTTTGGGAGGAAGGAAGATGGAAGGTTGAAGCAGAGAGGGACGAAAGGGGCTTGGGAAATAAACAAGATCCAAGGAGGAAGAAAAAATAAGAAGATATGAGGTAAGGATTGGAAGAATGACGAAAGGGTGGCTATGTATGGCGAAAAAGGAAGGAAGAGAGATTTAAGAAGAATGAGGGATGTGCCTTGTGGGGAGAGTCAAGGAAGTGATTAAGCAATAAAAGGAGGATACAGAATAAGTGAAAGTTGAATGAAGATATATAAATCTGGACGAAAAGTTGTAACAATTAAAGCCAATCACCATTCCAGAGAGTCATAGATGCTGTGCGGGTAAAAGCATATCTTGCCCCTGCCAGTACCACCACCCACCCGCCTATGTTTCACCACCCCGCCCAGCCTTTCTATCCGACTCACTGCTCACCCCGCTTATCATATCTACTAATGATGTTTTAGGGAGAGAAGGGAGAAAGGAGATTAAATAATGTGCAAAGATAGTAGGGCGAGTGATAGGAAAAATGATAAGGCAGTGAAGGTAGTCTAGAGAGGACTCAGGATGCTGAACAGCGGGAGAATTAGAGATTAGGAAGATGGAAGGAGAATACAAGGAGATGTTTGGTAAGAGAAGAGCCAGTAGGGTTAACGGAGGAAAGAAAATTAAAGAAGAAATAAAGGATATGGAATGAGGGATGCATGAGCGATGGGAATGGATAAGCCAGGATAGAAAGGCTAGGTAGGGAATAGAACGACGGGAGGACGTGCAATGTGGAGAGTGTGAAAAAGGATGAGGGAGGAAAGGAAATTAAGGAAGATATGAGCATAAGGAATAGGGAGGCATGGGTGATCGGCGAAGGATTAGGCAGGATAGGGAGAAAGGCAGGATGTAGAACGATGGGAGGGTGAGAGGATCGGGAGATGGAGAGGGCCACGATGGGCAAAGTGGCGAGGGAGAAAAGGAAATTAAGGAAGATATTAGCATATGGAATGAGGGATGCATAAGCGTTAGGAAAGGATAAGCCAGGCTAGGAAAGTTAGGAAGGATGGGAGGACGTAGGACGAAGGGAGGATGAGAGGATAGGGAGATAGAGGGCCTGAACGACGATGTGCGAAGTGGAGAGGGTGGAAAGGAAATTAAGGAAGAAATGGAACATATGGAATAGGGGAGCGTGGGCGATGAAAGAAGGATAAGGGGGGAACACAGGAAGAGAGAGAAAGAGAGAGGCATAGGGGATGCAGATAGAGAGAGTGAGAGATAATAAGAGCGAGAGAGATAGAGTTAGAGAGGGAGCGAGGTGAGCTCTATTAATACGTTTTAATATCAGTATGGTATGGCGTGTTTGGAGGCCATCCCTCTTGGCCTATCCTGATTCGGGCTAGCGTACCGACCGGTGGAGTGGGATTATAATCAGTAGCTAGATAGAAGCAACAACTCAGCTCCGACAATGCAGCTACAGACAAGAAATATAGCTAATCTTCGCTCGCTTTTCTTCAAGAAGAAAGGAGATTCCGTCCGGTTACTTTTAAATTGACTTGGATAATTGAATTTCTTATGTTCATTTTACATTCCTGATTAACTTTTGCACATTTAATCTTTTATTACACCAATTTCTTGAAATGTCTGAGGTGGAAATGATAAACACGAAAACGTTTAGGCCATTTCTTTGCTGTAATTATCTTCCTGTCAAAATAATATAACAAAAACTATACCACTTAAAGGAAATTCGTGTTTCATTATTGTGAACAAATCGCTACCGCTTCCCGTAATTATAACCAGCAACTCGGGTGTAACCAACACCCCTTTCAACGTCACCCGAGCCTCCTTCTGACAAGAGCACAGAACCTTCAAATTGTATCATATTACCAAATGTTTTCATAAACAGGATATAATTAACAATTAAGAAATCAATAAATTATTTATTCCAGCTTAGTTACATGTAATTAAAAATAGTATTACTCAATTTATAATTCAATTGCTAGGTTAGTTTCAACCTTTTGACCTCGACATTTACTACACGAGCTTTGAGCGGGTTAGGCAGAATTCATTTGGCCAGTGGTGTACGCCTCGTATTTCTTCGTAAATTTCGTATTTCTCTTTATACCTTAGTGAGTTTAGTCCTAATAGAGCAACTACCATAATGACAAGAAAAAGCCTCTAGGTAGCGGAAGAATTCATTTTTATGAAAGAAATATAGCGGTTTTGTCAGCCAATGGCAGTACGGCATTAGCGTGGGGCTGGTGAATTTGTCAGCCCGCACCAGTGCGGGAACAGCGGTCAACGGGTTAAGGAGTTACAGTTCCGTGCCAAGGGTTATGAGTACGATTCCCACAAGTGGTTGTGGCATTTATTTTAAAAAAAGAAACCCAACCAGAAAAAAATGACCTTGATTCAAATGGTTACCTCTTAACTAAAAGAAAAATGAATCGATCCAAGCAAAAGGAGCTTCAGTCCATAATCAGTAGTTTTGAGAAAACGAGAAAAAAATGTCTACACTCTTTATTTGTTTTATTCTGTGCTTTTTTTTTTTTTTTTTGTTGTCTGAGTACCCCATACTGACACAAGTTATGAAACATTGGTTATTACTAACAAATGCATTATATTATTAAAATATAACAATATTGCTTTGACTGAAGCTCTTCTTGCATGGAACAGCCTAAGGAGTACCTCCTTGCAAAATATAAGGTCTAATATAATGTAAAACACATTGTAGGATATATTGAGTAACAGTTTATTATCAATGGTACAATATGTAAGAAATATTTTCATGATATAAAGTTCATACAATGAGTAATGTAATGCTTAATCGTCTTGAACTTCTTCATCTATGTTTATAGTTGTTGGCAAACCCAATATTTCATAGTAAAAATTCTTGTGCCCTTCTGAAACGTATGGCATCAACTTCTTAATGTCTTCAATTTTTTCCTGCTTGATAGGGACCTTCCCTCCTGGGTAGGCAGGATTGGGAGGGAACACTGGAGCATCAAGATCTTGGCGTAAAGGAAGGCATGTTCTACAATGCCGTTAATGATTTTTTTGCTACATGTGTTTCTATGGCAACAATGTCCTCTTAACATAGAAATGTGTAGTGACCGTCAGAGACAACGAATCCATCACTAACTCATATTTGGAAAATAAAATGGGCTGAAGCTCTTTTTGCATGGATCGATTCAAATATGAAAAATTATGGCAAAACATTTTGTGTGTTTTATTGTTTAAAAACAAAATTATAGTTACTTTAAGGAATAAAGTTACAAAGGGTTTTGTTTTACAAAGATGGATTTCGGAAAGACAGCTTAAAGGATGAATAACATTACCCCAAGATTGAGGATAAAGAGTCGCCCCTTGAGGAACACCGGAATGAATAAAATGTCATTGAGGATCCTCAAAGGGAGAAACATGGATGTCGAGGAGCTAATTCTTCCTATTTTCCTTCTACTAATAAATATCAAACCCAAAGCCCGCCTTTTTTTTTGCCCCCTTTTGAGGAAATAAATCTCATTTCACCCGACTACGGACTAGAAGTCCTTTCATAAAGCCGGAATAAAAATCCAACCAATAGATATTTTAAGAATAAGCTGTTTATATGTATATATATATATATATATATATATATATATATATATATATATATATATATATATATATAAATAAAGAGAAGAACAAAATAAGTCAAAAAGTTTAATTTTTATTTAATAAACGTAACGAAACAATAAGCGGTAAAAATAAGTATAAACGACTTAATAGATAGTTTAAAAAAGACAATCCTGATATCGTCGATACAAATGCAAACTAACGAATATGAAAAAATGCATCTTTCATTGTCCATCTTTAATAATTTATGCTGGACTTATTTACGGCAAATTCTTCAATCTGACTTCACTCTATTAAAGGGAAAGTATTCCACTATCAGAAGGTCAAATCTGCCGAATATTTGACTGTCCAAAAAAAAGTTATGAATAAATACTTTTCCACTCTGAAAAGTGGTGATTTTCATATTCGTTAGTTTGCTTTTGTAACGACGATATATTAATTATAAAAGTAGACCAATAAAATAGGACGGAATGCATACAGCAAGAAAATGGAGTACATATTAAACCATTCGAACGTGTATAAGTAAATTTACTATAATCCAAATGCTAGTCATAAAAACTATTTTATTAAATTTCTGGACAACTTACTATAAAACGCTATAAAAATAAAGTAGATAAAACTAAAATTGTTAATAATAATTGCATTACTCCGATATTATATGAACTTATATAGTTGCAGAAAAAATATATGCGTGAGTGCTCTATCATTAGTTCCTGAGAATCCCCAACACCAAAATTAGCCAACATTATTTTGTGAAAATAACACCTTCTTCATATTGGTTTTTCGATTATATTTTTACTAATTTCCTTAAAAATAAAATATACAACAAACATACTATTTTTTGTTTTATCAGAATATTAAAGGAAAAAACGAAAACTCACGTGAAAAATAATTATAGATAATTAAAATTGATTATAATTACTTTAAAAGTATTTAATTAGTAAAATATAAAGAGAAAAATATTTACTGTCAAAATTATTGAGACAAAAATTAGCTTAAAAGCTCGGAGGCTTTGGTTGAAGGTTCAATGCTACAGAGAAAATATTTATATATTTTTTTAATAAAAAACTACAGGTTTATTGTTTCCAGCGATTTAGCGTTAGATGCTGGTTTGCATTTTATAGTCTTGATATTAACAAATATCCCATTGGAATATTATTATGTTATGGGACATTTTTATTATCTCAATTATTTTCTATTTTCCCGCTTTAAATTAAAAATTTTAAATTTTATTTATAAATTTATTTATTTTTTGTATAGTCTGTTTATTTATGAGCACAAATAAGAACTTTATATTTCCGAAATTGAAGTATGAACATATCGTCGATACAAAAGCAAACTAACGAATATGAAAAAATGCATCTTTCATTGTCCATCTTTAATCATTTCTGTTGGACTTATTTACGGCAAATTCCTCATTCTGACTTCACTCTATTAAAGGGAAACTATTCCACTATCAAAAGGTCAAATCTGCCGAATATTTGACTGTCCAAAAAAAAGTTATGAATAAATGCTTTTCAACTCTGAAAAGTGGAGATTTTCATATTCGTTAGTTTGCTTTTGTTTCGGCGATATGATAAGCTGTAATATGATATAGCAGATTGATTTTTGGAATCTGCGAAATTAGAATATCGCAAATTATTAGGTAAAAAGAATTTAATTTTTACGACTTTAAATTAATTCTTTTAGAATTTCCAGGTTATTCTACGATAAAAACGGAACATGAATCACAGGATTTATTAAAAAAATTTGCTTAAAATAGGAATTGATTACTCTGTTGTTACAAAAGATTCATCTTTTTAATTCATAAGGGTCTTGGTTTCGATTCCCATTAGGGGTGGTGGCTTTGATTTGGTAAAAAGAAAAGGCATCAGCCCAATCGGGGCTAGAAAAGGGTGGTGACCTATAGATAACCCGTCCTAAAATCCTTAGTTAATTATAGCGGAGTTAATACATAAAAAAACACATATAACAAATATTTAAGTTACAAAGAACAGTCAAATAGTCCGTTTTTTTTTTTAATTGAATGATTTACTTGGATTACGCTTGGTTTTTCGATTTCTAGGGTTTGAATAAATAATTTTACACACAACAACAAAAAAATTCATAAAAGTTGTTTGGAAAATCTTGATACAGATTATATTAAGAAACAATAATAAGACAAATATTATTCGGTACAGGTTAGCTAAAGGTAACCAGGATACGTGTGATGCGTATTATTTTATTTGTATATAAAAGCCACCATTTGTAGTGGGAATCGAACCTTGGCCCTTGCCAGCGAATGTCAACACCTTCACACCCAAGTATACAATTACGCAGACAAACATTTTATACAAAATAACAGTTTTTTTTTTTTTAATTTCCTACCTGAGTTCAGCCAATTCCTGAGCTAGCTGCTTACTCTGTTCCCTCGTTATCTTGAGCTGTTGGATATCTGCCTTGATGTCCTCCAGATCGTCGGCACGAGCCGATACGACGACTAGAATGCACAACAGAGAGACAGATCCGTACAGCTCCATGCCTGTCGGGTTACTGAAGTCGCGACTCAAGACGTGTCGGCTTGCCGACGGAGAGTCCCGATGATAGCCGAACGCAGCACCTGCCAGGCCGAAACTCCCCGAAACGGAACACCTGCTTGTTAATCTGATGACGACCACCCAGGAATGCTAAAGCATGGGTGATGTAGACCCCATCATGGGTGGCTCTTGTTGGGTTCGTTAGTACTCGCCTTACTGGGTTACAGCTTGCTCCACTTGCTAGTACTTAAGAACTACTTTGCCTAGTTGTCACCTTCCTTCTACATGTTCTTACACCTAGATAAAGAAGACACCTTAATGGACTGTCGTGTTCGTCCTTTCTTTTATACACCCCTGTAACTTACTCTCAACATGGTACATTCCTAGGGAGTTTAGGGAATGTGTTTATTCTATTATATATATCAGGTCATCCCATAATTAATGTCGGTTCATAATAATACATGTAAATATTTAATGCATTAAATACACTTCTATTTATTCTGAAACTTATTTATTCTGTGCTTAAATTTAATTTGAAATGGATCTCCCAAGACACCACTTACGGCATTTCATTTTTTGATAACTGTATTTCTCTAGGACCATCGACTTTACTACGTACTAAAACTAACAACATTCTTATATTATACTAAGTGATAAAATTCTTATATTATACTAAGGGATAACAAATATTTAGGGATTAATTTTAAAGAAGAAATAAAATTTGATGAAAGGAACACATTATTATACCTCAAAACTCAAATTGAAAGTTTGGTCTCATCTCCACTCCTTAAGGCCGATCAAAAAATCAACATCATGAACCACTATATTTGGCCATGCCTGACCTATTCATTACAGTGTATAAGACAAAACCCTTTCCTTTCTTGAAAATGTAGACAAACTTCTAAGAAGTGCAGTAAAGGAGATACTTGCTCTACCCATGGACTGCCCAGATGCTATGTTATATGTTCCCAAAAATTTTCGCGGTCTAGGCCTTGTCAGGGCGAAAAGAGAAGCATACCTCCAGCATATAAACATTGCGAATAAAATTCTGGAAGATGGCAATTAGTATGTCTTGAAAACAAGAAGAAGTTCAGGAAAATTCGAAGGAAATTAAGGGAAGACTCTTTTCATAAATGGTGTCAGCTTCCGTCAAAAGGCAAGGGCGTGATTCTCTTCTCTCAATATAAAAAAAGTAATTCCTGGATGTCGACGAAAATAGGAATGTCTTGCAGCGAATGGAGCACAGCCATCAAGCTGAATTGCAATTCCAGTTCGAACAATTCCTGGCAGAAGCTCAGGATTCCGTTGCAGAGCCTGCAACGAACCTGAAACTCTCCCCTACGTCCTGGGCGTCCGTCAGAAATCAGAACTTCTAAGAATAAATGGACATCATAAGGTGCGAACCTACATTGCTGATTTGTTCAGGAAGAAAACTGGATTTGAGGTGTATGAGGAAGTGAGCTGTATAGTCGAAGAGGGTTCCACAAGAAGGGGAGACATGGTGTTCATAGATCGCCAGGCATCCACAGGAATTATTTTAGATCCGACTGTGAGGTTTGAGATAGACGAGAATCAGCCCTTATCAGTTGACAAAGAGAAAAAATCCATTTATGAAAAGTGTATTCCCTATTTCCATAGAAGTTATAATATAAAAAATTGGGAGGTAATCGGCCTTCTTTTTGGTGCAAGGGGTTCCATGCCTTCATTTCTACAACATGTTTTTAAAAGATGGAATTTAAAATGCGACTACGAATCGCTCGGACGTTCCATCCTGAAGGATTCAATAAGGATAGTGAATAACCACTTATACGGCTAAAGAAAAATAAATGAAGAAGCATAAGAAAAATTGAAGATGTTTGTTTGTTTAGAAAATATGGGGGGAAAAACCTCACGGTCGTCAGCGCCCTACTATGTTATTGCAACCCACAACCGCTCATCCCATGTTCCCGGTGAAAGGTGTGCTTTCCTTAGGGAGTCAGGAATTTTATTTTATTTTTTATTTTTTTTATATATATAATTAGTATAATATAATTAATATTTTTTTTATTTACCTTTCTAATTTTATTTTATTTATTCTTTTTTATTAAATTAGACCTTGTACTTATATTTATATACTTTTCGGCATATTCTTTTTTTCTCACTTTCTATTTTTTTTTTTTTTTATTCTGACACACACCCACACTCCCCGATATAGCTATCGTCAAAGTGCAGACTTATTATACAATTTTATCTTACAAATACAGATATCAGGTTTAAGACCAAGAGTTACTTACAGATTAAAGAAATTAAACATATACATATGTCAATGTATTATTATTATTATTATTATTATTATTATTATTATTATTATTATTATTATTATTATTAACAACGGGTGCCCACGTAGAGGGAGCTGCACCGAGGCCAACAAGGCCTATTGTGCCACCCGACAAGCCAGCCTGTTACACCAACAGCACCGTATCCGAGATGAACCTTAGCAGATATGTCAATGTATTAAAAGAATAACAATATTTAGATCAAATTAAAACTAGAAAAAAAAAAAATAAATGGTATCACAAATTATCACAGATTGCTAACTTAAGGAAAAACTGAATAAATTGATTAAACATGTAACAATCATTCTTCTAAACAACTATTAAATACAAGTACTAGACTAACAATCATTCTTCTAAACAACTATTAAATACAAGTACTAGACTAACAATCATTCTACTAAACAACTATTAAATACAAGTACTAGACTAACAATCATTCTTCTAAACAACTATTAAATACAAGTACTAGACTAACAATCATTCTTCTAAACAACTATTAAATACAAGTACTAGACTAACAATCATTCTACTAAACAACTATTAAATACAAGTACTAGACTAACAATCATTCTTCTAAACAACTATTAAATACAAGTACTAGACTAACAATCATTCTTCTAAACAACTATTAAATACAAGTACTAGACTAACAATCATTCTACTAAACAACTATTAAATACAAGTACTAGACTAACAATCATTCTTCTAAACAACTATTAAATACAAGTACTAGACTAACAATCATTCTTCTAAACAACTATTAAATACAAGTACTAGACTAACAATCATTCTTCTAAACAACTATTAAATACAAGTACTAGACTAACAATCATTCTTCTAAACAACTATTAAATACAAGTACTAGATTGAGAAAAAAAAAAAAAAAACACATAAGGAACCTAAATAGAGGACAATATTACTTTCATATTAATCTATTAAGCCCAGTAATCTTTAAAAATTTGATTATTTTGTCAACCTCAGCCTGTTTGTTTCCGAAAAAATTGAAGAGAACAAGAAATATAAGAAATCCATTGTAGGAAAAAAAAATCAATAAAACAAATTGTATTTCATGTTAGCAATTGATTGCTTATTACCATTACAATGAGAATAAATTCTATGCGGGGGGGAAATAAAAAACTTGTCCTTGGAATGATAAGAAAGCTGTAGCCGTATATGGTCAGCCATCAGTTGGACATGACTGTTTTTCATTCACTATGTATTATAGTGCAAATACTCTAAGAATGGTCAATATATTCTCTTTACAATACAACAAAATTACAAATAACCTATACTGGTATTGTATAGGTTATTTGTTGTAATAATTTAATTAGTAATGATTAGGGACCGGATTTTTAGGATAAAAATAAGCACCCAATTAGGTTATTGCAACAGGCATAATAGGTCTTTTTAGGTTTTTATTTTTTATTCCATTTTTGTTTTTTTTAGGTGATAAAAATGTTTTGAATGGGTTCAAAAAATAGGCCTTTTTAGGTTTGGTATTTAAACATCCATTTTGGGTTTTTTAGGTGACAAAATTATTTCATTAGGTTCGAAAACTAAGTTCAACCTATTATAATTTATCATTAATAATTTTGATTAATTTATAATTGATAAATTAGTATGTAGGTATAGTGATATAAAAAAATACAAGAAATAACCTTATTTTATAGAATAGTATATTGAGAAGGAAAAAAAGATGAGCAAATAAAAATAAAACTGAAATACGAGTTATTATTTAAAAAAAAGAATAAGTCGTCCAAATATTCAATAAAATATTTATTTAAAAAACAAAGTTAATGAAATTTATTTAAATAAAATACATTTTAGAAATAAAGCAATGTTTAAAAAAAATAAATTAAATTATTGAATAAAACATACATTAATAAAAATAAATAAATAAGAACATAAAACAAAACAATTAGAAAAAAATTGTAAAGGAGATTTTTAAGTTTCTCTGCTAAAGAGTTCCAAATTCTAAAGAACATCATCTGATGTTACCTGAATACACATGATTCTTCCTGGGAAGAATTTCACTGCCTACAGAAAGGTACTTAACTATGTTAAAAACAAAATAATTAAATTATGGAAAAATTTAAAAGGGAAAATATTAAACTAAAATAGGTAGAAGAACTGTTTTTATTTTTTTCCCCAGTGTTGTAAAATGGGTTCTGGTGGAAGTGACACTCCTAATAAAATTTCCCTGATTGTCTGGACCCGGAAAGATAAGAATATTTGTTTGATCGAGGAAATGAGTTCATTGAATTGTATTTTCTATTTCAAAGATTAGGTCTGTCTAGGTCGGTCAATCGTTATTTAGGTGATTTTAGGTGATGTCATCATCAATAGGTTTTTTTTAGGTTCTTCCAAATTTGCATAAATGATACTATAAGACGCGAATCATATAAAAAACCGATCATTATCATGTTTAGCAGAAAGGAAAAAATAGGTGAAAACCTAAGAATCCGGTCCCTAGTAATTATATTGGATGCCCAGAGGCCGAGCGTTAAGGCGTGAGCACTTACCACTCCGTGTCGTGGGTTCGATTCCCTCTAGGGTTGGTGGCTTTGCTTTAGAAAAAAAGAAAAGGTATCAGCCCTATCCTGGTTCCCCCCCCCCGTTCTAAAATCCTGTATTAATTACAATTAATTTGTTATAATGGAGGTTTAAATTTATTTATTCATTTATTGAGTGTTCCGGTATTTTGGCTTTTAACCCTTTCCTTACTAAGGAGTTCTGTAGAAGTCGAAGTTTTCCGTGCCCCAGGAACGAAGGACTTGTACAGCAGTCTAGAGCTGCCGTGCCCCTGGAACGAAGGACTTGTAGAGCAGTCGAGAGCTGCCGTGCCCCTGGAACGAAGGACTTGTACAGCAGTCGAGAGCTGCCGTGCCCCTGGAACGAAGGACTTGTACAGCAGTCGAGAGCTGCCGTGCCCCTGAAACGAAGGACTTGTACAGCAGTCCGACCCTTCTCCCTCGCTTACCAGCTCCCTATGGCTAATTTTTCCAGGAGTTTGACCTTGGGGCTATTAAGCAAGGATTAGCTATTTCTTTTACCACTGTTCGCCGGAAAAATTAACTATTTGCGTCAAGAGAGAGCTACGGATTATGGATACATGGGTCGGGATCGTAAAAATTAACATCGCCAGTGTTAGATCCAACTCGATTCCAATCGTAAAGGATGATGTATTTATCTTGTTTTAATAAAAAATAGGCTATTTATTTATTTAGCTTCTTTGATTAATACCTATATCATAAAAAAAATAATATTTTTCGTACTAAAAAGTATAGACTATAAAAAATATTTATTGGAGCATCTAATTATATTATTCAACCTAAATATTTAGAGCTAAAAGTAAACGTAAATGAATAATAAAATGCAGTTTTCCTACGATTAGAAATGTTAAGGGAGGAAATTATATGAACGTTTTTACGCACGTCGAGAGGAGGGGGAGAATAGCTTCTTAACTAGGGCCCGGCCAGGTAGTGAGATCGCCGTACTACAGGGTCGGTCAGCCCGCACTACCCCTAGTAAGCTAAGGGTCGAGAGGAGGGCGAGAATAGCTTCGTAACTAGGGCCCGGCCAGGTAGAGAGATCGCCGTACTACAGGGTCGGTCAGCCCGCACTACCCCTAGTAAGCTAAGGGTCTAGAGGAGGGGGAGAATAGCTTCGTAACTAGGGCCCGGCCAGGTAGAGAGATCGCCGTACTACAGGGTCGGTCAGCCCGCACTACCCCTAGTAAGCTCTGGGTTAACACAGCGTATCTTCTGAATGGTCTTGCTAGGAAATCAGTATGCTTGTATATGTAAGAGTATGTGTTAAGGTAGTGGGCATATGTAAATATTAATTTATATTCGTGGAAACGTAATGTTCTTAAGGCAACAGTACCGAAAATCATTAAATAAGTCCGTAAGTATGTCAGTACAGTGTTTATATACTGGCTCTCATTGCTTAAGAGCCAAGTTGGGCAAATGTTAGCGGTCGCTAATATCTAATACCTTCTCGCTAATTTAGCGGTACTGATAAGAGCCTGCGCTAACGATTAGCGCTTAGCGACGGCAGAGCACTAATCGCTAATTTATTCATGAAATGTTTAAATATCGTGATAGCTAATAGCTTTAGCTATAGTTACAACATTTTGTCATCTCAAAGTTCACTTCCGGTCTGCTCTGAGCCCGGGGGCATGCACCGCATATAACTTTAGGTAAAACTGAAGTTTAGTGTCCTCCAAACCGATTTCTTTCAAATGTTGTACAATAACGCATTTTGATGCACCCCCATAACAGCGAACTTTAGTGCTTAATAACTTCTTTCCTAGTTGAATGCGAACTTTTTTTTTTTTTTTTTTTTTTTTTTTAAGCGGATTTGTGTTAAGTGCATCAAAATATGTTATTGTACAAAATTTGAAAGAAATCGGTTTGTAGGACGCTAAACTTCAGTTTTACATAAAGTTATATGCGGTGCATGCCCCCTGCTCAGAACAGACCGGAAGTGAACTTTGAGATGACAAAATGTTGTAACTATAGCTAAAGCTATTAGCTATCACGATATTTAAACATTTCATGAATAAATTAGCGATTAGCGCTCTGCCGTCGCTATGCGCTAATCGCCAGCGCAGGCTCTTATCAGTACCGCTAAATTAGCGAGAAGTTATTGGATATTAGCGACCGCTAACGTTTGCCCAACTCTGCCTCAGAGCTCTTGTAAATCATACTGCAGATTAATACTGCATCTTCTGCGGCAGTCCGTCAGTAAATGTTTGACTGTAAGTTCGCAGTTACATATGTCACGTATTGGTCTGTTACGTCTAGACATTTAGTATTCGTGTGTTACGTCTAGACATTTAGTATTCGTGTGTTAGTCGAGTATGTCCAATTCATAGTCGAACCAGTACTATTTCTTCACGTCTGTTTTCTCGGTGACTGGATAGCCATTCCTCGACTGTATATTTAATTATTCGCAGTTTATTGTCAGTTATTTGCGTCCATGAGCAGTTCCACTGTTCCAATATCGTTATTTGCGTCCATGAGCAGTTCCACTGTTCCAATATCGTTATTTGCGTCCATGAGCAGTTCCACTGTTCCAATATCGTTATTTGCGTCCATGAGCAGTTCCACTGTTCCAATATCGTTTATGTTGTTTTCATTGCTTTCGTGAATTCTTTTTCTGTTATTAGTTGAAAGTCACAAGTAGTTAGCGTAATAATCTGCTATGGAGCTTTTCCCAAGTTCTTCATGCGGTCCAAACAACGAAAAAACAGCTATAGGTGGAAATTTTTGGAACACAATTTTTGACTTCGTAACTTTGTTTGGGCTGGATAGAAGGTGAACAAATAAAAATTCCTCGCCCCTAGCCTTTGAGCCGGGGGGGGGAGGGGGTTTAGAAGGTCCCATTTTTCAGGGTTTCACTTATATCTCGGAAACCATGGGTCCTAGCGACATGACCATCCTATAACAAATGAAAGCTGATTTAATTTCCTACAAGTTCTATTGAATAAAGTTTTTCGAGATATCTTTAGTTTTCGAAATATCCGCTTTTGAATGTCTGTCGTTTTGGGAAAAAACACACATTTTTATATTCTCGACCGGATATCTCTTCAACGATGAGCCCAAAAAATAAATGCCATTTATAGGGTTGTAGAGCATTAGATTCTCTTCAATAATATATGTAACTTTACTATTTTATGTATTTTCCTTCAAACGTGAAAACAGTTTTAATGTTTATCGTGATATCTGGCGACAACTGACCAATGAACCTTTCAATTTCTCACAATTTGCAGTCAATGTATATTCCAAAATATGCTCCATTATGTAAATATAGTGAGTACATGCGTCCAGTACTCACTATATATATAATATAGTACAAAATATATAATTTTACCGACATTTATTTTTTGGGTTCATCGTTGAAGAGATATCCGGTCGAGAATATAA
Organism: Gonocerus acuteangulatus; assembly: GCA_946811695.1. Taxonomy (NCBI): domain Eukaryota; kingdom Metazoa; phylum Arthropoda; class Insecta; order Hemiptera; family Coreidae; genus Gonocerus; species Gonocerus acuteangulatus. The sequence continues at coordinate 6,226,887 of OX328129.1, read as the reverse complement.
AAATGTGTGTTTTTTCCCAAAACGACAGACATTCAAAAGCGGATATTTCGAAAACTACAGATATCTCGAAAAACGTTATTCAATAGAACTTGTAGGAAATTGAATCAGCTTTCATTTGTTATAAAATGATCATGTCGCTAGGACGCAGGGTTTCCGAGATATAAGTGAAAACCCGAAAAATGTGACCTTCTAAACCCCCCCCCTCCTCACGGGTCAAAGGCTAGGGGCGAGGACTTTTGATATGCTCACCCCCTATCCAGCCCAAACAAAGTTACGAATTCAAAAATTGTGTTACAAAAATTTCCACCTATAGCTGTTCGCTGACTGGACTGATGGCCTGGTAGCCAGAACATAGTAATGTTTCTGTTCAGATTCTGTGACTTATTAAGAATTTCAATAAGTAGTTGATGAGTCGTGTATCTGTCTGTGAATGCTTAATGAGTGATTAACTAGTATAAAGTCTCTATTTTCTGTCTCGGGTTTGTTGTTCAGACCGATGAGGATGCCTGGTAGCCAGTACATAGTAATGTTTCTGTTCAGAGTCTGTGACTTATTAAGAATTTCTATAAGTAGTCGATGAGTCGTGTATCTGTCTGTAAGTGCTTAATGAGTGATTAACTAGTATAAAGTCTCTATTTTCCGTCTCGGGTTTGTTGTTCAGACCAATGAGGATGCCTGGTAGCCAGTACATAGTAATGTTTCTGTTCTGTAAGTCTGTGACTTATTAAGAATTTCTGTAAGTAGTTGATGAGTCGTGTATGTGTCTGTAAGTGCTTAATGAGTGATTAACTAGTATAAAGTCTCTATTTTCCGTCTCGGGTTTGTTGTTCAGACCAATAAGGATGCCTGGTAGCCAGTACATAGTAATGTTTCTGTTCAGAGTCTGTGACTTATTAAGAATTTCTATAAGTAGTCGATGAGTCGTGTATCTGTCTGTGAGTGCTTAATGAGTGATTAACTAGTATAAAGTCTCTATTTTCTGTCTCGGGTTTGTTGTTCAGACCAATGAGGATGCCTGGTAGCCAGTACATAGTAATGTTTCTGTTCTGTAAGTCTGTGACTTATTAAGTATTTCTGTAAGTAGATGATGAGTCGTGTATCTGTCTGTAAGCGCTTAATGAGTGATTAACTAGTATAAAGTCTCTATTTTCCGTCTCGGGTTTGTTGTTCAGACCAATGAGGATGCCTGGTAGCCAGTACATAGTAATGTTTCTGTTCAGATTCTGTGACTTATTAAGAATTTCTATAAGTAGTCGATGAGTCGTGTATCTGTCTGTGAGTGCTTAATGAGTGATTAACTAGTATAAAGTCTCTATTTTCTGTCTCGGGTTTGTTGTTCAGACCAATGAGGATGCCTGGTAGCCAGTACATAGTAATGTTTCTGTTCTGTAAGTCTGTGACTTATTAAGTATTTCTGTAAGTAGTTGATGAGTCGTGTATGTGTCTGTAAGCGCTTAATGAGTGATTAACTAGTATAAAGTCTCTATTTTCCGTCTCGGGTTTGTTGTTCAGACCGATGAGGATGCCTGGTAGCCAGTACATAGTAATGTTTCTGTTCAGATTCTGTGACTTATTAAGTATTTCTGTAAGTAGTTGATGAGTCGTGTATGTGTCTGTAAGCGCTTAATGAGTGATTAACTAGTATAAAGTCTCTATTTTCCGTCTCAGGTTTGTTGTTCAGACCAATGAGGATGCCTGGTAGCCAGTACATAGTAATGTTTCTGTTCAGATTCTGTGACTTATTAAGTATTTCTGTAAGTAGTTGATGAGTCGTGTATGTGTCTGTAAGCGCTTAATGAGTGATTAACTAGTATAAAGTCTCTATTTTCCGTCTCGGGTTTGTTGTTCAGACCAATGAGGATGCCTGGTAGCCAGTACATAGTAATGTTTCTGTTCAGAGTCTGTGACTTATTAAGTATTTCTGTAAGTAGTTGATGAGTCGTGTATGTGTCTGTAAGCGCTTAATGAGTGATTAACTAGTATAAAGTCTCTATTTTCCGTCTCGGGTTTGTTGTTCAGACCAATGAGGATGCCTGGTAGCCAGTACATAGTAATGTTTCTGTTCAGAGTCTGTGACTTATTAAGTATTTCTGTAAGTAGTTGATGAGTCGTGTATGTGTCTGTAAGTGCTTAATGAGTGATTAACTAGTATAAAGTCTCTATTTTCTGTCTCGGGTTTGTTGTTCAGACCAATGAGGATGCCTGGTAGCCAGTACATAGTAATGTTTCTGTTCAGATTCTGTGACTTATTAAGAATTTCAATAAGTAGTTGATGAGTCGTGTATCTGTCTGTGAATGCTTAATGAGTGATTAACTAGTATAAAGTCTCTATTTTCCGTCTCGGGTTTGTTGTTCAGACCAATGAGGATGCCTGGTAGCCAGTACATAGTAATGTTTCTGTTCAGAGTCTGTGACTTATTAAGAATTTCTATAAGGAGTCGATGAGTCGTGTATCTGTCTGTGAGTGCTTAATGAGTGATTAACTAGTATAAAGTCTCTATTTTCTGTCTCGGGTTTGTTGTTCAGACCAATGAGGATGCCTGGTAGCCAGTACATAGTAATGTTTCTGTTCAGAGTCTGTGACTTATTAAGAATTTCTATAAGTAGTCGATGAGTCGTGTATCTGTCTGTAAGTGCTTAATGAGTGATTAACTAGTATAAAGTCTCTATTTTCCGTCTCGGGTTTGTTGTTCAGACCAATGAGGATGCCTGGTAGCCAGTACATAGTAATGTTTCTGTTCTGTAAGTCTGTGACTTATTAAGAATTTCTGTAAGTAGTTGATGAGTCGTGTATGTGTCTGTAAGTGCTTAATGAGTGATTAACTAGTATAAAGTCTCTATTTTCCGTCTCGGGTTTGTTGTTCAGACCAATAAGGATGCCTGGTAGCCAGTACATAGTAATGTTTCTGTTCAGAGTCTGTGACTTATTAAGAATTTCTATAAGTAGTCGATGAGTCGTGTATCTGTCTGTGAGTGCTTAATGAGTGATTAACTAGTATAAAGTCTCTATTTTCTGTCTCGGGTTTGTTGTTCAGACCAATGAGGATGCCTGGTAGCCAGTACATAGTAATGTTTCTGTTCTGTAAGTCTGTGACTTATTAAGTATTTCTGTAAGTAGATGATGAGTCGTGTATCTGTCTGTAAGCGCTTAATGAGTGATTAACTAGTATAAAGTCTCTATTTTCCGTCTCGGGTTTGTTGTTCAGACCAATGAGGATGCCTGGTAGCCAGTACATAGTAATGTTTCTGTTCAGATTCTGTGACTTATTAAGAATTTCTATAAGTAGTCGATGAGTCGTGTATCTGTCTGTGAGTGCTTAATGAGTGATTAACTAGTATAAAGTCTCTATTTTCTGTCTCGGGTTTGTTGTTCAGACCAATGAGGATGCCTGGTAGCCAGTACATAGTAATGTTTCTGTTCTGTAAGTCTGTGACTTATTAAGTATTTCTGTAAGTAGTTGATGAGTCGTGTATGTGTCTGTAAGCGCTTAATGAGTGATTAACTAGTATAAAGTCTCTATTTTCCGTCTCGGGTTTGTTGTTCAGACCGATGAGGATGCCTGGTAGCCAGTACATAGTAATGTTTCTGTTCAGATTCTGTGACTTATTAAGTATTTCTGTAAGTAGTTGATGAGTCGTGTATGTGTCTGTAAGCGCTTAATGAGTGATTAACTAGTATAAAGTCTCTATTTTCCGTCTCAGGTTTGTTGTTCAGACCAATGAGGATGCCTGGTAGCCAGTACATAGTAATGTTTCTGTTCAGATTCTGTGACTTATTAAGTATTTCTGTAAGTAGTTGATGAGTCGTGTATGTGTCTGTAAGCGCTTAATGAGTGATTAACTAGTATAAAGTCTCTATTTTCCGTCTCGGGTTTGTTGTTCAGACCAATGAGGATGCCTGGTAGCCAGTACATAGTAATGTTTCTGTTCAGAGTCTGTGACTTATTAAGTATTTCTGTAAGTAGTTGATGAGTCGTGTATGTGTCTGTAAGCGCTTAATGAGTGATTAACTAGTATAAAGTCTCTATTTTCCGTCTCGGGTTTGTTGTTCAGACCAATGAGGATGCCTGGTAGCCAGTACATAGTAATGTTTCTGTTCAGAGTCTGTGACTTATTAAGTATTTCTGTAAGTAGTTGATGAGTCGTGTATGTGTCTGTAAGTGCTTAATGAGTGATTAACTAGTATAAAGTCTCTATTTTCTGTCTCGGGTTTGTTGTTCAGACCAATGAGGATGCCTGGTAGCCAGTACATAGTAATGTTTCTGTTCAGATTCTGTGACTTATTAAGAATTTCTATAAGTAGTCGATGAGTCGTGTATCTGTCTGTGAGTGCTTAATGAGTGATTAACTAGTATAAAGTCTCTATTTTCTGTCTCGGGTTTGTTGTTCAGACCAATGAGGATGCCTGGTAGCCAGTACATAGTAATGTTTCTGTTCAGAGTCTGTGACTTATTAAGTATTTCTGTAAGTAGTTGATGAGTCGTGTATGTGTCTGTAAGCGCTTAATGAGTGATTAACTAGTATAAAGTCTCTATTTTCTGTCTCGGGTTTGTTGTTCAGACCAATGAGGATGCCTGGTAGCCAGTACATAGTAATGTTTCTGTTCAGAGTCTGTGACTTATTAAGTATTTCTGTAAGTAGTCGATGAGTCGTGTATCTGTCTGTAAGTGCTTAATGAGTGATTAACTAGTATAAAGTCTCTATTTTCTGTCTCGGGTTTGTTGTTCAGACCAATGAGGATGCCTGGTAGCCAGTACATAGTAATGTTTCTGTTCAGATTCTGTGACTTATTAAGAATTTCTATAAGTAGTCGATGAGTCGTGTATCTGTCTGTAAGTGCTTAATGAGTGATTAACTAGTATAAAGTCTCTATTTTCCGTCTCAGGTTTGTTGTTCAGACCGATGAGGATGCCTGGTAGCCAGTACATAGTAATGTTTCTGTTCAGATTCTGTGACTTATTAAGAATTTCTATAAGTAGTCGATGAGTCGTGTATCTGTCTGTAAGTGCTTAATGAGTGATTAACTAGTATAAAGTCTCTATTTTCCGTCTCAGGTTTGTTGTTCAGACCGATGAGGATGCCTGGTAGCCAGTACATAGTAATGTTTCTGTTCAGAGTCTGTGACTTATTAAGAATTTCTATAAGTAGTCGATGAGTCGTGTATCTGTCTGTGAGTGCTTAATGAGTGATTAACTAGTATAAAGTCTCTATTTTCCGTCTCGGGTTTGTTGTTCAGACCAATGAGGATGCCTGGTAGCCAGTACATAGTAATGTTTCTGTTCAGAGTCTGTGACTTATTAAGAATTTCTATAAGTAGTCGATGAGTCGTGTATCTGTCTGTGAGTGCTTAATGAGTGATTAACTAGTATAAAGTCTCTATTTTCCGTCTCGGGTTTGTTGTTCAGACCAATGAGGATGCCTGGTAGCCAGTACATAGTAATGTTTCTGTTGAGTCTGTGACTTATTAAGAATTTCTATAAGTAGTCGATGAGTCGTGTATCTGTCTGTGAGTGCTTAATGAGTCATTAACTAGTATAAAGTCTCTATTTTCTGTCTCGGGTTTGTTGTTCAGACCAATGAGGATGCCTGGTAGCCAGTACATAGTAATGTTTCTGTTCTGTAAGTCTGTGACTTATTAAGTATTTCTGTAAGTAGTTGATGAGTCGTGTATGTGTCTGTAAGCGCTTAATGAGTGATTAACTAGTATAAAGTCTCTATTTTCTGTCTCGGGTTTGTTGTTCAGACCAATGAGGATGCCTGGTAGCCAGTACATAGTAATGTTTCTGTTCAGAGTCTGTGACTTATTAAGTATTTCTGTAAGTAGTTGATGAGTCGTGTATGTGTCTGTAAGCGCTTAATGAGTGATTAACTAGTATAAAGTCTCTATTTTCCGTCTCGGGTTTGTTGTTCAGACCGATGAGGATGCCTGGTAGCCAGTACATAGTAATGTTTCTGTTCAGAGTCTGTGACTTATTAAGAATTTCTATAAGTAGTCGATGAGTCGTGTATCTGTCTGTAAGTGCTTAATGAGTGATTAACTAGTATAAAGTCTCTATTTTCCGTCTCGGGTTTGTTGTTCAGACCAATGAGGATGCCTGGTAGCCAGTACATAATAATGTTTCTGTTCAGAGTCTGTGACTTATTAAGAATTTCTATAAGTAGTCGATGAGTCGTGTATCTGTCTGTGAGTGCTTAATGAGTGATTAACTAGTATAAAGTCTCTATTTTCCGTCTCGGGTTTGTTGTTCAGACCAATGAGGATGCCTGGTAGCCAGTACATAGTAATGTTTCTGTTCAGAGTCTGTGACTTATTAAGAATTTCTATAAGTAGTCGATGAGTCGTGTATCTGTCTGTGAGTGCTTAATGAGTGATTAACTAGTATAAAGTCTCTATTTTCTGTCTCGGGTTTGTTGTTCAGACCAATGAGGATGCCTGGTAGCCAGTACATAGTAATGTTTCTGTTCAGAGTCTGTGACTTATTAAGTATTTCTGTAAGTAGTTGATGAGTCGTGTATGTGTCTGTAAGCGCTTAATGAGTGATTAACTAGTATAAAGTCTCTATTTTCTGTCTCGGGTTTGTTGTTCAGACCAATGAGGATGCCTGGTAGCCAGTACATAGTAATGTTTCTGTTCAGAGTCTGTGACTTATTAAGTATTTCTGTAAGTAGTTGATGAGTCGTGTATCTGTCTGTGAATGCTTAATGAGTGATTAACTAGTATAAAGTCTCTATTTTCCGTCTCGGGTTTGTTGTTCAGACCAATGAGGATGCCTGGTAGCCAGTACATAGTAATGTTTCTGTTCAGATTCTGTGACTTATTAAGAATTTTTATAAGGAGTCGATGAGTCGTGTATCTGTCTGTAAGTGCTTAATGAGTGATTAACTAGTATAAAGTCTCTATTTTCCGTCTCGGGTTTGTTGTTCAGACCAATGAGGATGCCTGGTAGCCAGTACATAGTAATGTTTCTGTTCAGAGTCTGTGACTTATTAAGTATTTCTGTAAGTAGTTGATGAGTCGTGTATGTGTCTGTAAGCGCTTAATGAGTAATTAACTAGTATAAAGTCTCTATTTTCCGTCTCGGGTTTGTTGTTCAGACCGATGAGGATGCCTGGTAGCCAGTACATAGTAATGTTTCTGTTCAGAGTCTGTGACTTATTAAGAATTTCTATAAGTAGTCGATGAGTCGTGTATCTGTCTGTGAGTGCTTAATGAGTGATTAACTAGTATAAAGTCTCTATTTTCCGTCTCGGGTTTGTTGTTCAGACCAATGAGGATGCCTGGTAGCCAGTACATAGTAATGTTTCTGTTGAGATTCTGTGACTTATTAAGAATTTCTATAAGTAGTCGATGAGTCGTGTATCTGTCTGTGAGTGCTTAATGAGTGATTAACTAGTATAAAGTCTCTATTTTCCGTCTCGGGTTTGTTGTTCAGACCAATGAGGATGCCTGGTAGCCAGTACATAGTAATGTTTCTGTTCAGAGTCTGTGACTTATTAAGTATTTCTGTAAGTAGTTGATGAGTCGTGTATGTGTCTGTAAGCGCTTAATGAGTGATTAACTAGTATAAAGTCTCTATTTTCTGTCTCGGGTTTGTTGTTCAGACCAATGAGGATGCCTGGTAGCCAGTACATAGTAATGTTTCTGTTCAGAGTCTGTGACTTATTAAGTATTTCTGTAAGTAGTTGATGAGTCGTGTATCTGTCTGTGAATGCTTAATGAGTGATTAACTAGTATAAAGTCTCTATTTTCCGTCTTGGGTTTGTTGTTCAGACCAATGAGGATGCCTGGTAGCCAGTACATAGTAATGTTTCTGTTCAGATTCTGTGACTTATTAAGAATTTCTATAAGGAGTCGATGAGTCGTGTATCTGTCTGTAAGTGCTTAATGAGTGATTAACTAGTATAAAGTCTCTATTTTCCGTCTCGGGTTTGTTGTTCAGACCAATGAGGATGCCTGGTAGCCAGTACATAGTAATGTTTCTGTTCAGAGTCTGTGACTTATTAAGAATTTCTGTAAGTAGTTGATGAGTCGTGTATGTGTCTGTAAGCGCTTAATGAGTGATTAACTAGTATAAAGTCTCTATTTTCCGTCTCGGGTTTGTTGTTCAGACCAATGAGGATGCCTGGTAGCCAGTACATAGTAATGTTTCTTTTCAGAGTCTGTGACTTATTAAGAATTTCTATAAGTAGTCGATGAGTCATGTATCTGTCTGTGAGTGCTTAATGAGTGATTAACTAGTATAAAGTCTCTATTTTCCGTCTCGGGTTTGTTGTTCAGACCAATGAGGATGCCTGGTAGCCAGTACATAGTAATGTTTCTGTTCTGTAAGTCTGTGACTTATTAAGTATTTCTGTAAGTAGTCGATGAGTCGTGTATCTGTCTGTAAGTGCTTAATGAGTGATTAACTAGTATAAAGTCTCTATTTTCCGTCTCGGGTTTGTTGTTCAGACCAATGAGGATGCCTGGTAGCCAGTACATAGTAATGTTTCTGTTCAGAGTCTGTGACTTATTAAGAATTTCTATAAGTAGTCGATGAGTCGTGTATCTGTCTGTGAGTGCTTAATGAGTGATTAACTAGTATAAAGTCTCTATTTTCCGTCTCGGGTTTGTTGTTCAGACCAATGAGGATGCCTGGTAGCCAGTACATAGTAATGTTTCTGTTCAGAGTCTGTGACTTATTAAGAATTTCTATAAGTAGTCGATGAGTCGTGTATCTGTCTGTGAGTGCTTAATGAGTGATTAACTAGTATAAAGTCTCTATTTTCTGTCTCGGGTTTGTTGTTCAGACCAATGAGGATGCCTGGTAGCCAGTACATAGTAATGTTTCTGTTCAGAGTCTGTGACTTATTAAGTATTTCTGTAAGTAGTTGATGAGTCGTGTATGTGTCTGTAAGCGCTTAATGAGTGATTAACTAGTATAAAGTCTCTATTTTCCGTCTCGGGTTTGTTGTTCAGACCGATGAGGATGCCTGGTAGCCAGTACATAGTAATGTTTCTGTTCAGAGTCTGTGACTTATTAAGAATTTCTATAAGTAGTCGATGAGTCGTGTATCTGTCTGTGAGTGCTTAATGAGTGATTAACTAGTATAAAGTCTCTATTTTCCGTCTCGGGTTTGTTGTTCAGACCAATGAGGATGCCTGGTAGCCAGTACATAGTAATGTTTCTGTTCAGAGTCTGTGACTTATTAAGAATTTCTATAAGTAGTCGATGAGTCGTGTATCTGTCTGTGAGTGCTTAATGAGTGATTAACTAGTATAAAGTCTCTATTTTCCGTCTCGGGTTTGTTGTTCAGACCAATGAGGATGCCTGGTAGCCAGTACATAGTAATGTTTCTGTTCAGAGTCTGTGACTTATTAAGTATTTCTGTAAGTAGTTGATGAGTCGTGTATGTGTCTGTAAGCGCTTAATGAGTGATTAACTAGTATAAAGTCTCTATTTTCTGTCTCGGGTTTGTTGTTCAGACCAATGAGGATGCCTGGTAGCCAGTACATAGTAATGTTTCTGTTCAGAGTCTGTGACTTATTAAGTATTTCTGTAAGTAGTTGATGAGTCGTGTATCTGTCTGTGAATGCTTAATGAGTGATTAACTAGTATAAAGTCTCTATTTTCCGTCTCGGGTTTGTTGTTCAGACCAATGAGGATGCCTGGTAGCCAGTACATAGTAATGTTTCTGTTCAGATTCTGTGACTTATTAAGAATTTCTATAAGGAGTCGATGAGTCGTGTATCTGTCTGTAAGTGCTTAATGAGTGATTAACTAGTATAAAGTCTCTATTTTCCGTCTCGGGTTTGTTGTTCAGACCAATGAGGATGCCTGGTAGCCAGTACATAGTAATGTTTCTGTTCAGAGTCTGTGACTTATTAAGAATTTCTGTAAGTAGTTGATGAGTCGTGTATGTGTCTGTAAGCGCTTAATGAGTGATTAACTAGTATAAAGTCTCTATTTTCCGTCTCGGGTTTGTTGTTCAGACCAATGAGGATGCCTGGTAGCCAGTACATAGTAATGTTTCTGTTCAGAGTCTGTGACTTATTAAGTATTTCTGTAAGTAGTTGATGAGTCGTGTATCTGTCTGTGAATGCTTAATGAGTGATTAACTAGTATAAAGTCTCTATTTTCCGTCTCGGGTTTGTTGTTCAGACCAATGAGGATGCCTGGTAGCCAGTACATAGTAATGTTTCTGTTCTGTAAGTCTGTGACTTATTAAGTATTTCTGTAAGTAGTCGATGAGTCGTGTATCTGTCAGTGAGTGCTTAATGAGTGATTAACTAGTATAAAGTCTCTATTTTCTGTCTCGGGTTTGTTGTTCAGACCGATGAGGATGCCTGGTAGCCAGTACATAGTAATGTTTCTGTTCAGAGTCTGTGACTTATTAAGAATTTCTATAAGTAGTCGATGAGTCGTGTATCTGTCTGTAAGTGCTTAATGAGTGATTAACTAGTATAAAGTCTTTATTTTCCGTCTCGGGTTTGTTGTTCAGACCAATGAGGATGCCTGGTAGCCAGTACATAGTAATGTTTCTGTTCAGAGTCTGTGACTTATTAAGAATTTCTGTAAGTAGTTGATGAGTCGTGTATGTGTCTGTAAGCGCTTAATGAGTGATTAACTAGTATAAAGTCTCTATTTTCCGTCTCGGGTTTGTTGTTCAGACCAATGAGGATGCCTGGTAGCCAGTACATAGTAATGTTTCTGTTCAGAGTCTGTGACTTATTAAGTATTTCTGTAAGTAGTTGATGAGTCGTGTATCTGTCTGTGAATGCTTAATGAGTGATTAACTAGTATAAAGTCTCTATTTTCCGTCTCGGGTTTGTTGTTCAGACCAATGAGGATGCCTGGTAGCCAGTACATAGTAATGTTTCTGTTCTGTAAGTCTGTGACTTATTAAGTATTTCTGTAAGTAGTTGATGAGTCGTGTATGTGTCTGTAAGCGCTTAATGAGTGATTAACTAGTATAAAGTCTATATTTTCCGTCTCGGGTTTGTTGTTCAGACCAATGAGGATGCCTGGTAGCCAGTACATAGTAATGTTTCTGTGCTGTAAGTCTGTGACTAATTAAGTATTTCTGTAAGTAGTTGATGAGTCGTGTATGTGTCTGTAAGCGCTTAATGAGTGATTAACTAGTATAAAGTCTTTATTTTCCGTCTCTGGTTTGTTGTTCAGACCAATGAGGATGCCGAAGAGTGCATCAGTAAAAATTTTAATAAATAAATAATTTATTAATACACATTCAATACAAGCTCGGCATAATTACACCACAATGAGGTTAATGGGTTCAAACATAAAGGATTCCGAGAGCCTATGGTCATGAGAGGGTACGAGAGAATAGGAAAGAGCTGGTTCCAATAGAGCGAACTACACCCAACGAGACTATGCATTGGCCACAAGTGTCCCTAACAGCGGTTCCACCATGACAGCTCCATTGTTCTCCATTATCCCTAGTCTTCGGTCCAGCTAATTCAACACCGACGCCATATTCAGCCGGTCATTATTAGGACCGAATAAAGCTAATATACTAGGCGCGGTTCTTGTTCCATTCATGCAAGAATTCCATCAATTAATTCGATTACACAAAAGCTTTATTCATGAAACGTTTTAGTGAAATATTACTATAATAGTTTCTCTGTGAGACAAGCTGACATTGTTTCACCTTGAAAAATGTTGAAAACACTCTATACATTATACAAATTTATAAATAATTTTGAAAAATGTATACTTGATCAGTTATATGATACTAGCTGAATACCCGTGCTTCGTCACGGCAGATAGTAGTTATTTTATTGCGTTAAGTAATGTTTCATCAAAACTAACGCTACTACATAGTTTTATGAAGTTTATTAAAGCGCGGTTCCAGTCATACTATATGTTATTCATCAATTGATAAGTAATCAAAGTATAATGTCTCTTGACATTGGGGTGCTCCGGACCAGTGTCAAGAAACAGATAACCTAGAGATAACCCGTTATCCATAGGTTACCTATGGGCGTATATAGGGGGGCTAACGGGCTGCGCCCCCCCCCCCCTAAATTTCGATTTTATCGATAAAAATGTGGCATAAAACTCTGAAAAATTAACTAAATAAGTTCAGAAAAAATATTATTTTTGTTGGTGTATTAATGTTTTAGTTGGCTAAGCTATTCCAAGTTCTAGATTGTTAGTATTTCATAAACCGGAAGGGCCCCCCCCGAATAATAATAACAACAATATAATAAGAGACTCCTAGTGGTCTTTTGGTTATCGTATGAGACTACCACTGCTAAGATGCTTGAAGCGTTTGAGTACACCAGTAGAAAACACACACACATATATATATATATATATATATATATATATATATATATGTGTGTGTGTGTGTGTGTGTGTACTTACTTAAGTTGGTCCTGAAGAGGCATCTAGAGGGGCAAAACATGTAGAACACTTAATAAAAACAAAATTAATGAAAAGTTGGATTTTTTATAATATATGATATTTTTTTGTATTTATTTATTTCATGGGCTTCGCAACAAAGGCGACATGCTCAAATGTAAACAAGAAAAAAAATTGAAATGTACACAGTTAATAAAAAAAGTAAAACTAGTAATATGAAATACAATAAAATTTGAATAAAACGTAAAATAATACAAAAAAAAAAAAAAAAATCAACAGTTGTGTGTAAAATATTCACATTTTGAAATCTAAACAATTCGATTTTTTGTCGTTGATTGTGCAATATATTGGATTAGGTAGAGAATGTGATCCATTGATGTCAATACATGCGGGTTGAGCAGCTGTCCCAAAACACTCACAGGTCAACAACCTCATTTTCTCTTCAGAATAATGTCACACAAACAGTAGGTTAGGTATTTCAGTGTGTATTTACAGCAGGTTATCCCCCCCCCCCCCAGATGGGAAATACGGTTAATATTTGTTTAGAATTTATTGATACTTTTTGATCTTTCATGAAAAACATACAATAAAATCATAACAGGAAACTGACAGTATCTTAAGCGGAAATTACCCTACCCTATTTCTCAACGTTCGCTCCTGGAAACACTGTAACACTGTTTCTCATTTTCTTTCAATGTTTTACTGAAATAATTATTTTAACGAACAAAATTAACACATTCAAAATTTTAAGCACTCATTTCTACGAAGGACATAGCCCTATCGGAAATTCCATCAGATTTTTTTTTTTTTTTTTTTTTTTTTTTTTTTGATAATTTAGTAAGGTTTCGAATGCCTACCTTCCACTTACCAAGATTCCCACCCAAGAATTTTTTTCTTCTGCGTTCTAGAACACATTCTTCTAGGGGCGCTAAAAAAAAAAAGATAAAAAAGAATTTTATTGTCCAAAGAAATATAAACAAATAAAATGAATTTTTACAATTAATTAAATACAAGTATCCAAGCTATAAGCTTTTACAACTATTCGAAATTATCTATATCTATTTAATTTTTATTACTAAAATATTATAAGGGAAAAATACAAAAAAACAAAAACAAACCCTATACACTGAAAATCAAAAGGTAACATGCTTGAGCCCCCTTATACTTGTAACGCTTATAATTTAGGCTATTATAATTATAATTAACTATATCAGGAATATGCTTATAGCTGCTATTTTGACATGCTTCAAAGAAATGCTGTGTAGCTTTAATTACGTACTGACTTATTGTAGGAATGTCAAGAACTTCTTGTATATGCATGATAGGAGTCCATCGGGGAAAAGAGCCAATGAATCTCAAACATTTATTTTGAGGCACCTGTAATTTTCTCTCGTTGGTTTCACATGTCATAGACCAGATAGGACATGCATACAGTAACATAGGCCTAATGTATAAGTAATAAATTAGTCTTTTGTTAATTATGCTAAATCCTGAGTTTCTATTCATTACAGAAAATAAGGATTGTAATATAGCAATAGCCTTGTTACATTGAATGTTAATATGGTTCGTTTAAGTCAGTTTAGAGTCCAAATTTACTCCAAGATACTTAACATTTTTAGAACATGGGATTGAATTTCCGAAAATCTTTACTTCAGGGTATACTTTAGGTCTTCTCCGAGTAAACAGAATAACCTCAGTTTTTTCATTATTCAACCTTATTTTCCACTTATTACAGTATTTTGCACATTTTTCCAGTGCTGTGGTAAGATGCCTGGCAATAGTGTCAAAGCTGGTGTAGGAACCGCACTATAACCTTCCACTGCACTAGCTGTCAAACTGGCCCGCCAAGCTCGCGGCAAATCTATTATCTTTGAACCACGGCATGCAACTCACTAATTACTAAATTAATGATTAATTGCTTGCGCGGGTAATGAATTTCTAGCTCATCAGCTGTTGTGCAGTACCTCGTGTTTCTCTGAACCATTCCTTTTGTTGTTGTTCCACAAATCAGTGCATTGTCGTGTTTGTGTGGTGTATTGGACACGGAGACTTTTAATTTCATGTATTTTTATCATCGCCAGTTGCGTATTATTTATTTTATTTTAATAAAGAAGAATATTTTTTTTATCATTTTATTTATTTATTATCTGGCCTGTCACAGTGGACATTATGTATGCCGTATCATCAGCAAAAAGAGATTTTTTACATTTAATTTTAAGATTGTTTATATCATTTAGGAATATAATGAATAGTATGGGGCCGAGTACTGATCCTTGAGGGACTCCTGCGAGGATTTGGTAGAGTTTAGATTTTTGGTCAGCAACGGAAATATAAAAAGATCTATTTTTTAGGTAATTATTAATGTGGAGAATAAAGTATACCGGAAAGTTATATTGAATAAGCTTGTATATGATGCCATTATGCCACACACAATCAAAGGCTTTCTCGATATCTACCAGAGCCATGCCAGTATGTTTGTTTATATTAAAATTATGAAGGATCATGTCGGTTACCCTGGCAACTGGGTTGTTGTTGAATGCTTACTTCGGAAGCCATGTTGGTCGTTGGATAATAGATTCCTATCTTCCATAAATGAAATTATATTCGATTTGATGACCTTTTCAACTACTTTGCTCAGACAATTAAGCAATGAAATATACCGATAACTACTAAAAAGAACAGGGTTCTTCCCAGGCTTTGAAAGAACAATTAACTTCCACTCCCGGAAAATGGGCAAACATTAAAATATGATTTATGATTTTAGTTAAGTGTATTAATGCTTTACGGGAAAGGTTTTTTAATAATTTATTGTGTATGCCTTCACCACCAGGTGATTTATTATTTTTTAGTTGTGAATTAAGTTTTGCAACATTTTTGGGAGTTGTTAAATGTGCATTAATGTGTTTTCTTGAGGGCTGTTGTAGAAATTTCTTGGTAAGCCGAAGTACCTTTTTACTAAAGGATGAATTAAGTGTGAATGTACGGTATAAATTTTCAGAAAATAGTTTGGCTTTGTCCTGATCTGAGGAAGCAAGAGCATGAAGTGGTGCATTATTAGGAGTGAACCTACTATCTTTAATTAATGGGGGAATGCTGTTTGTTTTAGGCTTGATTTTCTTTATCATTTCATACAAAGAACCGTTACTGCTGGAAAGTTTGGAAAGTGTTTTAGTCCATCGCAAGTTTTTATAAATTTTCAGAATGCTGGAAATTAGTTTGATGTTTTTTGAATTTTCTTAAGCCATATTTTGTAGTGACGCTAATACGACTTTTTAATGAAGTTTTTCAAGCTAATTATGTAAAGAATCAAAGGTGGTAGGCCTGACTGTTGCTGGATGATGGCGGTTTGAGGAATGGATAATTTAGCCGACTCAAGAATAACTTTCTGAAATACGGAAACATGATGCAGGATTGATCTCAAGTTTTGTGTCGATTAGAGAGCGAAACTTCTCCCAATTAGATTCTTTATAATTAAAACCAAATTTTATGTCGTTTTTTGTAACCCTAGCATTAATGTAAAAAATGACAGGGTTATGATCAGAAGATAATTCCGAGAGTGAACGAGCTGATATCTGAAAATTGATATTTCTTACAATAGCAATGTCCAAAACACTTGGTCTAGGTGGCATTGACCCTCCCAGGATAGCGAGTATGCTCATCAGGAGCAATGACAAGGAAGTTGTGATTTAGGGACATTTCTAGTAGTCTTAGTCCATTCTTATTATTTTTAAAACAGTTCCAAGAGGTATGCTTTCAATTCAAATCACCTAAAATTAAAACTTGCCTTAAAATATTAAAAAGGGCTCTAAAATCTTGTGTATAAACATGGTGAGGCCTTGATGGGGATAAATAAGCAGAAACTACCAGAATTTCAATGTTAGCTATAGTAATTACTACCCCAACAGCTGTAAGATATTTAGGTTTAGGTAATTTCACTGGGTAGTGAGTGATACTATTACCAACCAGTAAAGCTACTCCTCTACCTTCATCAGCTCTAAAATCCTGTGTATAAACACGGTGAGGCCTTGATGGGGATAAATAAGCAGAAACTACCAGAATTTCAATGTTAGCTATAGTAATTACTACCCCAACAGCTGTAAGGTATTTAGGTTTAGGTAATTTCACTGGGTAGTGAGTGATACTATTACCAACCAGTAAAGCTACTCCTCTACCTTCATCAGCTCTAAAATCATGTGTATAAACATGGTGAGGCCTTGATGGGGATAAATAAGCAGAAACTACCAGAATTTAATATTAGCTATAGTAATTACTACCCCAACAGCTGTAAGGTATTTAGGTTTAGGTAATTTCATTGGGTAGTGAGTGATACTATTACCAACCAGTAAAGCTACTCCTCTACCTTCATCAGCTCTAAAATCATGTGTATTAACATGGTGAGGCCTTGATGGGGATAAATAAGCAGAAACTACCAGAATTTCAATGTTAGCTATAGTAATTACTACCCCAACAGCTGTAAGATATTTAGGTTTAGGTAATTTCACTGGGTAGTGAGTGATACTATTACCAACCAGTAAAGCTACTCCTCTTCCATCATCAGCTCTATACACTCGATAATCTGGAGCTTTCAATTTATGTTTACTCTTTAAGAGAGTTTCACTTAATGTTAATACATCTATTCTATATTTACAGTGGAACGTGGATAATTCGAACTTCGATAATTCGAAATCGTCTTTTATTCGAATATTTCTCTCGGTCCCTAGAATTTAGGGCATTTAAAATGCCCTAAATTTTAGTGGTTCTAGTGGTTAATTCGAATAAAATTTTGGATAATTCGAAGATTTTACGAGTCTGTACCTCCGATGGGAAGTGGGCAGAAAGGCGGTCGATCTGATATCTTGTGAAAATAGTCTGCCCTCGGGTAAGAAGGATAATAAGATACGGATGTAGGGGTTCCGGGACAAGAAGTGCTGCAGTCTCTAGTTCTTGGACTCCAAGAGTTCTGTTAAGTGGTGGGTGGCGCTTCCTCCCTTCCAGGGGTTGTTATAGTTACATTATGTCCTTAGGTCCTAGACTTCCCTTCCACCATCCTTCCGATCTTCATTTTGTATGAAGATATAAGTCAGTCACAGCCTAGATCTGCTGTATTGTTTGTACCTTGAATTTCCGGTGTACAGTGCAGTTCTGTGAGTTGTTGATTAAAGATGTCGAACATAGCTGCGATTAATGAAGTCGAAAAACGAATAAAGAAAAAACCTGAAATTACCAAGGACTCTGGAATTCCTCCTAACACTTTATCAAAAAATAACTTTTTTTCAAAATACTACTTTTCTTTTTACTTTTTTGATCAATTATTTATTACTTATGTACGTAATCATCAATTTATGATATATTTGTTTTTCTTTAAATAAAATGTATTTTTTTTTAAATTAAAAAATGTGAAAATATGAAGTTCGATTTTTAACCCTTAGTATTCAAACTTTTGTAATTCGAATTTTGGATAATTCGAATTTTGGATAATTCGAACTTTTTTCTCGGTCCCTTGGGGTTCGAATTATCCAAGTTCTACTGTATTTACAAAAAAGGAAAGTTCATCTAACTTATTATGTAGAGATCTACAATTCCAACAAGCTAATTTAGTCAAATCAAGAGAGTGACTCATATTAGAGTGAATAGCAATTCCAACAAGCTAATTTAGTCAAATCAAGAGAGTGACTCATATTAGAGTGAATAGCAATTCCAACAAGCTAATTTAGTCAAATCAAGAGAGTGACTCATATTAGAGTGAATAGCAATTCCAACAAGCTAATTTAGTCAAATCAAGAGAGTGACTCATATTAGAGTGAATAGCAATTCCAACAAGCTAATTTAGTCAAATCAAGAGAGTGACTCATATTAGAGTGAATAGCAATTCCAACAAGCTAATTTAGTCAAATCAAGAGAGTGACTCATATTAGAGTGAATAGCAATTCCAACAAGCTAATTTAGTCAAATCAAGAGAGTGACTCATATTAGAGTGAATAGCAATTCCAACAAGCTAATTTAGTCAAATCAAGAGAGTGACTCATATTAGAGTGAATAGCAATTCCAACAAGCTAATTTAGTCAAATCAAGAGAGTGACTCATATTAGAGTGAATAGCAATTCCAACAAGCTAATTTAGTCAAATCAAGAGAGTGACTCATATTAGAGTGAATAGCAATTCCAACAAGCTAATTTAGTCAAATCAAGAGAGTGACTCATATTAGAGTGAATAGCAATTCCAACAAGCTAATTTAGTCAAATCAAGAGAGTGACTCATATTAGAGTGAATAGCAATTCCAACAAGCTAATTTAGTCAAATCAAGAGAGTGACTCATATTAGAGTGAATAGCAATTCCAACAAGCTAATTTAGTCAAATCAAGAGAGTGACTCATATTAGAGTGAATAGCAATTCCAACAAGCTAATTTAGTCAAATCAAGAGAGTGACTCATATTAGAGTGAATAGCAATTCCAACAAGCTAATTTAGTCAAATCAAGAGAGTGACTCATATTAGAGTGAATAGCAATTCCAACAAGCTAATTTAGTCAAATCAAGAGAGTGACTCATATTAGAGTGAATAGCAATTCCAACAAGCTAATTTAGTCAAATCAAGAGAGTGACTCATATTAGAGTGAATAGCAATTCCAACAAGCTAATTTAGTCAAATCAAGAGAGTGACTCATATTAGAGTGAATAGCAATTCCAACAAGCTAATTTAGTCAAATCAAGAGAGTGACTCATATTAGAGTGAATAGCAATTCCAACAAGCTAATTTAGTCAAATCAAGAGAGTGACTCATATTAGAGTGAATAGCAATTCAGCTATAACAGGTACTTTAGACATTGCATCAGGTGCATTCTTCAATTTTTCTATTAAACTTTTTATATATATGAGTTGTTGATTAAAGATGTCGAACATAGCTGCGATTAATGAAGTCGAAAAACGAATAAAGAAAAAACCTGAAATTAACAAGGACTCTGGAATTCCTCCTAACACTTTATCAAAAAATAACTTTTTTTCAAAATAATACTTTTCTTTTGTATTAGCAGCCGTGAAACTACCACTAAAAGATAAATGGTTCCAAGAATGGAATAGGATGGAGTTCGGGGAAAAGCTGCGTTCAATAAAAGAAGACGTAGATTCATGGAGTAGCAGGATACGCGACAGAAGACGAGAGGAAGTGATATTGACCAGGCTACGAATAGGACACTCAAGACTGACGCATGGCTATCTTATGGCAAAGGAACCACCAACGATATGTCAGTACTGCGGAGTACATCTAACCGTAAAACATATCCTCACCGAATCCAAGGGCTACATAAAAGAAAGAGAACAGTTAGATTTGCCCACTGACCTAAGGGAACTTATGGGAAATAACTCGAATCACTTAACTAAATTATTTGTTTTCCTAGAAAGAACTAAGTTAATCCGAAATATTTAATTTATAAATATTTGTGTGTATGTATGTATGTGTGTGTATATATATATATATATTTTTCAATATATATATAAACATATATATATATATATATATATATATATATATATGTTTCAATCTCCTCCTATCTATCTTCAATCTATATCGATCTTCTCAATCCATCTTCAAGTAGCACTTTTGGTCAATATCACTTTCTTTCCTCAATAAACACATCATATCAACATATATCAATAGTCATATTGAAATTATATGCCAATTGACATATATAAGATCAAACGAGTCTTCTAACTGAGACATCCATGACCCATGTGGTTGACATATGTCTAAAAACACAAATTAAAAAAAAAAAAAAAAAAAAAAACTTTTTATATTTTGCAAAAGACTATCTAAATTATTTGAACTACAAATATTTTTCAAGTCTTTGAATAGGTCAGTAAATGATACATTAGAGTCGTCTTTCATACCTCTAGGACTTGCCCACACTGAAGGTCGGGGAGCTGTTTCGGTGTTGGAGAGAGCAGGAAACTCCGCATCATTCCGTTTGAATTCGCTTCTACGAGTAGACGTGCCTTTGGGTCGTGTAACAGCCTTCATCATCATTTTATCCATGAAAACAGGACAGCTTCGGTGATTAGCAGTGTGCTTACCGCTACAGTTAGCACAAGTTGGGCTAAAATAGGGCCTTCTAGGGGCACTGAACAGGTGCGCTGTATCAGGTTTCTGGCCAATGTAGGGCAAAACTAAAATCTGAAACTACATTCACTCTTTGGAATAAACTAAATCTAAACTAAAAATTGCAACCTAAAAAAAAACTAAAACTAAGAATTAATTAACTATTGGATATTAGTTGAACTAAAACTAAAACTAAATCATTGGGAATTGATTAAAAACTGAATTGAAGCTTTATTTTAGTTTAGTTTAGTTTATTTTTACATAAATCATATGTTATTTCGATAATTATGTAAATTATTAAAACTAATAGAACTTTTTTTCATTTTGTTTTAAACAGGCCGAAGTCGTAGCTATAAATTGTACCCTCATTTCCCTCCCCCATTATAGTTCATAAATAAACACACTATGTAAACAAAAGTTCATAAATACCTATTTTTCCCCTTTTTCTGAATCAAAATATACAATAAATTAATTAGTGAATTAAGAACTAAAAATAAACTAAAATCATAAATTAAGGTAATCTTTGCTTAAATGAAACTAATTAACATAATGAAACTAAAAACAACTATTTATGAAGAAATTACTCCAACACATTAGTAATAATTCTACAAATCTAAAACTAACAATATAACGTGAGTTTATTTTTAGTTAGAATGAATTAACGTTAGTTTAGTAAACTAAGGGTGGGCTTACACTTGCTAGTTATTGCAGGATATTTATATCAGAGAGAAATTGCGACTATTGAAACCCCATGTAAAATGTATGTCTGTAATAAATTTCTCATGGTAGAATTTATTCCCACTAATGAAAACCCATGTTAGGGTGGGTTTACACTTGCTAGTTATTGCAGGATATTTCTATCAGAGAGAAATTGCCACTAATGAAAACCCATGTTAGGGTGGGTTTACACTTGCTAGTTATGGCAGGATATTTCTATCAGACAGAAATTGCCACTAATGAAACCCCATGTTAGGGTGGGTTTACACTTGCTAGTTATTGCAGGATATTTCTATCAGACAGAAATTGCGACTAATGAAAATCCATGTTAGGGTGGGTTTACACTTGCTAGTTATTGCAGGATATTTCTATCAGACAGAAATTGCGACTAATGAAAATCCATGTTAGGGTGGGTTTACACTTGCTAGTTAATGCAGGATATTTCTATCAGACAGAAATTGCGACTATTGAAACCCATGTTAGGGTGGGTTTACACTAGGATAGTTATTGCAGGATATTTCTATCAGAGAGAAATTGCCACTAATGAAAACCCAAGTAAAATGTATGTCGGCAATAAATTGTTCATGGTAGAATTTATTGCCGACATACATTTTACATGGGGTTTCAATAGTCGCAATTTCTCTCTGATATAAATATCCTGCAATAACTAGCAAGTGTAAGCCCACCCTAACATGGATTTTCATTAGTGGCAATTTCTCTCTGATATAAATATCCTGCAATAACTAGCAAGTGTAAGCCCACCCTAACATGGATTTTCATTAGTGGCAATTTCTCTCTGATATAAATATCCTGCAATAACTAGCAAGTGTAAACCCACCCTAACATGGTTTTTTTTTAGTGGCAATTTCTCTCTGATATAAATATCCTGCAATAACTAGCAAGTGTAAACCCACCCTAACATGGATTTTCATTAGTGGCAATTTCTCTCTGATAGAAATATCCTGCATTAACTAGCAAGTGTAAACCCACCCTATCATGGGTTTTCATTAGTGGGAATTTCTCTCTGATAGAAATATCCTGCAATAACTAGCAAGTGTAAACCCACCCTAACATGGGTTTTCATTAGTGGGAATTTCTCTCTGATAGAAATATCCTGCAATAACTAGCAAGTGTAAACCCACCCTAACATGGGTTTCAATAGTCGCAATTTCTGTCTGATAGAAATATCCTGCATTAACTAGCAAGTGTAAACCCACCCTAACATGGATTTTCATTAGTCGCAATTTCTGTCTGATAGAAATATCCTGCAATAACTAGCAAGTGTAAACCCACCCTAACATGGATTTTCATTAGTCGCAATTTCTGTCTGATAGAAATATCCTGCAATAACTAGCAAGTGTAAACCCACCCTAACATGGGTTTTCATTAGTGGGAATTTCTCTCTGATAGAAATATCCTGCAATAACTAGCAAGTGTAAACCCACCCTAACATGGGTTTTCATTAGTGGCAATTTCTCTCTGATAGAAATATCCTGCAATAACTAGCAAGTGTAAACCCACCCTAACATGGGTTTTCATTAGTGGGAATTTCTCTCTGATAGAAATATCCTGCAATAACTAGCAAGTGTAAACCCACCCTAACATGGGTTTTCATTAGTGGCAATTTCTCTCTGATAGAAATATCCTGCATTAACTAGCAAGTGTAAACCCACCCTAACATGGGTTTTCATTAGTGGGAATTTCTCTCTGATAGAAATATCCTGCAATAACTAGCAAGTGTAAACCCACCCTTACGTGTGAGTGCGATTCATGAAAGAGTGAAACTATTTATAAAGGTTATTTTAGGCATATAATTCACGAATGCACTATACACCTTCAGAGAAATTTACTTAGTTCTCTCATAATAAAAGCGTCCCCCATAGAATTTTCACCTGCCCATAGAAACACCAATACTTGAAAATTTCCAATACTTGGTTAGATGGAAATGCTGACGTGTTGACATTGCAATATGCCTCCTTACTGACGTTGACAAGAATAGAATCTTTCTTCGAACTCATTCTTCGCATTTTCCTTTACTCTACTTCATCCTGGAAACACAATTTCTATCATGAAACCATTGATTTGAAATCTAATACATAGATATTAAGCAATTAACAAAATATATTCTCCACTCTTAAATATTTATATCGTACTATGATATATCGTACTATGATATATCGTACTATGATATATCGTACTATGATATATCGTACTATGATATATCGTACTATGATATATCGTACTATGATATATCGTACTATGATATATCGTCGCTAGACATGCAAAGTATCGAATGTGAAAATCACCACTTTTCAGAGTGGAAAAGCATTTATTCATAAATTTTTTTTTGGACAGTCAAATATTCGGCAGATTTGACCTTTTGACAGTGTCAAATTCAAGAATTTGCCGTACATAAGTCCAGCAGAAATGAGTAAAGATTGACAATGTAAATTGCATTTTTTCACATTCGTTACTTTGCATTTGTATTGACGATATGTGGTTTTAGCCAAGAACCGGGATCTAAGGCCGGGCGGGGTGTTGAACATAGGGAGGCGGGGAGTGGTAAAGCCTGGGGCAGGGTTTGGTTTTACCCGCAAAACATCGGTGGCTCATTGGTTTTAATTGTTACACTCGTAATTAGTCTTAAACGCACAACTTATATATATATATATATATATATATATATATATATATATATATATATATATATTATATATATATACATATATGTGTGTGTGTCTGTTCGCTCTCTATGTGTCAGACAAAGGGTCCGACTTTGATGAAATTTCGTACAAAAATCTTTCGTCTAATTTGAAAGGTGAAGTTCGTTAACCAGCAGAATCCGTCGGCCGGAAGATGCTTTTTAGGGCGAAATTCGTGCAAAAAAATCGTAAAGAATGCGTTTTCTAATGCATAATCTTGCAGGTACACGTTTTGTCCGTTACTTAATGTAGAAAAATGAACAAAACAATTTTTCAAGCGATACCTGTAACTGTTTTCGAGAAACATTTAAACTCCTACTCATCCAAACTAATTTCTGTTTGGATATTCAGAAACGATTAATCAGTTGTAAATTGTTCCAGACGTTTGATATTCATCTAATCTACGATAGGTAAATTTTGGTTCTGTTTGGAGTTAAGGAAGTACTAGAAATAAAATATTCCATTAACAGGCATGAAATGTTTTGGGATTTTCGTATATTTCCTAAAATATCTCGAAAACAGTTAGGAAATCGTGGTAATAGATGGTAAACCCTCGATGGCTTACTAAATTCACTACTAATAAGGTAAATTCACTAAAATAAGGTAAATTCACTACTAATAAGGTTCTCTGGTAATTTTCGATGGGACAATGTCAATTTGAGAACTAAGGACTTCAAAATTCGCAATTGTTAGTTTTTCTCTTTTGAACGGGTTTTTTTGTATCTGCTTACCTAACGTTTTAACTGCCCTTTGCTTATTTTACTAGCATTTAACAGTAAAACGAGTATTTGACTAAAACAAGGTAAGAAAATGTGAAACGTTGTTATAGTGTTTCCAAGAGCGAACGTTGGAAGGGTGGGGGAAGTCGCCATGATACTGTCAGTTTCCTGTTTTGGCGCATTAAATTTATTTTCTCTTCGAGATTTTATTTCATATTTTTCACGAAAGATCAAATCCCACCAAAAACTGCTACTATTCCTTTACTAATAGCACTAGAGATATGAAGGGAACCGCGCTAAGATGACGCAGTTCCTGCCAGTCGGACTTAATCTGCCCTCGAAATTCCAATTAAATATATTATTATTAAATGTTTCTCTATTTTAAATGTATGTTCGCGTGTCATCTGATGCTATTACATCTCCTTTTACTCCGGCAATCCACTTAATTATTTTTACATTTTCATGATTTCGATTTTAATCAAATTCCAAGATTTTCACCGTTTGTCTCTTTTGATGCAGCCGGAAACCCTTCTTTTTTTAATGTATTTGAGAACATTTCCAGTTTATTCCTTTATTTCCTTATTACTCAGAAATCTGAACATTTTTTGTTCAGTACTAATTGGGCCTAGTGTTATTTTAACAATATTCCTTTCTCTTTTCATTATACATGTTTCTTCATATTTCCTTATTACTTCGAAATCTGTATATAAATACACATCTCATATAAAAAAAAAAAACAAATAAAAAAAAAAAAAAAAAAAAAAAAAAAAAATAAAAAAAATAAATAAATAAAAAAAAAAAAATAAAAAAAAAAAAAAAAAAATCAGTCCCGTAACAGGCCACGAGGGCCCTGAGGGGCAGATACTATAGAGGTATCTGATTCATGACCATACGGCACACTAGGGAGATAGTGTGGTCAGTACTATGCTCCGGCCGCCTGATTTTCCCCTTGGCTGCTTCGACTGCTAGAGTCATTAGCACCAACCAAGGTACCCATTATTAAATTAATTAAAGGCTGGGTTGGCCTAGGGACGGTCAGGGAGCCCGAATTCAACCCATGAACGAAGACACTAGAAGAAAAAATCTTTAGTGCTTGCTCGGGATTTGAACTTAGGTCCTCCAGCTTATTAGTCCAGTGCTCTACCACTGAGCTAACCTCGCCCCCCAAATCTCATATATATATATATATATATATATATATATATATTATATATCAGGTAACGCAAAAAGTCCTGTAGTTTTTTTTTTTTTTTTTTTTTTTTTTTTTTTTTTTTTTTAAATAGGGTAAAAATACAGCAAAGAAATATTTCAAATACGTTTTATTCATCGAAATAGTCTCCCTCACTCTCCAAAACCTTCTTCCATCGTCCCTTAAGGTCCCAAACACCTTTTTTACAAAACTCAGCTGGCGTGGATGAACAAAAAATTTCTAAGGTGTTTTTCAAGGTCGTCACATACGCGATCGTTTTTCTGTGGAAATCTAATAGGAGTAGGGCGGCTAAGGAGATATTGGAAGGAGGTCCTCCAGGAGATATTGGAAGGAGGTCCTCCAGGAGATATTGGAAGGAGGTCCTCCAGGAGATATTGGAAGGAGGTCCTCCAGGAGATATTGGAAGGAGGTCCTCGAGGAGCGCAGGCATGTGTAGGCAAAATGGAAACTATTGGCGCCCGGCGATGGAGAGTCCCTCTCGGCCATTTGATCAGGAATGTTTGCCACCGGAAGCTATAGAGATCACCACAATATGGACGCCTGTCGAAGTGGTGGAGATCCAGGAAAACAACATAGACAGATCCTCTGCGCCTGGTCTGGACGGCCGATTGGGAATCAGTTCCCCCTAAGGCTCGGGCTGTTTTTATAATTTATATTTATTGGGGGGAAAGTTGTATTCATTTAATGGTTGGGTCCAGAACTGTCTTTATTCCGAAAAATAAATTTCCCGAGACGCCTGGTGATTACAGACCTATTACCAGACAACTTCACAAGATTTTGGCAGACAGGGCAGTGGGCGTTCATAGCAGCCGACGGAACTGCGGAGAACAGTCTAGTCCTGGATGCGGTGCTCAGGGAGGCTCGGCGTTGTCGCCGCGAGGTACACTTGACCATCCTGGACATAGCTAAGGCTTTCGATAGTATTAGTCACTCGCTCTACGAGCCGCTATGGTCCACAAAGGCCTACCATCCGGATTCGTTGAATACGTAATGGGGTCTACGGTGGCGGGTTTGCCCGAATTACCGATGGTCGTAGGTGGACAGACCCAATTGTAAGCGGAAGGGGGATTAGGCAGGGTGATCCTTTTTCTCCGTGCCTCTTCAACATATTGGCTCAATGATGGAGCTGGGACCACTTCTGATTGGGACTTCATCCAGTACGTTCGTGCCCACATAAATACTCTACCGACCACCGCGAGAACGACAAGAGGTCGGCGTGGGGGCCGGATACTTTCCTGCAGTCTGGGTCGCCTGGAAGATGAGACCCGGCACTCATGCAATGTTATGTTTCACGGGGGGGTCGCTGTCTAAGACACAATACGGTGGTGGATGTGTTGGGAGGGGCCTTATCCGGGAGGGGAACGAGGTTCACCTCGAGACAGTCCTGAGAGCTGATGGCCGAAGATGGAAGCCCAATATAATTGTGGCAAAAGAGGGTAAAGTGACTATTGTGGACGCACAAACTGTTAATGGGAACACGAATCTGGATGTGATTAACCGGGAGAAGTGTCGGAAGTATGGGAGACTTGCTGTCCGTATGGCGGTGAGGCAAATGTTTAGCGTGCCTGTCACCGACGTGGAAGTAACGTCCTGTACATTGAGCTGGATTGGTGTGTGGAGCAATGCTTCTGCCAAGAGTTTGAGGCAGCTTGATGTCCCTATGGCGGTTCTGAGAAGCATTACCTTGCGGACATTAAAGGTCTCCTCCATGTAGTTACAGGAACTCTGTTTTAGTGGATGAAGTTAGAGGAGTTGATTTCCATTGGCTACAGTTTAGCATTTATTATTATATTTTGGATTAATGTTAATTTTATTTACTTTTTTTTGTTTATCAGTTATTATCAATTATTATTTTTTGTTTTTCTTATAAGTTTTTTATTGTTATGTATTGTTAGTGTGGTCATATTTGCATAAGTTATTTATTGTTAAAGTGTGGTCATATTAAACTAATTTAAGGTCTCACAGCAAATAGGCTTGGGTTTGCAAGTCTTAATAACGAGGGTGAAGGAGACGCCCAATTGTGAAACTGACTCATATGTGTATATGTAATATGGATAAAGTGTATGAAAGTGCTCTGTATCTCCTAATAAATAAATAAAATAAAAATAATATACACACATTGACTGCCAAAATATTGGTAACTATGTAGCCATTGTCTTATATGCTTTCATGAAATGCAACCGGCTGAGTAAAAAGTGAAAAATTTGTATTTTGACTCAGGCCGTCAAGCCACAACAATTTATATTTCTTTTTTTCCTTGTTTTGTTTCTTAAGGCGTACCAACCTTTTAGGATATTAACACCACAGATGTTACATAAAGTTTGGAATTTTATTTTATAAATTTATGGTTGTAATAGCTGTTATTAAGCCTTTATGTGATTAAATTATTGTCTTCAAAATGATATATTATCGAAGATTAGAATTTTTAAACTTATGTTACTTAATTTAAATATTTGTTGATAGTTAATTTAACTACCTTGAGCAATGATTTCTGTTTGGTGCCGGGGATTCGGTTTACTTCAACCCCGGGCCATGTGCCACAACAATCATGGTTTATTTAAAAGTTGTGTGTATTCTAAAAAATTAAATAAATATTTGATTTTATTCGGGCCATCACCCATATCTTCACTCAAATTACCCGAGAGCTCAAATAGAGACCTTTCATTCTCGTAGGCACGGCATTCATTGAAGATATGTTTGATGGAAATTACGACACCAACAGCTGGGCACTCTGGTGCTTCATTCCACGACATTAGATAAGAATGCGTCAATCGTGTATGGCCTATCCTGAGCCGAGCAAGGACTACCTCTGCTCTCCTATTTTCCACTATAGACGAAGTCCTCCAGAGCACAGGGTAAGCCTTTATTTCCCTTAATTTGTTTTCTCTGATATTGTACCATTTAGAGATCCAGGACGATTTGATTTGACTTTTAATATATGAAACGACGTCATTCTTTTTTTTTTTTGCGGCGCATATGCTTCTAAGCCATTAGCGCAGAAATCTACAGGTTGGCCCGTTTAAAAGCATCCATTATGGCAGTGATAATTCTTTCAGTGGGCTCACTGACGAAAGAATTCAACTTGCATTAGACGGGAATCGAACCAGCATTCTCGGCTTGAGAATCCAATGCTTTAGTCAATAGACCACGGGTAGACCGCGAAATTGCACAACTAGAGCACATACACATTGTGTTTATAGCGGGAAACAAGGTTCTATAGTTGTACTAACATGTACCTTAACCCTTCGGCTACCATTGTTGCCTGCATAACATGAGTTGTATGTTGTGTAGAATCTTTGTACAATACTGGGATAGGTATTGTGATATGGTAAGGGACAAGACTTGTTATCTTGTACAGAACATTATGATAACGAGCAACAAAATGTCCAAGCATGTTTACACTAAACATAAATAAATAGGAAGGAAGGAGTAATTGATAATACAACAACAACAAAATCAAAAACATATACTTTAATAATAACCTGTAGCAAAACAATAGTGAAATGATCAATTGATTCAACATTTTGAATTCTATATTATCGTACAGATCACCAGAACACTTAGTTGGATATTTTTTCTTCGCAATGACAAAAAAATGTGTATATATATATATATATATATATATATATATATATATATATATATATATATATATATAAATCACGTGTCTTTCTGTTTGTTTCTTATAGAAATCCTCATCGTTTGACCAAACTTGGAACCCTGGTAGGTCGAGATACGGGAAGTCTCGTAGGCTAGGTCTAAAACGTCTACTAGCTGTCTGACTGTATGTTTGTTCCTTATACAAATCCACACCGTTTGACCGATTTTGACCAAACTTGGAACCCTGGTAGGTCTCGATCCGGGGAGTGTCGTAGGTTAGGTCAAAAACGTCTACCAGCTGTCTGTCTGTATGTTTGTTACTTATACAGATCCATACAGTTCGAACGATTTTTAACTCCTCAGCACGCATGTAGGTTTTGATTAGGTTAGTGTCATTGACTAGATTAACATCGTCTAGGACTTACAGTTCGGAAGTCACGGGTTCGAGACTATAAACCCAAATAGTTACAGATTTGCGTTAATAGATTTTAATATTACTTATTTGGTTTCTATTTTATTTTTATTTTCTAGATGCAGAAAGTAGGTGTAGCATGGCACGCCGGGTAACAGCTAGTCATAAATAAAAGAAGCAGTGACTTATAGATACTAACGGCTTCATTACAAAAAATAACAGAAATAGTGGAAAAATGCTTATTATTTTGATGAAATGATGAAGGGTATTAACTAATAACAATACTCAAGTTGAGGATGGTATTTGTGAATTTTAGGGGCCTCCGCAACGTTTTTTTTTTTTTTTTTTTTACGAGTTTTTCCGTGAGGTATTATGATACACTTAACACAAATCCATTAAAAGAAAAAAAAAGTCGCTCTAAAATAGGAAAAGAGTTATGAAGCACTAAAGTTCAGTGTTATGCAGGTTTGGAATGCTAGTGTAAACATCAATAGTTGTAAACACGCGCATGCGCAGGAACGTAGAATTGGAATGGAAAGAACTATCATTTGAAATGTTGATAAATTATTTATTGAAAAATTATTGTAAATTTTAAGGTCCTCCTCACTGTCGTAACCTGACGCTTTGGGGCATACGTGGTATGCATTTTTCACTCGCTTCGCTCGTTCAAGTATATATGTAAACTCTAGACAATTCAACTCGCTAAGTTTAATAAAATTTCACTAATTTTAGTGAGTTGGATTGACTAGAGTTGTGATCATCTAAAGAGAAAAATACGTTGTAAAAAATAAACTAAATCCGTTCATTACGAGGGGGAGGTTAGTCCGCAGCGAAATTACTAATTTCCTCATACTGGTCGTAATTTCTGTTGTATTATAACGAAACTTGGAATAGGTCTTGGTTATCTATTTTGAAAGGTGTTGTAAAAATTAACCAAGTCGGTGTATCGGAAGGATAGATAGATAGATATGGAGTTTGGCGCTCTACAACTAGGTTATTTGCGCCTTCCAATATGTTGGTTCGAAAAGGTTTGGGTTCTTTTATAAATATTTGCTTTAGGTATTTAATTAAATTTTGAGACGTCTGTGAGTTTGTGGGATAGGTGTAGTTCTTTGCCTGTGTGTAATGGTGTTATGCTTTGTTTAGTTACAAATTGTTAAAAATAATTAGTTACAGATTATATAATTTATCCGAGCTATCCACACATGGGGATTTAGTGGCCCCTGAGGAGGTGGCATGAAGGCCACGAAACATGTAGGGCGTGCCAAAAATAAAATAGTACATAAAATGGAGTACTATTATTTCGACCTGTGCCATATTTATAAAAAATAAATAAATATATATATATATATATATATATATATATATATATATATTCCTTTTTTATTATTTTTTTTTTAAATATTTTTTTTTTTATCTTTTTTATTTTATTATTATTATTATTTTTTTTAATATTTTTTTTTTTTATTTTATCTTATGTGTCTCGGAAGGGATGGGGGTTACTTTGTACTATGTTTGAATAGAATTTTCCAGCGAAACGTAAATTGACAAAACTGACACTGGGAGTGCCTCTGTTTTGATATGACTTTATGTGGGCCGTAGAGTTCTGATGTCTACCACTAGGGGTGCTGTATCCCGTTCCTGCGTCAGACTAAAAGAAGAAAATGTGAAGATTTTGTGTATTTATTCAGTAGTTTACTATCCCGCATAAACAAAACTCTGCAAGGATAATTATTAAAAAATGAATACAGTGGAACATGGATAATTCAAACTTCTATAATTCCAAGTCGTCTTTAATTCGAATATTTCTCTCGGTCCCTAGAATTTAGGGCATAAACAATGTGAAAAAATCGTGGTGAATTCGAATAAAATTTTGGATAATTCGAATTTTTTCCGAGTCTGTACCTCCAATGGGAAGTGGACAGAGAGGCGTCCGATCTTAAATCTTGTGAAAATATTCTCCCCTCGGGTAAGAAGGATAGTAAGATACGGATGTAGGGGTTCCGGGACAAGAAGCGCGGCGGTCTCATAGTCTAGTTCTTGGACTCTAGGAGTTCTGCAAAGTGGTGGGTCGCGCTTCCTTCCTTCCAGGGGTTATAGTTACATCCTGTCGTTTTATCCTAGAATTCCCTTCGATATTCATTTCTTATACAGCTATAAGTCAGTCCTAGATCTGTTGTATTGTTTGTGCCTTGAATTTCTGGCGTACAGTGCAGTTCAGTGACTTGTTGATTTAAGATGTCGAAGCCTAGAAGTTGTAAAACTTTAACGTTGTCAGAGAAAATAGCTGCGATTAAAGAAGTTGAAAAAGGAATAAAGAAAAAATATGAAATTGCCAAGGACTTTGCAATTCCTCCTAACACTTTACCAACTTACCTGAAAAATAAAGAAAATAATGTTGCCCATAAAAATGCCTTTTTTTGAAAACAATAGACTTTTATTTATACTTTTTTGATAAATTATTTATTACTTATGTACGTAATCATCAATTTATGAAATGTTTGTAATTGTTTAAATAAAATTTATGTATTCTTTTAAATTAAATAATGTGAAAATATGAAATTAGATTTTTTACTCCTTTATTTTCGATAACTTTTGTAATTCGAACTTTTTTATCGGCCCCTTCGAATTATCCAAGTGCTACTGTACTTGAAATAATTTGACCGAGATGCCCATTACAAATTTAAAAGATCAAAACTATCCATGTTTTTATTTTATTTATATACGTGATTTTAAAAATTTTTTCAGGAATGGAGCCTACGCTACTAAAATTCTGAGGTAAATGCTTAATTATGATGCTCCTGCGTGACGGAATTTTTGGCCGCTTGAAAAGGCATCTGACGATGCGAAACATGTAGAGCCCCGCACAAGGCTTCAGAAGAATTCCCATTCATGTAAATTCCAGCCGAAACCAGGATGAGAAGATGTGAAATAGTAGTTTTTATCTGTGCTTTTGGATTTGGGAGGATTTATGGTTTGACTTTAGATTGGAGCGATGACAGCCATCGACGGATTCCCCCTTTCACCTGATAAACCATTTATCGCACCACCACCAGCAGGGCCGATCCGATTATTATCCCCCTCTGCGATAATCCTCTTCGGCCTCTTCCTGGCTGGTCCTTCAAGCGTATCCGATAATATCTTCTTCAAGAATTACCTTCTCATTTTGCTGCTTTAGAGTTTGGTGAAGTTTTCAAGGCAGTGTAAATTAAGGGGTCGGGCCAGAATAGTGTCAAGCAACATTATTTACAAAATTTACCTTTAGCTGTTAGCACATTCCTCCGAAGGAAAGTAGCTATTGAGGTTGCACTCATGACGAAATTTTTGACAAATTTCTTCGAATCTTTATCGCTCCTACCTAGTGGCCACCGAAAATGACCCCGGTTAAAATTTATATATATATAACACGATACAGGTCAGAGTTTTTGTTATTTGGTAGATAGTATTCCCCCATCAAACGATTGAACGAGTTCGTTAACCAAGAAAATCGGTCTATCCGGAGGGGGGTTTACTCCGGAGCCAAAGTAGTTATTTGTCAATAACAGCCGTAATTTTTGTTATATTTCAACGAAACTCGGTATTCTTTGTGGTCAACTAAAGAGAAAAATTTGTCGTAAAATTAACTAAATCGGATGCCTAGAAGGGGGGGGGGTTACTCCGGACAGAAATTATGTTGTTAGATATTATGTGGAACTATGCGTATATGATGACGCAACTAATGAATTACAACAAAGGTATTTGTATGCTACGTAATCTTGTTGTCCCAAACCATTTCAACTGATTGTCCCACATAATATCCAACATGTAGCTGTTGCAGTTAAGTTTTGTTAAGAATGTTGCTTGGCACTATTTTGCTCCGACCCCTTCAATTATCTCTTAGATTCAGAGTGTTCTGGTCTTTGTTGGTGGGAATTTAGCTACTGAGGTTGCACTGATGAAATAATTATTGTAAAATATCTTTAAATCTTCGTCGATGCTCCCTACCAGATACCGAAAATGATACCCGTTACAATTTATCTCTCTCCCTGTATATATATATATATACACACACACACATACAGACTCACACAAACTAGGTGCTATCGGGTGTTCCATGCTACACCTACTTTCTGCTTTTAGAAAATCAAAAATAAATTGTAAACCAAATGAGTAATATTTTATTGGTTTTATAATTTATTTTTTGCAAAAAATAAAAATATATTATAAACCAAATAAGTAATATAAAGCCTGGGTAAAAGAACAATTCTCGGATTCGGATAGGACACACACTTCTCACCCATTCGTACTTGCTAGACAAAACAGAAAGACCCCTTTGTCGACAATGCAACAGAACTCTAACTGTCAAACATGTACTGACCGACTGCAGACAACGCAGCAACTTGACGATTCCTTATGACTTACATGATTTACTGACAGAGGGTAGTCCATACATCCACATACTTCTTACACATCTCAAATCAACGCTCTTTTATTCCAAGATATAACTATATGTCTTCTTCAATCGAAATGATTTCTTGTCATTTTTTTCCATTAGTTTTTATTCTATATGAATATTTTTCTTGCATTATAATTTCATTTTGCCTTATTTTCTTTATTTATTTTAATTTTTTGTTTTTATTACAACCTGACTGCTAGATTAACGGACTTTGATTCTGCTATCCATATGAGTTTATCGTTACAGTCACGGAACTCATAATTAATAAAATAAATAAGGAATAATACAATCTAATGACGCAAATCTGTAACAGTTTCAGGCCTCTGGTCAAAATCGGTCATACGGTGTGGATTTTTATAAGGAACAAACATACAGACAGACAGCTAGTAGACATTTTTGACACTTCCCATAACTAGACCTAACTGTGTTCCAAGTTTAATCAGAATCGGTCAAACGGTGTGATTATGTATAAGGAACAAACAGACAAAGAGACTGACAAACAGTTGACTTCTATATTTATAGATGTGTGTGTGTGTGTTTGGTATCATGCCTCAGTTTTTAGTTTTCGCTAGTAACATACGTCGGACGCAAACTACTAAATTACCCGTAACGGCCGTAATATTTATTATACTGCAACGAAACGCGGTATACGTTATGGACATCTAAAGACATGTGTAGAAAAAAATCACAAAACACTCCCGTATTAAGGTTCGAGGGCAGATACATTAGAGGTATCTGATTCATGACCATACGGTCCACTGGTGTGGTCAGGACTATGCACCGTCCGCCTGATTTTCCCCTTTACGGGGGCCCATAAAATAATGAAAGGCTCAATTCGCCTTGGGACGGTCATGGGGGCCGAATCCAACCCACGAACGAAGATACTAGAAGATAAAAATCTTTCCCTAGTCCAACTCAGCCTTTAATTAATTTATTAAGGGGTACCTGCGAAAGGGAAAATCAGGCGTCCGGATCACAGTACTCAATACACTATCTCCCTCGTATACCGCATGGTCACAAATCAGATACCTCAATAATATC
Source organism: Gonocerus acuteangulatus (assembly GCA_946811695.1). Lineage (NCBI taxonomy): Eukaryota > Metazoa > Arthropoda > Insecta > Hemiptera > Coreidae > Gonocerus > Gonocerus acuteangulatus. The sequence continues at coordinate 6,191,598 of OX328129.1, read as the reverse complement.
TGACCCTCAAGGCCATACTGGCCTGTTTCGGGACTTATTTTAGCATAAATAAGCTTTAGCGATGACTAAACTTGGAAAAAGCGCTATAAAAAAGTGTCCGCTGGCGTTCGCGCATGCGCGGTGGCCATGTACGAAAATGAAGACTGTATGTTATACAGTACATTACATAGGTTTGTTGGGTGGACCTAAAACATATTTATGCTCCTGAATTTGAGCAGAAGGCTCTAAACGAAATTTCATTTCATTGTTATGGAACATGGAAGGCTCTACATACATTAGTACGTATGTATGTACATAAATTAGTATGTACGTATATATATACATAACATATAAATATATATAATGAAAATGTGTCATAGGTAACTCCGGATTAGGATAAGGTCGACGTCATCAGCGGAATTTCTCCTGATGGGGGCGGGGGGTGCTAAGAATTAAATAATTTATCGAAGTAAAAGAAAACAGAAAAAAATCACCTCGTGAAATATCCTGATTTGATTCCATGGGAGTTTTTTAAACCTTAGCACCGTAAAAATATATCTAAGAGGTTATGGTCAAAAAATAAATTTAAAAAAAATCTTCATTGTAATATTTCCCCAACAAGGCTTCGGGACTTTCCAATTTCCATTTGGTGAAAACGGTAGGAAATAATTCGGTGTCAATTGGAAATTCTCCAAAAGCTGTGGTAATACAGACAATCTTCGGCAGAAAGTAAAGGATTGGTTTGTAAAGAGCCTTTGTTTCAAACCCCGTTTCATTTCCACTTGTTCTGTTTGGATTGGTAACATTCCTTTCAGGTTTGATGGGATTAATGAGAACATTTCAAAATTGTTTTTTCCCCCTTTTTTGTCTTCTTTCAGAACCGCTTTTCATTTTATATTGAATCGACTTCACAAAAGGTTTACCTTTTTTTTTTTTTTTTTATTTCATTTTGACCTTATGACTTTGAGGTTTAATGTCCTCCCCTTAGGGCCGCCACACACTATGAGGCAGACCGGACAGGTTCACCCGTCCGGTGCACCTGTCCGGTCTACCTCTGTGGCGGACCTAGTCTGTGGCGGAACTTTACTATCCCCACTCTACCCTTTCCGGCGACCTCACACCTGATGAAAATTCGATTATTTCCACCTGACAGGCGAGTAGACCTCATGTGTGTGTGGGGGTTGTCAGGTGTACCTGATGAGGTCTCAGTTTTCTGCAACTCTGATTTGTGTTGATTTGTTTTACCGTTGTGGCCTTTTTATTTATTTATTTATGGAATCAGTTTAAAGTGTAAAATGTCTCATAAAATTAACGAAGTTCTTAGTGATTTTATCGAAATTCATAAAAATGAACCAAGTTTATGGAAAATAAAAGACGATGATTTTCGCAATAGAAATAAAAGGGATGCTGCATATCGCAAATTAGTATACAAACTGCAGAAAATATATCCAAATGCAAACGAGAGTATGGCTAAAAGTAAAATTAATAGTTTTCGATCTAATATTCGAAAGGAGTAGAGGAAAATTGACTCCTCAAGAATCTCAAAGTAGCTGTTAGTTTTTCGTGTGGAGATATAGCGGCCCTCATTTGTGTATATTTCTTCTTAATAAAAGGAGATACAAGTGACAATAACTCTATATAAACTGATTCGTTCATGCGCAGATAATTGCGATAATCTGTTGGTTCATCTCTTAATTCGTTCAGCAGATTGATATGGGTGAATTTATTTCTTCTCTGCAACCATTCCTTACGCCATTGTTTGCGTTTTTTCCGTTTGTTTTTAAGAGTCTCAAATATTACTGGAAATAGAGAGAGATAAAGTAGATCATCTCCTGGAGGATCCATGTTGAAGACTGACAAACCTGTCCGGTACACCTGAACAGTGTGGGTCACTGGTAGACCGGACGGGTGCACTTCACGGGTGTACCTGTCCGGTCTACCTCATAGTGTGTGGCCGGCCTTACACAAAGCTAATATTCCAGATGTTCACCAAGTCAGCATTTTGAGTGATGACAAAATATCTCAGTTTATCATCTATTGGACACCTGTTGTCGAGAGGAATCGCGCATAAATTTGCTTACTTTTATAAGGCAAATGCGCAAGCTACTCAGTACAATTTCTAATTTTAGTATTTTATTTTGCTTTGTGAGAGTTAAAGTATTAAATTTTCTTAAAAAATCAAAATTATATACAGAAATATAGCAAAAAAATAAATAAACAAAAAAAAATAATAAAAAATAAAATAAATATATTAATAAAGATAAATAATTTCTGTATATATTCTATACCTTGAACTCAGATGCATTGATTACATATAGTTTTAAATAATATGCCGTAACGGACCAAGCTCATATCACCATAATTATTATTATAGCAGTATCAATGTAAAACAATTATATTAGCCATAGCAGTTTCAGAATCATTTTTAAAAACCCTTTTTGAACATTATATAACATTACAACTTAAGAGCATTCTCGACAATATATGTAGTGCTATTGACTCCTGTAATATCTTTATAGTACAAAATAATTTTCATTGAAAAACACTTTACAGGACGATGGTAACCTTTGACGTTCTTCGTCCTTAAACCTTATTCATACATACATACATACTTTGTGAGAATTTGACTGGTAGCTTTTACCATTTCCTTAACCTGTAGAGAGCCATTATTCCATTTCTCCCAGGAATTGGCATTTCATTCAATAAAATAAATGGATTATCTATGTATTTCAATCAGTGTCATATCTTTCAATCTGCATCCATATAGGAGATTGGATATGTGCAGTAACATATAATACAAAATAGGGTGAATATAATATTGTAAAATAATATAATCCATCTTTCAAAGTAGTAACAAAAAATAGGCAAAAATATTAATTAAACGATGTTCAATATTATAATAATGAAAGAAAATAGTATATCAAATAGCGACTCTTTTGCCTACGTAAGGTGCTTCTTCCCTTGGCTCTCACATTTTGCGCGACATGTGTAAGAGACACAAAAGTGAGCAGAAAATGACCCTGAAGTGACTCGGAAGGGATCCGAAGGGCACCAGATGTGGACTAAAGGGAGCCTAGGATTCCTAGGATACTGGTTCATAGCTTTTCTGCACATGGATATCATTCGAATAAAACTACTATATATTTGTCAAATGCCACTCACTCACTCACTCACTCACTGCCCTATCATCTTCCAGCCCAAACCACTCGACAGAAAATTTTGAAATTTTGCATGGACACTCCCTATATAACGTAGGCACTCACTAAGAAAGGATTTTTTGATATTCGAATTTTTAAGTATTTTTAAGGGGGTTTAAAGTTTTAGTTGGTTAGAGAAGGCAAGCCTTGGCAGCAAGCTGTTGATAGGACGATAACAGAACAGCTGTTGCCGTACATTATCTATTTCATAGTATTATTTTTAATTGAGGTTAATTTCCACTCTGATGGCAGTCCTTGAATTACTAGAAATAAAATGTTATTTTGTCCCTCATAGAGTTTACGCCCAGGTCATGGCCCATCCGATTTAATAATATCCCGAATCACTTGACACAAAAATTTGAAATTTTGCACGGACAATACGTTTAGAGTGTAAACACTTGCTAAGAAAGGTTTTTTTGATATTCAAATGTTTAAGTACTTTTAGGGGGACTTGAATTATTAAGAAGTTCCTCATCGGCTCAAGAATGGTTCGATTTTGATAACATTTGGTACAAAAATCTTTCTACTCATTTAAAAGGTCAAGTTCATTAACCAGTTCAATCCGTTTACTGGAACATGGTCTTTGGGGCGAAATTTGTGCGAAAGATTCCTTAACGTAGGAAAACGAATGAAACCATTTTTTAAGCGAGTTCTGTAGCCATTTATCAGAAAAATTGATAAAAATACTTTTAAAAACTAATTTTCTGTTTTTTTTTTTTTTTTTTTTGTTTTTTTTTCTACTCTCCAACGGAAAAAAAAACAACCACGGTTACCTCCACATGGTGTTTCCTGGGAAAATTTAAAGTCCGTGCAATAATACAAAATTATGTAGTAGCGTTAATTTTGATCATATCTTATTTAACTCAATATAAAAAATACTTATCGGCCGTGGTGAAGCACGGGTAGTCAGCTAGTTATAAGATAAATTAAAAATAATTCATTTTTATTAATGAAAAGTTCTTTAAAGTAAATTTTGTTTAGAATGATAATTTCGTTAAGTGTTAAACATGAAAACATAGCGAATTAATTAACATATTTATGGAATAACTATTAATTTAGTAAAGTTATTTTACAAATTTTAATTTCAAATAAGTGTTTCAACCTCTTTATTAGACCAAATGTATTTTAAGAGATGTTTAATTGTAATAATTTATTTTTAACAAGTTATGTAAACAGGTTGAAATAGTCCTAAACGACAAATGCTTGTTTTAAGACTATTTTGTTTCAGTTCAATTTAAACTTTAAAATATTTTATTAAGGTAATGATTGGAACAATTTGTCTTGTTCTTTGTCTTAGTCTCATGTTTACCTAGTAGTAATTTTGCATTATAGCGTTATTTTTAAATAAGGATTTTATTTTCATTTAAGATTTGTAAATGGCTCAGGTATTAGCATTATTGTTACTATATTTAAGCAAATAACCTTAGGAAACTAACAAAAAATATATATTAACCCCCCCCCCATGTTAAAAAATTGAAATCTTGTAACCATTAAAAAAAAAAAAAAAAAAAAAAAAAAAAAAAAAAATGGGTCTCCGGTGGTCTAGTGGCTAGCGCGCTAGATTCATAAGCAGGAGATGGTGGGTACGATCTCCACCGGCGCCAGAAATGTTCTCATCTCAGGGCTCGCTGAGAAAATTCCTGGCTGCACCCTGGACGTTGGCGCTAATGGCCAAAATTTGTCAATGCGCCGTAAAGATAGATAAAAAAATTGAAAAGAATCCTTGGTACTGTAGATGTGGAACGATATAAGATATATTGCTTATCGTCAAAACCCGAGAAAAGGGAAGACCGAGAACATGCTGGTGTGAGATAGGAGAAGATTATGGCCATGGGGTCGAGGAGATATCCAGGACAAGATAATCAAACTAGGACGAAGGGAGCTCTATTACGCTGGAACAGCAACATTGCAACCCCAACTTCTAACATACTCAGTAATTTGTTGCTAATTTGTTGCTAATTTGTTACACTATTTTCAAATTTGTCGCTCCAGCCGTTTCCGAGAAAACGTGGCTGTGCTAGCGTAATATTACGCCAGCACAGCCACCCCCGTAACTTTTGATCTAATTGTCTGACGAAATTCAGATTGGTACGAGAATTTGTTGCTAATTTGTTGCTCTAGAAGGACACCAATCACGAATTTGTCGCTCCAGCCGTTTCCGAGAAAACGTGGCTGTGCTAGCGTAATATTACGCCAGCACAGCCACCCCCGTAACTTTTGATCTAATTGTCTGACGAAATTCAGATTGGTACGAGAATTTGTTGCTAATTTGTTGCTCTAGAATGACACCAATCACGAATTTGTCGCTCCAGCCGTTTCCGAGAAAACGTGGCTGTGCTAGCGTAATATTACGCTAGCACAGCCACCCCCGTAACTTTTGATCTAATTGTCTGACGAAATTCAGATTGGTACGAGAATTTGTTGCTAATTTGTTGCTCTAGAATGACACCAATCACGAATTTGTCGCTCCAGCCGTTTCCGAGAAAACGTGGCTGTGCTAGCGTAATATTACGCTAGCACAGCCACCCCCGTAACTTTTGATCTAATTGTCTGACGAAATTCAGATTGGTACGAGAATTTGTTGCTAATTTGTTGCTCTAGAATGACACCAATCACGAATTTGTCGCTCCAGCCGTTTCCGAGAAAACGTGGCTGTGCTAGCGTAATATTACGCTAGCACAGCCACCCCCGTAACTTTTGATCTAATTGTCTGACGAAATTCAGATTGGTACGAGAATTTGTTGCTAATTTGTTGCTCTAGAATGACACCAATCACGAATTTGTCGCTCCAGCCGTTTCCGAGAAAACGTGGCTGTGCTAGCGTAATATTACGCCAGCACAGCCACCCCCGTAACTTTTGATCTAATTGTCTGACGAAATTCAGATTGGTACGAGAATTTGTTGCTAATTTGTTGCTCTAGAAGGACACCAATCACGAATTTGTCGCTCCAGCCGTTTCCGAGAAAACGTGGCTGTGCTAGCGTAATATTACGCCAGCACAGCCACCCCCGTAACTTTTGATCTAATTGTCTGACGAAATTCAGATTGGTACGAGAATTTGTTGCTAATTTGTTGCTCTAGAATGACACCAATCACGAATTTGTCGCTCCAGCCGTTTCCGAGAAAACGTGGCTGTGCTAGCGTAATATTACGCCAGCACAGCCACCCCCGTAACTTTTGATCTAATTGTCTGACGAAATTCAGATTGGTACGAGAATTTGTTGCTAATTTGTTGCTCTAGAATGACACCAATCACGAATTTGTCGCTCCAGCCGTTTCCGAGAAAACGTGGCTGTGCTAGCGTAATATTACGCCAGCACAGCCACCCCTGTAACTTTTGATCTAATTGTCTGACGAAATTCAGATTGGTACGAGAATTTGTTGCTAATTTGTTGCTCTAGAATGACACCAATCACGAATTTGTCGCTCCAGCCGTTTCCGAGAAAACGTGCCTGTGCAAGCATAATATTACGCCACGAGTTCGGACGCATAGCGCAGGACCTTGAGCAAATTTGGTTCGACAAATACGACCGATATTCCATTTTCCCTATATATTTAAGCCGAAATCGCCCTGAGAACACTTTGAAGTGAGTAAGGAATATTTTAAGGTGAGTTGTAATTCCCATGATTTTCGTAGATGATGAAACGTCTGTGTATGTAATTAAACCCTAATTTTTCATATTGTTTACATGGGCGTATATAAGGGGGGGGGGCTGAGGGGCTGCAGCCCCTCCCGGAATTTTGATTTCATGGTAATAACTAGAGACCGAAAATAACTATTTTTATTTCAAATGAGTTTCACTTAACCTTTAATTTTTATTATTAGGAAATAAAAATAGAAATTCCATCGTAATTGATAATATCAATTAGATATAAAATATAAAATACATTATATTTTACTATTTAAAAAAAAAATGTTTAATAATTTTTTTTCAAAACCTTAAAAATAAAAATTATTTGAATAATGTTATTTCGACATTTTTTTATAACAATTTTTTTTTACTTTAACTTTAAACATTATTTTAAATAATAAAAAAAAATTAGTGCTATAATAAATAGAAAGCAATACACAAAAACAAATTCTAGAATATACAATATATACTCATAGAAATCAATTGGATTTAGAGGAACTTTGATTCACTCACATAAAGAAATAACTTCTAATAATCAAAAGGTTCTAAATCATGTATTTATTTATTCGGAGGTTAAGAGATATTAAATAATAAAATAATAAAATTAAAATTTAATAAAATATATTTAATAAATATATTTAATAAATAAAATAATAAAAATTAAAAGTTAAGTAATTTTTATTATTGGGAATTAAAAATAAAAATTCCATCGTAATTGATATATTTCATTATTTTTTTATTCGATTGACACCCCCCTTTTTTCCACAATTTTTGATATTTAAAAGCGAAACTTGGTGGGTATTAACGTGGTCGAATGTACATTCATTGGACCCAATGCACGACCCCTCAACTTTCTCCAGTTCTTCTCCAGCAACCCTAACTCTGGAATCTTCAATGGAAGGGGGTTATTTTTATGACGGATTATTGTAGAGAATTGAATTTTAGGTCGATTTTATATCAGTCATTTTTTCGCTAAAGCGCACCAATGAGTAACAAATTGCCAAAAACCGTTAAAACCCTTGTTTTTTGTCACTTTTCTGCCAATAACGCAAAAAGTATGTCCGTAATGGAAAAAGTAATTGGTATAAACGTTGTAGAGGATTAAATTTTCTTTCCAAAAAGTACCTTTAAATGCCTAAAACGTAAATAGGAATGGAGCAAAACACACTTTTGTTTTTGAAGTTTTCAGAAAAGTTTATGATCAACGTGGTCTACGCTTCCGTAAAACTTAATAAACGTTTTCTAAACTTTTTGCTCCACCTAAAAATCAAATTCAATTAATTTATAAAGGCATTAAAATAATAAATTTTAAGCAATAGAACTCACCTAATGATTAGAATTTCGTAGCAATTATTTTTGTGTTGGACGATTTATTTATTTTTTACGGCGTCTTGACATCTAGGCCATTAGTGCCGACATCCAGGGTGCAGCGAGGAATTTCCTAAATAATAAAAGTTGAGGGGTCATGCATTGGGTCCAATGAATGTACATTCGACCACGTTAAGACCCACCAAGTTTCGCCTTTAAATATCAAAAATTGTGGAAAAAAGGGGGGTGTCAATCGAGTTTTGAACACCCTGTATATATATATATATATATATATATATATATATATATATATATATATATATATATATATACAGGGTGTTCAAAACTCGATTGACACCCCCCTTTTTATATATATATATATATATATATATATAAATTTGAACCACCATTATTTTCGATCTCTAGGGGATCTGAAACGCAAAATTTTCTAGTCGGCACATCATCACATCACCTGTGTGACTAGGTGTCGTCAGTGTGTTTTGCAAGGAAGCCTTTTGTAAAAACGTTCATAATTTTCGATGTATTTGTACTGTAATTAACTTTTATGCAAGAATTAATATCAAGAATAATTTTCATTTAATTTTGATGATATCACAAAAAAAACACAAATTACTCTTATTTATTTGCTGTTTTTTTTTATTCTAGAATTTCAATTACATTATGAAATTGAGAGATAATCTCCGTTTTGAGTATTCCTTTGGAAATTTGATTAAATAAAACAACTTTTGTTTGATTCGGCAGTCTGGAGGATTTATTTTCGAAGAGTAGTGATTTTCGAAACGTTGTCACTAACCAGAAGTTTATATTATTATTGTTTGAATTGATACTACGGTTTGAATGAGATAATTGTGGACATTTAATGTACATTAGCCTTGAAGAACATTTAATGTACATTAGCCTTTAACAACATTTATGGGCCTTTATTTCTTTTTTTTATTTATTTAATTTATAGAGTTCTGCAACAGAGGCGAAAAACTCTTTAAATGTCAGTCGTCAACTTCAAATGTGATATATATGTATATAAGAACAAATGAAGAAATAAAATTGGAAAAGAATGAAGAAAAAAACAAACAAACAAAATAAAATAAAATAATCAAAACAGACAAAATTTAGTAAATTAAATTTTTGTGTATAATAAAGAGTTTTTTAAATGTTTGAGTAATGCATTGATGTGTGGGCTACCTTCTGTCAGTATTTCGTGTAAGTCGTAAGGTATGGTCAGGTTATTGCGTTGTCTGCAGTTGGTAAGTATATGTTTAACGGTCAGAGTCTCGTTACAATATCTACAAGTTGGTCTGTCCTTTCTGTCCAGTCAGAAGCAATGGGTAAGTAAGGTATGGTCAGGTTATTGCGTTGTCTGCAAATGGTAAGTATATGTTTAACCGTCAGAGTCTCGTTACAATATCTACAAGTTGGTCTGTCCTTTCTGTCCAGTCAGAAGGAATGGGTAAGTAAGGTATGGTCAGGTTATTGCGTTGTCTGCAGTTGGTAAGTATATGTTTAACGGTCAGAGTCTCGTTACAATATCTACAAGTTGGTCTGTCCTTTCTGTCCAGCCAGAAGGAATGGGTAAGTAAGGTATGGTCAGGTTATTGCGTTGTCTGCAAATGGTAAGTATATGTTTAACCGTCAGAGTCTCGTTACAATATCTACAAGTTGGTCTGTCCTTTCTGTCTAGTAGGTAGGAGTGGGTAAGTAAGGTGTGTCCAATACGAAGCCTGGATAGGATGACTTCGTCCCGGCGGGACAACTGTTCATTTGTCCAGGCTTTCGTTGTATTTTGTATATGGGCCTTTAAGAAAATGAAAAAGTCCGACTCGCAGGAACTGCGTCATCTTAGCGCGGTTACGTACATCTTGAAGAAATGGAATAGATTAGCATCACAAATCACAGGAAACTGACAGCCACTGCCATCATGATTACCACAGCCACTCCAAACTTATTACCAATACCTTTCACCGTTTGTTAGCTTATTTTACTACAATACTAATTTTACTGATAAATGCAATTTAAAACTAGAAACAACCAATTAAAAAGTGAGATAAAGAAAGAGAAAAACCATTTCAAAACAATCACTTTTTAAGTTTTAAGCGCTTATATCTCTCATTGACGTTGTCCCATCGAATATTGCTTCACAACATTTTTTGTAGAGAATTTAGTAAGCATTCGAATGGTCACTTTCCACTTACCACGATTTCCCAACCGGTATCGAGATATTTACGAAAAATGTATGGAGATCCGAAAATTTTTCACGTCTATTAATAAAATATTTTTTTTCGCATACTTCCTTAACTTCAAATATAACCAAAATTTAATCATCTTAGTTGGGATTAATTTCCAAGATGTAGAAAATATTTCAATTGAATCCCGCGATTCTAAGTACTCACAAAAAAATAATGACCTACAAAAACATTGATTCCACTTTTCTCAGAAACGGTTACATATATCGCCTTAAAAATGGGTTCATTCGTTTTCTTATGTTAACAAACCTATAAAACAAGTACCTGCAAGCATATAAACTCAAAAACGTAAGCTTTACGATTTTGTTTGCGCGAATTTCGCCCCAAACACTATCTTCAAGTGGGCGGATTCTGCTGGTTAACGAACTTGACCTTTCAAATTAGAAGACAGATTTTTGTGCCAAATTTCATCAAAATCGGACCATTTTTGAGCCGTCAGGAGCGCGTACAGACAAGCATATATATAAATATACATATATATATATATATATATATATATATATATATATATATATATATATATACATACAAATTTTAGCCACCTATATTTTCGTGATCTATAGGGTCTGAAACGTGAAAGTTTCTAGTCGGCACTTCCGGATTGCGTCATGAGGTCAACCTCATAAGCGGGTTCTCCCTATGGAGATAGGGAGTAACCGCGCTAAAAAGAGTATTTTATAAAGGGAGCCTGCTAGAGTTGTTGTTACCAGGTATGTAAACATAACATCACGTGGACAAGTTAAGAGAGTTAAGAATGAGGGAGGAAGCGGTGAATTTCCTGTAGCTACTAGGTACTGTCAGATTCCTGTGAAGGCTGATTCTTATAATCTCCCGCTTAAGAATTGGCCATTCCCGACTGACACACTCTTATCTCATGACAAGACAGGACAGACCGACATGTACACAGTGTAACACACCGCTGACTATAAAGCACATACTGACTGAATGTTTACAGCGACAAAACTATGACTTACCTTACAATATGACTGAATTACTCGGCGATGGAAGCAAATATATAGATAACATACTGAACTACCTCAACAAGACCAATCTACTAAACAAATTATAATTATAATTAAACATGAACAAATTATAACAGGACATACACACATATATGTGTATGTATTTTATTTGTCTTAAAATGTTAAAACTATACAGCCGTACTATACTAAAATCTTACATTTGACAATATAAAACTAACAGGAGTGTGAAACCTCCTTCAACCAACTTAATTGATTATTTGTATAAACTTTATGCATTATTATAATATTGATTTTTCATATATTCAAGTATATTGTAATATTGTATTCTCTAATAAATAGATGTGTATATAAATTTCAATTTGTATATTTGGCCAAAAATGTGTAAAATAAGATTGTATTTAATTAGATGTAATTTTCGTATGTATATTATATATGTAATTTTTGTTCTGAGCGAGTCGCCTTAGTTACGGTCGCTCATAAATAAATAAATAAAATTATAATCTCCCGTTCTCCGGTATGCCATTGCGTCGGTGTTTTAATTTTTCTCAAAATACCAAAACATAATATTAACCTTTAAGTAGAGATGTGGGGAGTTTTAAGCACCCCATGACTTAATTAGCACTATATTTTGAATTTAAAAATTTACAATCCATTTAATCGCTTTGGTACCTTCATAAATAGTAGTTCTGTTCACATTGAGGTTGCAGTCGCATAAAAAAAAACATTATTTGTTTATTTTCTGGGCCTTTTACTGGCTTAGGGTGTTCACAACACTCTACTTAGGTAACAAAAATTTAAAATATAATGTCTTCTTTCGACCGCTGTTTCACATTTTATATGAAGAGAATCAAGAAATAATGAAGAGGAGTTTTAAGTAAATGTGTGAAAATGATGGAGAAGATGAGTGTATTGATTCGGACGATGAGGAAAGACATAGGTATTTTTGAAAAATCTACTATATATTTGTCAAATACCACTCACTCACTCACTCACTTACTGACCTATCATCCCCTAGCCCAAACCACACGACAGAAAATTTTGATATTTTGCATGGACACTCCCTATAGAACGTAGGCGCTCGCTAAGAAAGGATTTTTTGATATTCGAATTTTTAAATATTTTTAGAGGGGTTTAAAGTTTGTATTGGTTAGAGCAGGCAAACCTAGGTAGAATGCGTTGCTAGGACGATAACAGAACAGCTGTTACTATACTGTATCTAATTCATAGTATTATTTTTAATTGAGGTTAATTTCAACTATCATGGCAGACCTTGAATTACTAAAACTGAGAAATAAAATGTGAATTTTTCCCCCAAAGAGTTTCCGCCCTTGACACAAAAATTTAATTTTGCACGGGCCATCCGTTTAAAGTATAAACACTCGCTAAGAAAGGTTTTTTATTTTTATATTCAAACGTTTAAGTACTATTAGGGGGGTATGAATTATAAAGAAGAAAATGGTTCGATTTTGATAACATTTGGTACAAAAATCTTTCTTCTTATTTAAAAGTTTATGTTCATTAACCACCAATCACGAATTTGTGCTGGCGTAATATTACGCTAGCACAGCCACGTTTTCTCGGTAACGGCTGGAGCGACAAATTCGTGATTGGTGTCATTCTAGAGCAACAAATTAGCAACAAATTCTCGTACCAATCTGAATTTCGTCAGACAATTAGATCAAAAGTTACGGGGGTGGCTGTGCTGGCGTAATATTACGCTAGCACAGCCACGTTTTCTCGGAAACGGCTGGAGCGACAAATTCGTGATTGGTGTCATTCTAGAGCAACAAATTAGCAACAAATTCTCGTACCAATCTGAATTTCGTCAGACAATTAGATCAAAAGTTACAGGGGTGGCTGTGCTGGCGTAATATTACGCTAGCACAGCCACGTTTTCTCGGAAACGGCTGGAGCGACAAATTCGTGATTGGTGTCATTCTAGAGCAACAAATTAGCAACAAATTCTCGTACCAATCTGAATTTCGTCAGACAATTAGATCAAAAGTTACGGGGGTGGCTGTGCTGGCGTAATATTACGCTAGCACAGCCACGTTTTCTCGGAAACGGCTTGAGCGACAAATTCGTGATTGGTGTCATTCTAGAGCAACAAATTAGCAACAAATTCTCGTACCAATCTGAATTTCGTCAGACAATTAGATCAAAAGTTACGGGGGTGGCTGTGCTGGCGTAATATTACGCTAGCACAGCCACGTTTTCTCGGAAACGGCTGGAGCGACAAATTCGTGATTGGTGTCATTCTAGAGCAACAAATTAGCAACAAATTCTCGTACCAATCTGAATTTCGTCAGACAATTAGATCAAAAGTTACAGGGGTGGCTGTGCTGGCGTAATATTACGCTAGCACAGCCACGTTTTCTCGGAAACGGCTGGAGCGACAAATTCGTGATTGGTGTCATTCTAGAGCAACAAATTAGCAACAAATTCTCGTACCAATCTGAATTTCGTCAGACAATTAGATCAAAAGTTACAGGGGTGGCTGTGCTGGCGTAATATTACGCTAGCACAGCCACGTTTTCTCGGAAACGGCTGGAGCGACAAATTCGTGATTGGTGTCATTCTAGAGCAACAAATTAGCAACAAATTCTCGTACCAATCTGAATTTCGTCAGACAATTAGATCAAAAGTTACAGAGGTGGCTGTGCTGGCGTAATATTACGCTAGCACAGCCACGTTTTCTCGGAAACGGCTGGAGCGACAAATTCGTGATTGGTGTCATTCTAGAGCAACAAATTAGCAACAAATTCTCGTACCAATCTGAATTTCGTCAGACAATTAGATCAAAAGTTACGGGGGTGGCTGTGCTGGCGTAATATTACGCTAGCACAGCCACGTTTTCTCGGAAACGGCTGGAGCGACAAATTCGTGATTGGTGTCATTCTAGAGCAACAAATTAGCAACAAATTCTCGTACCAATCTGAATTTCGTCAGACAATTAGATCAAAAGTTACAGGGGTGGCTGTGCTGGCGTAATATTACGCTAGCACAGCCACGTTTTCTCGGAAACGGCTGGAGCGACAAATTTGAAAATAGTGTAACAAATTAGCAACAAATTAGCAACAAATTACTGAGTATGTTAGAAGTTGGGGTTGCAATGTTGCTGTTCCAGCGTAATAGGGCTGACGAAGGGGAGACAGAGACCGATTAGGGGGGAAATAGAACAAGTCAAGGAAGGGGCGGACAGGGGACCAAGGAAGAACTATGGATTATTCTTAAGGGTTTCTTCATATTTCTTCTTTCTTCGGGTCTTCGTGAAGATATTGTAGATCACAACATACAAACAGGATGTTTACAAACTTAGCTATAGTAGAGACTATTAGAAATTAGGCACGTCAGGATGGCGAGTGTCTAATTACTAAGTATACAGAAGCGCATTCAAATCCCCAAATTCTCTCCAAAATTTCGGCGGTTCAAATTTATATATCGCACAAGTATTTCTAAAGTGACACTACTCAAAACTCCACTAAAAATGTGTCACTCTTCCCCTATGTAGGGGCCTGATACAAGTGCCCTCTGGTGTAGAAGCTCTAAGCTAGGTTCATACAGTTTTGATGGTTGATAAAGAGATATTTACCAAGTCTTTTGACAGTAATAACTATGCAGTTGTGAATAAAACCGATTTTTGGTTGTGTCACTTTAGAAATACTAGTGCTATATAATATATATATATATATATATATATATATATATATATATATATATACTTGTGTCTGATCGCTCTTTATTGTATTATTTGAACAGTCAAGATCATTAAATAGCAGAATCTGGGTAGTGGACCATTACGGGAGTATACGGAATAAACTCGCAGGGCTTACATTTTTAGCGCGGTTCCACAGGGAGGAACCGGGGTTGACATCATGACGCAATCCGGAAGTACCGGCTAGAAAATGTTGCGTTTTAAAATCTCTAGAGAACGAAAATAACGGTGGATCAAAATTGTATATACACACACACACACACACACATATATATATATATATATATATGTATATATATATATATATATATATATATATATATATATATATATATATATATATTTGTCTGTTCGTAGTCTAGCTCAGCGAATAATGGTCTGATTTTGATGAAATTTAGCACAAAAATCTTTCGCCTAATTTGAAAGGTCAAGTTCGTTAATCAGCAGAATCTGTCCATCGGAACATGGTTTTTGGAGCGAAATTCGCGCGAAAAAATCGTTAAACTTACATCATATGTGTGCAAGTAACGGTTGGAAATCTTGGGAAGTGCAAGGTTACCATTCGAAAGCATACTAAATGCTCTACAAAAACGATTCTGAAGCAATATTCGATTAGGTGATGTCAATCGGAAAAATAATTGCTTAAGACTATAAATGTGTTTGTTTTGTTCTTTTGAACGGTTTTTGGTCTTTGTTTAAATCACTTTTTTATTGTTTTTTTGTAATTGTATTTATCTGTAACATTATTATTATGGTAAAATAAAATAAGAAACAGTTCGCAGTTTGTAGAGCGAGCCTTGACAAGTCCGGGGAGTCATTTGTCCATCAGGTAGAGGCGAGGGTCTGGGCGGAACCGTACAACCGTTACCTATTTGAGGTCATAAATTATTTCAGGAATGGTCTAACCCAAATTATAACTGTTTCTATTTCAACCTTTCCATATGACATTAGGATTAAGAACGGAACCGCTCTAAGATGATGCAGTTCCTGCGAGTCGGACTTCATGGGCGGATAGGTTCACATTTTATATATATATATATATATATATAAATATATATATATATATATATATATATATATATATATATATATATCCTAATGTCATATGGAAAGGTTAAAATAGAAACAGTTATAATTTGGGTTAGACCATACCTGAAATAATTTATGACCTCAAATAGGTAACGGTTGTACGGTTCCGCCCAGACCCTCGCCTCTACCTGATGGAAAAATGACTCCCCGGACTTGTCAAGGCTCGCTCTACAAACTGCGAACTGTTTATTATTTTATTTTACCATAATAATAATGTTACAGATAATATGCTTCAGAATCGTTTTTGTAGAGCCTTACGGTTAGAGATTTCCAACCGTTACTTGCACACATATGATGTAAGTTTAACGATTTTTTCGCGCGAATTTCGCTCCAAAAACCATGTTCCGATGGACAGATTCTGCTGATTAACGAACTTTACCTTTCAAATTAGGCGAAAGATTTTTGTGCTAAATTTCATCAAAATCAGACCATTATTCGCTGAGCTAGACTACGAACAGACAAATATATATATATATATATATATATATATATATATATATATATATACATATATATATGTGTGTGTGTGTGTGTGTATATACAAATTTGATCCACCGTTATTTTCGTTCTCTAGAGATTTTAAAACGCAACATTTTCTAGCCGGTACTTCCGGATTGCGTCATGATGTCAACCTCATAAGCCCGGTTCCTCCCTGTGGAACCGCGCTAAAAATGTAAGCCCTGCGAGTTTATTCCGAATACTCCCGTAATGGTCCACTACCCAGATTCTGCTATTTAATGATCTTGACTGTTTAAATAATACAATAAAGAGCGATCAGACACAAGTATATATATATATATATATATATATATATATATATATATATATATATATATATATATTTATTTATATAGCACTAGTATTTCTAAAGTGACACAACCAAAAATCGGTTTTATTCACAACGGCATAGTTATTACTGTCAAAAGACTTGGTAAATATCTCTTTATCAACCATCAAAACTGTATGAACCTAGCTTAGAGCTTCTACACCAGAGGGCACTTGTATCAGGCCCCTACATAGGGGAAGAGTGACACATTTTCAATGGAGTTTTGAGTAGTGTCACTTTAGAAATACTTGTGCGATATATAAATTTGAACCGCCGAAATTTTGGAGAGATTTTGGGGATTTGAATGCGCATCTGTATACTTAGTAATTAGACACTCTCGCCATCCTGACGTGCCTAATTTCTAATAGTCTCTACTATAGCTAAGTTTGTAAACATCCTGTTTGTATGTTGTGATCTACAATATCTTCACGAAGGCCCAAAGAAAGAAGAAATATGAAGAAACCCTTAAGAATAATCCATAGTTCTCCCTTGGTCCCCTGTCCGCCCCTTCCTTGACTTGTTCTATTTCCACCCTAATCGGTCTCTGTCTCCCCTTCGTCCTAGTTTGATTATCTTGTCCTGGATATCTCCACGACCTCATGGCCATAATCTTCTCCTATCTCAGACCAGCATGTTCTCGGTGTTCCCCCCTTTTCTCGGGTTTTGACGATAAGCAATATATCTTATATCGTTCCACATCTACAGTGGATGTGGAAAGGATTCTTTTCAATTTTTTTATCTATCTTTACGGCGCATTGACAAATCTTGGCCATTAGCGCCGACGTCCAGGGTGCAGCCAGGAATTTTCTCAGCGAGCCCTGAGATGAGAAAATTTCTGGCGCCGGTGGTGATCGAACCCACCATCTCCTGCTTATGAATCTAGCGCGCTAGCCACTAGACCACGGGAGACCCTTTTTTTTTTTTTTAATGGTTACAAGATTTCAATCTTTTAGCATGGGGGGGGGGGGGGTTAATATATATTTTTTGTTAGTTTCCTAAGGTTATTTGCTTAAATATAGTAACAATAATGCTAATACCTAAGCTATTTACAAATCTTAAATGAAAATAAAATCCTTATTTAAAAATAACGCTATAATGCAAAATTACTACTAGGTAAACATGAGACTAAGACAAAGAACAAGACAAATTGTTCCAATCATTACCTTAATAAAATATTTTAAAGTTTAAATTGAACTGAAACAAAATAGTCTTAAAACAAGCATTTGTCGTTTAGGACTATTTCAACCTGTTTACATAACTTGTTAAAAATAAATTATTACAATTAAACATCTCTTAAAATACATTTGGTCTAATAAAGAGGTTGAAACACTTATTTGAAATTAAAATTTGTAAAATAACTTTACTAAATTAATAGTTCTTCCATAAATATGTTAATTAATTCGCTATGTTTTCATGTTTAACACTTAACGAAATTATCATTCTAAACAAAATTTACTTTAAAGAACTTTTCATTAATAAAAATGAATTATTTTTAATTTATGTTATAACTAGCTGAAAATTAACGCTACTACATCATTTTGTACAGCTTATTATTGCACGGACTTTAAAGTTACCCCAGAAACACCATGTGGAGGTAACCGTGCTTGTTCCCGTTGGGGAGTAAAAATAACAACAACTACTTAAAACGTTAGGTAAACAGAGACAAGTACACGTTGAAACGAATAAAACTGTAAAAATGCAGTTTCCAGCCCTCCAAACCGAGTTCCTCATCGGCTCAAAAATGGTTCGATTTTGATAACATTTGCTACAAAAATCTTTCTTCTCATTTAAAAGGTCAAGTTCATTAACCTGTTGAATCCGTTTACTGGAACATGGTTTTGGGAGCAAAATGTGCGTGAATAAACCGGAACGCTTACATTTTCGAGTCCATATGCTTGGATGTATTCGTTATATAGGTTCATTAACGTCTATATATATATATATATATATATATATATATATATATATATATATATATATATATAAAGAAATCCCTTCAACACATATGAGGCATTATCACGTGATCTGATATTTATGTTGTTACATCTATTCCGGGAAAATGTCACAAATTAATATCTGTTTTTATTGTCCACTATTTCTTTGTTAGAAATGGTTCATGATGAACACTGGAGTGAAGTGCTAAGCAATATCAGAGCGATGTAAAAGGCATTATAAGATTGTTATCAGATGGTATTTAGATTCTCCTAAAACAGCTGAAAGGTGCTCATAAGACACTACAATAATCTTGGAAGAGATCACTAGTGTGTAAGTTGGGTTCACTAATGTTCCAAGCCATCACTACTGTCTCTAATGTACACCATCTTCGTGTGTGCTGTTCGTGACCGAAAACCAAAACCCGATATTGGTAATGCAGTTAGGTTTTATGTTATGAGGGTCAGCTATCTTTAATATACCAACATTTCCTTCCAGCTGGAGTACATTGGTTGCAATGGTAGTGTTTCGAAATTCAGGACTCAGGTCTGTTTATATCAACTTATAATAACTCTATGTGAAAGCACTAAAACCTAAAAGTACCAAAACTGTCATAATTGTTTTTATTCTCGGGAAGGTAAAAGCCAAAATTAACTGCCAATATAACCCAATAGTTTTAAAGCGGTTGATTTTAGCGTGGTTCCTCTCTCCCTCCATAGGAAGGAAACCCGCGTATGATGTTGACCTTTTTGAAAAATTTCATGTTTCAGATAATATAACGGTTGTTCGAATGTATATATATACAGTAGAACTTGGATAATTCGAACCCCTAGGGACCGATAAAAAAGTTCGAATTATCCGGACTTCATGGGCGGATAGGTACACATTATATATATATATATATATATATATTACCTATATAAGAATCTACAGAATAAAATGGCCTAAAGGCCAATTCGCGCTAGACCGGGCCTGGACACGGTGAAACGATCACGCCAGTATTTTCAATAGACTAGTTCACGCTACATCGGGCCGAGTCCGGGTTCTATGCGTGTGTGATTGCCTCACCTTGTCCCGGCCGGGCCCCGGCCCCGGCCCGGCCCAGACCCGACCCGGTTTAGCGTGAATTGGCCTTAAATTGTTGATCATAATTTGACAATATAACTAATAGCTCGTTAAAAAAAAAAAAAAAATACAGAAGCTATTGAGACCTGCTATTAGGTCAAAAACTTGCATTCAAGAGTATCCGACATTACTAATTCAATACCGAATAAATATCAGAGCAGGTCAGAGGTCAACAAATGTAATTAAATTTAGCCATTAGATTAATGAAGGGGAAGTTTCGACCCGAAAGCAGGAATAATTATAAACGAAGGGGAATTGTCGATATGATGTTTAATCCATTCCAGGAATCGATTCACTAATGAATACAATACATTTCGTCTGATGAAATATCAAGATGGATATTTCACGAGAAATAAGAAAAGCTCTCTGAAAACATTTTCCTCTCCAATATTTCTTTTAATGGAATATCAAGAACAATAATGAAATATTAAATCACAATTAAATATTAATATTTCTTTTGTAACAAATACGGAAATTTCCTTTTGATGAAATATATCCTAAAAAAACTAGCGTGAAAAAGGAAGCCAAATTTCAGGCAACCTTCTAACTTATTTGCGCATTTCTGACTTGGTTAGTTTAGTTAAATTATGATCGTTTTAACTTACATAGAGTTCATACAAACCCGATCGTTTTAAGTCATCAGAGAGTTTATAATAACCCTGAATAATTACCCTAAGTCATCAAAGAGTTTATAATAGACGCTTATAAACCGCAGAGGGCTGGTATAGACCCGCAGAGGGCTGGTATAGACGCTCTCTCCATGCTAGACCCGCACTGTTGCGGGCTGGTATAGACGCTCTCTCCAAGCTAGTCCCTCACTGTTGCGGGCTGGTATAGACGCTCTCTCCAAGCTACTCCCGCACTGTTGCGGGCTGGTATAGACGCTCTCTCCAAGCTAGACCCGCACTGTTGCGGGCTATTATAGACGCTCTCTCCAAGCTACTCCCGCACTGTTGCGGGCTGGTATAGACGCTCTCTCCAAGCTAGACCCGCACTGTTGCGGGCTGGTAAAGACGCTCTCTCCAAGCTACACCCGCACTGTTGCGGGCTGGTATAGACGCTCTCTCCAAGCTAGACCCGCACTGTTGCGGGCTGGTATAGACGCTCTCTCCAAGCCAGTCCCGCACTGTTGCGGGCTGGTATAGACGCTCTCTCCAAGCTACTCCCGCACTGGTGCGGGCTGACATAGACGCTCTCCCCACGCTACGTCTTCTCATATAATTGTATTCTCACGCTACCTAGAAACTATTTCTTGTTATTCTAGTAGTTCCCTAGTTCACCACTAAATAGTAGCTGATGTATAACTTACTCCTGCCTCCTCTATTAGGACTAAGCTCACTAATCAGTTTGTGTATTGCGAAGTAAAAATACAAGACATCTCAATATTATGTTGTGTTTTCCTGTACTACTTAATGCTTCGGTATACACCACGAACAAATAAAACACTATAGATTTTATACTTACAATTCCAAAACGTGACAAAAACGTCTCTCTACAAAACTTATGGCTTTGCAGAAATCCCTTCAACACATATGAGGCATTATCACGTGATCTGATATTTATGTTGTTACATCTATTCCGGGAAAATGTCACAAATTAATATCTGTTTTTATTGTCCACTATTTCTTTGTTAGAAATGGTTCATGATGAACATTGGAGTAAAGTGCTAAGCAATATCAGAGCGATGTAAAAGGCATTATAAGATTGTTATCAGATGGTATTTAGATTCTCCTAAAACAGCTGAAAGGTGCTCATAAGACACTACAATAATCTTGGAAGAGATCACTAGTGTGTAAGTTGGGTTCACTAATGTTCCAAGCCATCACTACTGTCTCTAATGTACACCATCTTCGTGAGTGCTGTTCGTGACCGAAAACCAAAACCCGATATTGGTAATGCAGTTAGGTTTTATGTTATGAGGGTCAGCTATCTTTAATATACCAACATTTCCTTCCAGCTGGAGTACATTGGTTGCAATGGTAGGGTTTCGAAATTCAGGACTCAGGTCTGTTTATATCAACTTATAATAACTCTATGTTAAAGCACTAAAACCTAAAAGTACCAAAACTGTCATAATTGTTTTTATTCTCGGGAAGGTAAAAGCCAAAATTAACATAACCCAATAGTTTTAAAGCGGTTGATTTTAGCGTGGTTCCTCTCTCCCTCCATAGGAAGGAAACCCGCGTATGATGTTGACCTTTTTGAAAAATTTCATGTTTCAGATAATATAACGGGGGGGATATAACCCCTAGGGACCGATAAAAAATTTCGAATTATCCAAACTTCGAATTACAAAAGTTTTTGAAAATTAAGGGTTAAAAATCGAACTTCATATTTTCACATTTTTTAATTTGAAAAAAATGCATTTTATTTAAAGAAAAACAAACATGTCATAAATTGATGATTACGTACATAAGTAATAAATAATTAATCAAAAAAGTAAAAATAAATGTCTATTATTTTGAAAAAAAGTCATTTTCATGGGCAAGAATTTTTTGATTAAGTGTTAGGAGGAATTCCAAAGTTCTTGGCAATGTCAGATTTTTTCTTTATTCCTTTTTCAACTTCTTTAATCCCTGCTATTTTCTCTGGCGACGTTAAAGTTTTATAAATTCTAGGCTTTGACATCTTAAATCAACAACTCACAGAACTTCACTGTACACCGGAAACAGTGCGGTGTACTAACAATACAACAGTTCTAGGTGCTGACTGATTTAGAAATGGAGATGGTGAGAGGGAATTCTAGGATAAAACGACAGGATGTAACTATAACAACCGCTGGACGGGAGGAAGCGCGACCCACCACTTTGCAGAACTCCTAGAGTCCAAGAAGTAGACTATGAGACCGCCGCGCTTCTTGTCCCCGAACCCCTACATCCGTATCTTACTATCCTTCTTACCCGAGGGCAGAATATTTTCACAAGATTTAAAATCTACCGCCTCTCTGTCCCCTTCCTATTGGAGGTACAGACTCGTAAAAACTTCGAATTATCAAAAATTTTATTCGAATTAACCTAGGTTTTTTTTTACATTGTTTATGCCCTAAATTCTAGGGACCGGGAAAAATATTCGAATTAAAGACGATTTCGATTTATCGAAGTTCCACTGTATACATATACAGCAAATGTTGATATAGAGAAATCGGTGATTAAAATGAGAAAATATATGGGTCCTTGCTTTGACGGTTTTTGTCAATGTTTGCTGGAGTTTTCAATTTTATTTTTTTTATTGGATTTTCCAGTAAAATGAATATTTTTATGGTGGGTAACTGAGAAATTATATTTATAAGCCGGAGTGTGTAATTTTTGTTTGCCATAGCGTCAGTTTCCAGTTAGTTTTGGCGCCTAAAATCTTAGTTTGACATTCCATTGGAGGAGAAAAGCATTTACTGTTTTGGATTCCAAGCTATCCATTGACACGAGGGTTATGAAATGAAAATTCGCTAAGATGTCGGAGTTCCTGCTACTCTGGATTTCAATCATCATAAGGATGTTGATATTGAGTAATCATGAGGATGATTGCGTCCTGCGGATTGAGGTATAGAGAATAATGGGAAGAAAGGCAGACTGCTTAGATCCTTTGTAACCTCTAGGATGGAGTAATTAAACAGCATTTACCAGAGATCTGAAGGGATGCTTATCGGAGGGAAGCAAATTAGTAGGGGCTTTATGGTTTCCGGTTTGTAGGGGTGGGGCGGGATGCTTTCATGATATTCCAGGAGAGGAAGCGGGAACATTCATCTCATATTGGCAGAATACAGGGAGAATCTTACTGAAAAGGTTTCCGACAGAGAATATACTGTTGACTTTTGATTATTGGCAGAGAAAATTTTAATGAAAAAAACAAAAAACAAAACATATATACAATATGGGGTCTTTTTGCGAAAACCACATCCAGTTACTTTTGAAGTAGCTGTAGTGATTTTAATAGTGATTCAGCCCATGTGCATAACTCCTTTGCCTTCCTATTGGAGGATTCCGATGAGCAATTGTATTGGTTCTTGCTGGGAGTAAAGAAACCTTCAACAGTGTCTTAGCGTTTGTTTGTGAAAAAGCTCTGCTTATGTTAGTGAGAAAAATGAGCCTTTATTCTTGTCCAAATAACATGCTCCTAGTCACCAGGCGACATCATGACGTAAATCCTCGAAGAAAAAGAGTTCAAATGCCTTGAAGAAGCTTATGGTGTTGACGATGACGGCTCACCAAGGTATGCCGATATTATTGCCTTTAAACATAAATCGAAGATGGCCTATATCACTGACCCGACAAGAAGATATGAGACAAATGATCCCCTGCAGGCAGAAGGAGTTAATAAAGAAAAAACAGCCATCTACTCCAAGTGCATCGAATTCTACCAAGAACAATTTCAGGACACATATGGAAGACAGGAATATCTCGTTCAAGGCCTATGGTTCGGGGTAAGAGGGACGATACCAAAATCAAAAAGCGCTTTCCTACAAGAACTAGGCGTGGATCCTAACAAACTCTGTATCCTTGCGGAATCAATCTTGATAGATTCCCTGTGGATACTGAGCTACCACATATACGGGAGCTAACCAGCTGCTTATCAATCTTTCGTAATTCATTTCACCAAACATACGTCCAGACCTACAAAAGTACAAATAAATAAAAAAATTCGTTCAAAAATGATCTACTATATATTTGTCAAATACCACTCACTCACTCACTCACTCACTGATTCACTGACTCACTCACTCACTGACCTATCATCGCCCAGCCCAAACCACTCGACAGAAAGGATTTTTTGATATTCGAATTTTTAAGTATTTTTAGGGGGGTTTAAAGTTTTAGTTGGTTACAGCAGGCAAGCCTAGGCAGCATGTGTTGCTAGGACGATAACAGAACAGCTGTTACCGTACATTATCTATTTCATAGTATTATTTTTAATTGAGGTTAATTTCCACTAGGATGGCAGTCCTTGAATTACTAGAAATAAAATGTGATTTTATCCCTCATAGAGTTTACGCCCTGGTGATGGCCCATCCGAGGTAATAATATCCCGAACCACTTGACACAAAAATTTGAAATTTTGCACGGACACTCCCTATATAACGTAAGCACTCACTAAGAAAGGATTTTTTGATATTCGAATTTTTAAGTATTTTTAGGGGGGTTTAAACTTTTAGTTGGTTAGAGCAGGCAAGCCTAGGCAGCAAGCGTTGCTAGGACGATAACAGAACAGCTGTTACCGTACATTATCTATTTAATAGTATTATTTTTAATTGAGGTTAATTTCCACTAGGATGGCAGTCCTTGAATTACTAGAAATAAAATGTGATTTTATCCCTCATAGAGTTTACGCCCTGGTGATGGCCCATCCGAGGTAATAATATCCCGAACCACTTGACACAAAAATTTGAAATTTTGCACGGACAATGCGTTTAGAGTGTAAACACTCGCTAAAAAAGGTTTTTTTGATATTCAAATATTTAAGTACTTTTAGGGGGGTTTGAATTATTAAGAAGTTCCTCATTGGCTCAAAAATGGTTCGATTTTGATAACATTTGGTATAAAAATCTTTCTTTTAATTTAAAAGATCAAGTTTATTAACCAGTTAAATCCGTTTACTGGAACATGGTTTTTGGAGCGAAATTTGTGCAAAAGATTCCTTAACGTAGGAAAACGAATGAAACCATTTTTTAAGCGAGTTCTGTTGCCATTTACCACAAAAACTGTTAGAAATACTTTTCAAAACTAATTTCCTGTTTGGGTATTCAGAAACGAAGTATATAGAAAAAAATTGTATGAATGGTGATTCAAAGTTTTCGGATCTCAGTATATTTTCTAAAGTATCTCGAAAACGGTTGGGAACTCGTAGTAAGTGGAAGGTGGCTATTCGAAAGTTTACTAAATTCTCTACAATAAGATTCTGTTGTAATGTTCGGTGGGGCGATGTCAATCGAAGAGATAAGTGCTAAAAACTTTTCTTTTTTTTTTTTTTTTTTTTTTTTTTACTCTCCAACGGAAACAAGCACGGTTATCTCCGCATGGTGTTTCCTGGGTAACATTTAAGTCCGTGCAATAATAAGCCGTACAAAATTATGTAGTAGCGTTAATTTTGATCATATCTTATTTAACTCAATATAAAAAATACTTAACGGCCATGGTGAAGCACGGGTATTCAGCTAGTTTCTTTTATAAAATTCATCGTCAAAATTTATTTTATCCGTATTAATTTTAAACAAAACAAAATAAAAATCCTTTTAACCAATTGAAATAAATTTTCGAAAGATCGATAAGTACGCTGTGTGTTTAGCAACCCAATATATTTAGGCAGCCAGCTTTGATTTATTTTAAATAAAGAATTTCTTCTTCTATTGGATACCTACATTTTACTATCGAGAAAATATCGTTTTGGTTTTTAACAGTTAAAATTATCATTGGTTACAAAAACCCTCGATTTCCTCCTAAAAATGTGTGAAACATGCAGAGTTAAATTAATTAACGAATAGACATTTTAAATATATTTTAATGACCTTCCGGCTGTCATAAATTGGAGTAAGGAAGTTGGGTAATTCTAAAAAATTGATATAATATTCTTTTAATAAAATTGTTTTTACTATTTATTTTACTGTTATTGGTATAAAAATGCAAATTAACAATATCTTCAATTTATTAAAATTGCCCTACAGATGCTCTTATGCCTCTTGAGGCTCCTGAAGAAGGATCCTAGATTACGGAACTTTTAGAACAATTTCAATAAATTCGTGATTATGTTAATTCGTGGTTTTATTATTTCACCTTCTGTCTGCACAATTGCTGTGATTTTGAGTTTCTATTTATTTTGCTTTGTTATAGTTTTTAGTGATTTTATAGTAGTAATTAAATAAAAACATGTCTACTAATAACTTGTTTGTCAATATTTATTGTATGTAACATGTTTATTATTTTGTATAATCCCTTAAGTGTCATGAAATGTTTGAAGATTTGGGATAAGTGTTTTCCATTAAGTGGTTGCGGTTTGTTTTGGCAGAAGTTAGGCTAGCCTAATCTCTCAGACTAAGAGGATAGGCTGGTAGACTGCGGCCTAAGAGGCTACAAGTTAAGCCGCACATTTTCATTAGGTTAGGCTCCAGATAGAGGGTTTGGGCCTTATCGCCTCAGCTAAAACTATGGCCTGCTACTGATAAGCGGTTCTTGTTATCAGCAAACACACTATTCCAACAGTATCAAGCGATTGGTTGAACCAGAGTCACAAGATAACAAATACTTCTTGTGCTCAAAGATTTAGGATCAGCCATTTATTTTTTTAATTAAATATTGTAGGGAATTGGAGAATAAACAATAAAAATACAACGTTTTGCTGTTTGTTTTTTTTTTTCATTTTTTGGATAGGCAGTCAAAAATACCGGTGCTTTTTTTTCATAGTATAATATAATATCACAATTAATTTTTTATGTATTTATCGAAACTCTTCGAAGCTTTGACGATAAGAGTTTTACATATGATAGAATATTACATAGATAGATAATAAAGCTTTATATATTTTAGAATTTTAGCTAAATAGATACTGCAGCTTTACATACGATAGAAAATTGCATTGATAAATTATAGAGCTTTACGTAAGCTGCTGCCTTTTGGTTTTTCGACATAAAAGACATTGTACAAATCGACACTACGATTTTTGGCGATACTACGAAGTTCTGCTCACACCGTGGCTCTGCCATATATATATATATATTGCTAGTACATAATAATTTCTATATATATATAATATGTATATGTATATTATATATATATATATACACATACAAACGTTGTAGCCTATTAAATTTCCTTTCATATGATACCAACATCAAAGTTGTAGGTTTAATATTTAACGGGATATTATGAATGAAAAATATACCTTAAAAATTTAAAAAAATAACAAATCAGAAAATCGATATGAATAGAGAAAAGTAGCTGTCATAAACACTAACAAAAAAGTACTTATTTTCTGTATGAAAAAAGTAAATAAAAATTATTATAAAACAGAACAGAATAAATTTCTTTTTGCATATGAAATTATTATTTATTTATTGAGATGTCACAACGAAGCGATATGCTCTTTAGGTCAATGTGCGAACAAAGCTAACAATTATACAGCATTATACAAACATGTCTGACAAATATAAACAAAAAACAATGAATTTGGGAATATATTTCATAAAATAGTAATTTTGAACAGTCGGATTGAAAATGCAACAAAAATAAAGTTTTTAATTAAAAAATTAAACATGAAAATATATGTTATATTACCTATATATATATATATATATATATATATATATATATATATATATATATATATATATATATATATACAACTTGAAAACTTGTAATTTTAAATGAATTATAATGTTAAATGCATTTAACTGTTAAATAAACAATAGTGTATTAAAAAAGTTGAAATTTCTTTTTAAGTATCAGATATTTTAATATATTGTCTATGTGTGTACTATCCTCTGTAAGTAGTTGGTGTAAATCATTTGGTAAGTCAATGTTTTCTCTTTCTCTGCAGTCTGTAAGTAGGTGTTTAATTGTCAGTGGAACGTTGCAAATTGTACAATTCGGTTTGTCCTGTTTTGTCATTAAATATGAATGTGTCAAGTGTGAATGTCCAATTCGTAGTCTAGTAAGCACGACTTCTTCTCGCCTTACATTCCGAATACTGGAACTCCAGGCAGAGTTGGGCAAACGTTAGCGCGCGCTAAAAGCTGATACCTCTCCGCTAATTTAGCGAAACTGTAGAAAGCCAGCGCTAATAATTAGCGGTTAGCGGCGGCAATGCGCTAACCGCTAATCTATTTATGAAATATGGTAATTGCTGAAAGCTTAAGCTATAGTTACAACATTTTGTCATCTCAAAGCTCACTTCCGGTCTGCTCAGAGCACCCTCTCTCCTGTTCCACTTCCGCTTCACTCTACAGGATTTCCGATCACATGAATGTCAATTTCGGTTACTTCCGGTCGACCCCTGCCTATCACTGGGTAACACTTGTTCGATCTGGCTCACTTCCGGTCACTCACAGACAATGGCACACTCTGACACTCCTTAATCTAGGTTACTTCCGGTCCTATATTCAGCCCTGGGTCGTTTCCGGAAGTACCCCAGGGCCTTCCAGGCACTCATGATAGACCGGAGGTGAACCGGCAGTGACCCGGAAGTAATTTTAAGCAACCGGCAGTGAAACCGGAAGTGGTCCGAAGTTGTCCAGATTCATCCGGAAACTGTCCAGGAGTAATTTTGGTGACCCGGAAGCCATTTTAGGAACCCGGAAGTGAAACCGAAAGTGGTCCGAAGTTGCCCACATTCATCCGGAAACTGTCCAGGAGTAATTTTGGTGACCCGGAAGCCATTTTGGGAACCCGGAAGTGAAACCGGAAGTGGCCAAAAGTTGTCCAGATTCATCCGGAAACTGTCCAGGAGTAATTTTGGTGACCCGGAAGCCATTTTGGGAACCCGGAAGTGAAACCGGAAGTGGCCAAAAGCTATTCAAATTCGCCCCGGGGATTATCAAAATGGCTTCCGGGTCACCAAAATTACTCCTGGACAGTTTCCGGACGAATCTGGACAAACTTTGGCCACTTCCGGGTTCCCAAAATGGCTTCCGGGTCACCAAAATTACTCCTGGACAGTTTCCGGATGAATCTGGACAACTTTTGGCCACTTCCGGTTTCACTTCCGGGCCCCAAAATGGCTTCCGGGTCACCAAAATTACTCCTGGACAGTTTCCGGATGAATCTGAACAACTTTTGGCCACTTCCGGTTTCACTTCCGGGTTCCCAAAATGGCTTCCGGGTCGCCAAAATTACTCCTGGACAGTTTCCGGATGAATCTGGACAACTTTTGGCCACTTCCGGTTTCACTTCCGGGTTCCCAAAATGGCTTCCGGGTCACCAAAATTACTCCTGGACAGTTTCCGGATGAATCTGGACAACTTCGGACCACTTCCGGTTTCACTGCCGGTTCACCTCCCGTCTATCATGAGTGCCTGGAAGGCCCTGGGGTACTTCAGGAAACGACCCAGGGATGGATATAGGACCGGAAGTAACCTGATTAAGGAGTGTCAGAGTGTGCCATTGTCTGTGAGTGACCGGAAGTGAGCCAGATCGAACAGGTGTTACCCAGTGATAGGCAAGAGTCGACCGGAAGTAACCGAAATTGACATTCATGTGATCGGAAATCCTATAGATTGAAGCGGAAGTGGAACAGGAATGAGGTTGCTCAGAGCAGACCGGAAGTGAGCTTTGAGATGACAAAATGATGTAACTATAGCTTAAGCTTTCAGCAATTACCATATTTCATAAATAGATTAGCGGTTAGCGCACTGCCGCCGCTAACCGCTAATTATTAGCGCTGGCTTTCTACAGTTTCGCTAAATTAGCGGAGAGGTATCAGCTTTTAGCGCGCGCTAACGTTTGCCCAACTCTGACTCCAGGCTCCTATTGTCGGCTTAATCTCCCGTAGCTTGTTGTCTTGTGTGTATGTCCAGTCAGTTTGCCACTTGTTCATTATGTGTTGTTTTATGACATTATGTATGTCTTGTCGAGTCATGTCATAAACGTCTTGTGTTGTTCGTCTCGTTGCTAATTTAGCTTCCTTATCTGCTTCAGTACTTCTTGAAATGTTGTCATGTCCAGGAATCCATACAAAAGTTATATAAATGTTGGTGTCCTGTAGATAGTATAGTTGTGAAAGTATGCTTGTGATTATAGGATGAGTACTGTAAATGTCCGATAGGGAAAGAAGAGAGCTTAGTGAGTCTGTGAAAAGTATGATGTGTTTATTAGTATTTTTACTATGTGAAAGGGCTAAAAGAATTCCGTTTAGTTCTGCTGTGAATATGCTAGTGTTATTTGGTAATTTTGTGTGGTATGTTCTATCGTCAATGAGTGCTGCTGAGCCTGTCCCGTGTAGTGTTTTGGATCCGTCTGTGAAAATGAAGAGAGCCTCAGGATTCTCTGATATTATTTTATTAAAGTTATGATTGTAGAAATGAGTAGAGCAAGGGTCATTTTTCTTATGCTTTGAAAGTGATATATTAATACTAAAATTCTTTAGTCTCCATGGAGGGTGTGGAAGGAGTTCAAAGCTATACATTGGAATTTGAAGAATATTTGTATTATCTGCATATTTCAAAATTCTTTTCTTTAAAGGCTTTTGCGTAAGTCTATATGGTCTCATGTTAATTTCAATTATTGAGTTTGTACAAGGTTTATTTAAAGCTTTGAGGTTAATAAAATGTTTTAAGCAAAGGAATTGACGCCTATACTCCAGTGAAGGTTCATTGGCTTCAGCATATAGGCTTTTGCATGGACTTGATCTAAATGCACCTGTTGCTAGTCGTATTCCAGTGTTGTGTATTCTGTCCAATAGTTTCAGTGCTTTTGGACTGGCCGATGAATATGCTGTACATCCGTAATCAAGAATCGATCTCGTGTAAGCTCTATAAAATGTCAGCATAGAACATCTGTCAGCACCCCACTTCGTGTTAGCTAAGATCCTCAATAGATTCAAAGATTTCTTGCATTTATTGAGAATAGCTTTTATATGGGGTAGCCATGTAAGTTTTCTGTCAAAAGTCATGCCTAGGAATTCGATCGTGTCGGTCAGTGTTATTTCAATTCCGTCTAATTTGAGCTGTGGGTTAGGTATTATTCGCTTTTTAGAAAATACTATACATTTTGTTTTTATTTGGGAGAAACGAAAACCACTGAGTTTTCCCCAATTTTCCAGTGAGTGTAGTGTAGTCTATAAGTCATTTTCTTCCCGTCCTGTTTTAGTAGACTTTATATACACAAGCAGGTCATCAGCATACATACAATATGATATTGTTTGAGGGATGTACTCACATAAAGCATTTATAGCAATATTAAAAAGCGTCGTGCTAAGGACACCTCCCTGCGGCACTCCATTTTCTTGTAGGTATTCATCCGAAAAAGTTGAACCTATCCTCACTCGGAACCGTCTATTTTTTAGATAAGCTTTGATAAAATTAAACATGTTTCCGCCAATATTCCACTTAAGCAATTGCATTAAAATAAGCCGCCTCCAAACACTATCAAACGCCTTTTCAATATCCAGAGAGACGGCTATTAATGACTGCTTTCTGTCAAAAGCCTCCAGAATATCATTCTCTAATCTTGAGATATGATGCATGGTAGAGTGCCCTGTTCGAAACCCACATTGATAGCTAGAAAGAAGATTTTCTTTTTCTAGGTACCATGTTAATCTATGATTTAATATTCTTTCTAGGGTTTTACAAAGACAACTAGTTAAAGAAACAGGACGATAACTAGTTACGTTTTTCTTATCCTTGCCTGATTTCAAAATCGGAACTATGATAGATTCGTTCCACGAGTGAGGATAGATTCCTCCTTCAAACACCTCATTGAATGCATTCAGAAGAAGGGGAAGAGTAGTGGGTGGTAAGTGTTGTATCATGTCGTATGTTATTCTGTCCGGTCCGGGTGAAGTTGTACTTGATTTCTTTATTGCTAGTTCAAGTTCTTTTAAGGTTATTGAGTCGTCCAAAGTCGTATCACTGTCAGTTCGGTCTTCTAAAGTCTCAGATTCTACTTTTCTTTTATATTCCTGGAAGTCCCTGTCAAAATTTACATCACTAAATGTTGCTTCGAAGTACGTCCCTAGTAGGTTGCACAAAGCCTTTTGGTCTGTTATGATGTCGTCGTTGTTTTGAAGTCCTGTAATAGGTGGTTTATATTTTTTATGAATTATTTTGTTTACAGCTGTCCATACGTCACTTGAAGTATTATTAGAATTTAACCGTGTTACAAAGTCTATCCAGGAATTCTTTTTGGCAGTTTTAATTACCCACTTAGCTTTGGCCCTCTTCTTCTTGTAGTCAATGAGTGCTTCATCAGAAGGATGCCTATAAAAAAATTGAAGTGCCTTTTTCCTTTCGCTTGTGGCCTTTCTACAGTCATTATTCCACCAAGGAACCGGAGTCTGAGTGTATTTAGTTGTGGTTTTGGGTATACTATGTTCAGCTGCGTCTAGTATTAATTCTGTTAGTTCTTTCACTGAGTATGTGTGTTGTAAGTTCTGTGTGGTTATAATGTGATCTTGAAATGTGGTCCAGTCAGCTTTCTTTGTATTATATCTAGTCTGAGTTTGGAATATCGGTGGTTGTGATGTTAGTGTCAGAAATATAGGAAAATGATCACTCGAGTAGGTGTCGTCGCTCACTTCCCACTCGAATCGAGTATAAACTGAAGAAGAGCAAACAGATATGTCAATATTTGAATAATTACCTGTCCGTGGGCATAGATGGGTCGGTAAGTTTGTGTTGAGAGTGAGTAAGTCCAATCCTTCAAATATATTTTGTAAAAGTCGTCCACGGTTATTTGTAAGTGATGAGTTCCACATAGTACTGAGAGCGTTGGCATCAGAAAGTAATAAAAAAGGCGTTGGAAGTTGGGTCAGTAAGTCTTGAATTGCATGTACGTCAATAGGTTCACTTGGTGGAAGATACAGAGAACAAACCGTCAGCCGGAAAGGAAGGTACACCGAGACAGCTACAGCTTGTAATATTGTCAATAAACGAATGGGTTCGCTGTATGTGTTGTCTTTAACAAGCACAGCAACTCCCCCACATGCATTACCTCCCAAACAATAGTCATTTCTGTAAACAGAATAATTATGTATGCTAACGCTTTTACCTGGTACCAGATGTGTTTCTTGGAGTCCTATTATCTGTAATGGTTTATGTCGCAACAGGCACCTTAAATCATTTAAATGCGTTTTTAAGCCATTTATGTTCCACTGGAGTATAGTCATGAATAATTAAGAAATAAAATAAAATCAATTAAAATAAAAAATATAACAGCTGCTAAATTCATTTTAAATTACCTGTTTCTTTTTTTTTAGCTTTGTTCGCACTTTTAGACCTTTTGCCCTTAGGAGTTTTAATATTTGGTGGATTTTTAACAAATATTTCATCTTCCAAAACATCTTCTTCTTCGGATGTCTTCTCCCCGAGGGATGGTTCTATTGGGCTGTAAGTTCTTGACTGAACGGCTTGATCCTTCTTGACCTGGATTGCGAGCGCCGATGCATTTTCCTCTCTGGAGCGTTCCTTCTGCAGGATAATATTTTGTAGAATAGCTAGGCTAATTTCAATCCTTTTTATGGACTCGGATAAATTAGTGATAGCATCTATGTTCTGTACTTGTTTTGATTTTTGAGCATATGTTGTTATCTTTTCAACTGTTAACCTCTTTTTTGCCTCAGGGTAACTTAGTTTTTCATAGACCATTTTCCGTTTTATTTCTATTTCTTTTAAATATAGCTCACACTGTTTGAAAAAATGAGCTTCTCCACATAAAGTACATTTTACTACATTACAATTCCCTTCATGTCTGGTTTCAGTGCATTTCCCACATATTTTATCTTTCTCACAAGAAGAGGAGAAATGATTTAATTGAAAACACTGATAACACATGGTCAGAGGCGGTATGTAAGGTCTGACCTTCACTGATATGTAACCTATGTAGAGTCTCTCAGGGAGGTTAGGACTGCCAAAGGTTGCTATCAACAACGGAGAATTGGTTACTTCATTCTTAACCCTAATTCTTCTTAAATTCGTAACCAATTGTCCACTAAGCTCTCTAATTATATCTGCATCAGATACTTCTGCTATGTCTCGGCAGTAGAAAACCCCTTTAGATTGGTTAAGTGACCTATGAGGAGTTATTTCAATTTTATTTGAGCCAAAATATTTTTCTGACAATAATTTTTCAGCAACATGTGACTGCTCTACTTCTAAAAATAATTTTCCATCTTTTCTGATTTTGTGAACTCTTATATTTTTGGAAAATGATGAAGTCCATTTATGTATTTCGAAAGGGTTTATAGTATTAAAGTTTTTACCTTCATCTAGGATACGTACTACTAAGAACTTCGGTGTTGGCAAAATCTGGTTATTGTCGGGTTCTGCTTCATTGTACCACATTGCTTTTCTTTCTGGGGCTTCAATATTACTTTCTTGAGTTAACTGTAAAGTTTTCTTTCTATTTTCACCTATCATTTCACTAAATTAAATAAAAAACGTACACAGTAAAATTGGTCGACTTTCTCACTTGTTTCGATCATATGTTCTCCCGCATATGAAATTATTATATCATAAAACTAAAAAAAAAAAAAAAAAAAAAAAAAAAAATTGCCTTTGTTTTCATTCATAAATCCGTTATGAAATTATTATATCATAAAACTAAAAAAAAAAAAAATTGCCTTTGTTTTCATTCATAATATCCCGTTAAATATTCAATCTACAACTTTGATCTTGGTATCTTCTGAAAGGAAAATTAATAGGCTACAACGTTTGTATCAAGGTGTTTTTACGTACAAGGCTTGGTTTCAGTGATAAATAGGAATTTGTCTACAAAAGGGCGATATTTTTTACGCGCAAACGCGATATTTGCGTTTTACGCGCAAACGGTGCGTCGGATCAAAAGATGTCTCGGAATAAATTAGTCTTAAAATTAAATTTTCTCTCAGAATTCGTCATAAAAAATACCTGCTGCCATTGGAAAATCAAGAGTTAGATGCGCTGGAGAAAAACTGGAGAATGTTACAAAGTCAACTAAACCTTCAAAAGAAACCTCATGCAACATAACTATGACCTTCCAAGTTTCATATCAAAATTCCAACAACTCTAGGAGTAAAAGGGGGTGGACACATATACTGGGACACCCTGTATATAAATAGTTGTTCAAGCGTCCAACGTTATCAAAAATATACGTCTGAGGATATATGGTAAATTTTCTAGGATAACAAATTTTGATAATTTCTGTATATGATTCCTCCATTGCATATGCAAAATTTAATAATTCATAGTGCAATTAATCATAAATTGATATCTAATAGTCAATTTCTAAGCCTTGCCAAATTAGCATATTGCAATGTCATTAATAATTAGCGAACCACATTCGATAATATTCTACAATCCAATGGTGAACACTTACATAAAGTCATAAATATATCAAAACGTACATAATACTAATACTTCAACGAGAACTTACAGTATTGGGAAAAATGAAAATTACAGAGTGTAATGAAATAAAATTACACTCTCCTCCCCCAATAAAAGATAGACATATATGTGTGTGTGTGTGAGTTTGTCTGTTCGCTCTCTATCTCTACTGTTCTGATTTTGGCGAAATTTGGCGCAAAAATCGTTCGTCTAATTTGAAAGGTCGAGTTCGTTAACCAGCAGAATCCGTTCCCCGGAACATAGTTTTTTGAGCGTTATTTACGCGAAAAAATCGTTACGCTTACATCATATACTTGAATGAAACCATTTTTATGGCGATATCTGTAATATTTTTTTAGTTAAAAGTGGAAAAATAGTCGTTGAACAAAGTTTTTGGTTTGGTTTGGGTACTAGAAAATAAAATATTTTATTTATAGACAGAAAAGGTTTTGGGAAATTCGTATATTTTCCCTAATATCTCGAAAACGGTTAAGAATCTTGGTAAGCGGAAGGTTACCATTCGAAATCTTACTAAATGTTCTAGAAAAAAGATTTTAAAAAAAGTTTTGTTTAGGCGACTTCAATCGGATAAATAAGTGCTTAAAACTTTGAATTAATTGACTTCGTTTATTCGAACGGTTCTTTTTGCCTGTTTTTTATTTCTTGTTGTAAAATTTATAGTAAAGTATAGTTGCGCTTTAGTGTTTTTTTTTTTTTTGTTTTTTCTCTAAATGAAATTTCCAATTGCCCTCCATCTACATTAAAAGTAAAAAAAAGCGAATTGAGATAATTTTAATTTAAAGTACTTATACATACTCCTTATAATATATATACCTATGTATATTTATTTATTTTCTATTCCTTTATTTATTATTATTTTGTTGTTTTCAGTTTCATTTATTTTGTTATACTTTATAATTATTTATTTCATTTTATTTATTTATTTATCTTTTTCATTTGGACTGAGACTGATTTTCATAGTCATAAAACTGTAAGGAGACCATCGCCAAACTGTAAACAGACCATCGCCAAACTGTAAGGAGACCATCGCCAAACTGTAAACAGACCATCGCCAAACTGTAAGGAGACCGTCGCCAAACTGTAAGGAGACCATCGCCAAACTGTAAGGAGACCGTCGCCAAACTGTAAGTAGACCGTCGCCAAACTGTAAGGAGACTGTCGCCAAACTGTAAGGAGACCGTCGCCAAACTGTAAGGAGACCGTCGCCAAACTGTAAGGAGACCATCGCCTAACTGTAAGGAGACCATCGCCAAACTGTAAGGAGACCATCGCCAAACTGTAAGGAGACCATCGCCAAACTGTAAGGAGACCATCGCCAAACGTTACGGGTCTCTGAAAACAAATAAATAAATAAATATTTCTTGTTATTTTCTAATTGCTTATTGTAGGAGAATGTATTTGACAATAAAACAGATTAAGTAAAATAAGAAAAAAAAGTTATTGTTAGAAAAATAGCTGTCCAAGTGAGAGATTCCAATACGCCTTTTGAATATTTTCAACTGCCTTTATGCTGTTGGTGGCGTTTTTTTGTTGTT
Source organism: Gonocerus acuteangulatus (assembly GCA_946811695.1). NCBI lineage: Eukaryota > Metazoa > Arthropoda > Insecta > Hemiptera > Coreidae > Gonocerus > Gonocerus acuteangulatus. Next base: position 6,153,998 of record OX328129.1, on the reverse strand, counting down.
GCTAAAATTGCATTTATTTGTAGAATTAGTACTATAGTAGAAGAACACGAGAAAATGTTAAATGTTTTCAATGCATTGGACCGTGTGAAATAAGTATCTCTAAAAGTGGATTCTGGGTACTGGTGGACCCTGCCAGGTAAAACCATAAAAACTTTTCAAGAAAGATTGAGAAGATATGGTCGACCGTTCAGAAGTAGGAAGCGTTGATCGTCGGGGTTTCGGTCAATGTTCTTATTTAATAAAACACATTTTATGGTTAAAATGTATATTTATTACTGCCGACGTTTCGGCTTGCTATACAAGCCATCTTCAGGGCTGTAAAAACATATATATTGTATAACAATGACAAAAAAGGATAGATAAATTAACAAAAATATGAGTACATATATGTGTGAATATATATATATATATATATATATATATATATATATATATATATATATATATATATATATAGTATAATAATAGAAATCTAAATAAATAAATTTATATATATAAATTAAATATAAATTTATTTAGATTTCTATTATTATACTATATATATGTACTCGTATGTTTGTTAACTTATCTATCCTTTTCTTGTCATTGTTATACCATATATGTTTTTACAGCCCTGAAGATGGCTTGTATAGCAAGCCGAAACGTTGGCAGTAATAAATATACATTTTAACCATAAAATGTGTTTTATTAAATAAGAACATTGACCGAAACCCCGACGATCAACGCTTCCTCCTTTTCAAGAAAGGTCTAGCCAAAATAATAACTGTTTCTATTTTAATCTTTCCAAATTAGACTAGGATAAGAATGTAAGCGCACTGAGATGACGAAGTTTCTGTGCTCCTACACACAAAATATTATAGACCATACTAGCCTAGATATATAGCGAAATGCCGGACAAATATTGCAGTCAATCCGTCGAGAGGAGGAAAACTCCAACAAGCAAATAATTGGCAAATGAGGCAATTACTGAAAGCGAACAGGCTTTTCCAGGATTTCCAAACAAACTCCATCGAAATGCAGCTAATTTCCCAAGCTGGAGATTAGTGGTTCCACGGCCCTCCAGCTATTATCTATTAGCTTGTTGTGTTTGCATTTTCCTGATTGGTCAGGCCGTTTCCTGTCTACATTTCCTCAAATGCGTGCGGAAAACATGTTTTTATACAGGGAAATCTCTCTCTCAACAAAACTGTTCGACTCCTCGGATCAGCGTCATCTTAGCGCGTTTCCGTACATATCATGCTTCATGATAAAAAATCGTTCAAAGTTATTGAACATAACGGATTCAATAAATGTGTATTATGGAACTTTCGAATCACAATTATATGGCATTGAATTGTGGGGTAACAAATTGCAAGCCATCCTAATCTTCAAGATTCAAATGAGGATTGTAAGGCATATCTTGAAACTACAAAGAAGATCACCAACCAACTTTGAACAATTAGGAATTTTAACACTGCCGTCGCTGTATATTTTAGCAATAGTAAAATATGTAAAAAATAACTTTTCCCAATTTAAAATTCATGGAGATGACCACTACTACTCGCCAAAAAGGAAAAATAAAAATTCAGAAACATAATATTTTTCTGAATTTTTATAGGAAAGGAGTGGAGTTTTGTGGAGGAGTTTTGTTCAATTTCCTGCCTGAGGAATTAGGAAACATCCAGCCGAGCAAAAGACTTATCCTGAAACTGAAAAGAATACTCCGACAAAGAACTTGTTATACAACTGAAGAATTTATTGAGAGGAGATGGTTGACCGTAGATGATGCAAGGTAGGGATTGTCGGGGTTCGGTCACTGCTACTTAATAAAACTACATTTTATCGTAAAAATGGTTTTAATGTGCCGACGTTTCGGCTTGAACTTCAAGCCTTCAACAGGGTTGTAAATAACAAGTAGGACGGATGTAATACTGAAATGTACATATATGTATGTATGTATACATACATATATGGAAAAAGACAAAAACATAAAAACATAATATACTAAAACATAATATATATATATCCAACATTGTCCATTTATTAAAAACTCCTGCAATATAGCCCTTTATACCTGCCTCCCTTTCCATTAACACCACATTTTATGACTTTATGACACCTTACTGTACGACGCCGCTTCCGTCGCTCTTTCTTTCATCTTCTATGTTCTCTGTCCATTGGGTGGTCCAGAAACCTCCCCCCCCCTCACCAACTCCTTTCTCCCTAGATTTCCCTGTATTAACTGTCAGAAATGATCCCGCATCTGTGAGGTATAGTTCTCTATCTTCCCATCGGTAAGCCCATATTGTTATTTTTATATCTATTCTAATGTAATCTGTTATTCTTATATCTGTTCTCCTAATAATCCAAACACTTCTAGAGCACATTGTTCTTCTATATATTATTTTTTAGTATATTATGTTTTTGTCTTTTTCCATATATTTATGTATGTATATATGTATGTGTATTTGTGTATGTAGGCATATATATATATATATATATATATATATATATATATATATAAATATATATATATATACATATATATATATATATATTTATATGTATATTTCAGTATTACATCCGTCCTACTTGTTTTTTACAGCCCTGATGAAGGCTTGAAGTTCAAGCCGAAACGTCGACACAATAAAACCATTTTTAAGATAAAATGTAGTTTTATTAAGTAGCAGTGACCAAACCCCGGCAATCCCTACCTTGAAGAATTTTAGCACTTTCCTCCGAAGGAAAGTAGCTTTTGAGGTTGCACTCATGACGGAATTTTTAAAACATTTCTTCAAATCTTTATCGATCCTACCTAGTACACACTGAAAATGACCCCCGTTAAAATGTATATATATATATATATATATATATATATATATATATATATGTATGTGTATATGTTAACAGACACACACACACACACACACACACATATATATATATATATATATATATATATATATATATATATGTGTGTCTGTTAACACGATAGCGGCCAGAGTTTTGGTTTTTTAGTCACGAAACTTGGTATATAGCATTCAATTAGCAAACGATTGAACGAGTTCGTTAACCACCAAAATCGGTCCACTGGAAAGGGGGGGTTTACCCCGAGCCCAAAACACTAATTTGACCATGCCAGCCGTAATATTTGTTATATTACAACGAAACTTGGAATTCGTAGTGGTAATCTAGAGAGAAAAGTGAGATGTAAAAATAAACTAAATCGGTTCATTAGGAGGGGGGGGTTTACTTCGGACCCACAATACCAATTCGCCACTACCAGCCGCGATTTTTGTTATATTTCGACGAAACTCGGTATTCGTAGTGATAATCTATAGGTAAAAATGTTTTGTAAAAATAAAGTAAATCGGTTCATTAGGAGGGGGGGGGTTTACTCCGGACCCAAATTACTAATATACTCATACCGGTCGTAATTTCTGCTGTATTGTAACGAAACGCGGTATACGTCGTGGGTATCTCATGGGAAAGAAGTGTTGTAAAAATGAAGTAAATCGGCCTATTGCAAAGGAGGGTTTACTTTGAACTCTGTTTCATTAGAAGTAGCCTGCAGTCGTAGGTTCCCAAAGCCGCCGCGTGGAGCGCTATCTCCCACTATGGGGACTGTATCCTGTTCCTGCGTCAGATCAAAAGACGGAAAATGAAGTTTTTGTGTATTTATTAAGTAGTACAGTATCATGTATTAACATAACTCTGGAAGCAAATTAGTTACAAAATTAATAATTGAACAGTTCTTATAAGAATTGTAAATGAGCAGAACTATTCAAGTTTTTATTTTATTTATATAGGTTATTTACAGCCAATTATTCAGTAATGTAGTCTACTCTACAAAAATTCTGTGGAAAGTGCTTAGTTATGCAGCTCCTGCGTGACGGACTTTTTTTAAATAGATTTAGCATCCAGACTGGAATCTTGACTTAAATCTGCAAATTTATTATTAAATGTATTATAATATTATTATATGACGTGTCCATATCTCTAAAACGAGTTTTTGGAAATAAAGATTATTCTATTCTATTCTATCATTAGTAAAGGAGTAGAAGCAGTTATTGGGGGTTTTGATATTTCGTGAAAAATATAAAATAAAATCTAAAATAGAAGGAAGATTTAAGGCGCCACAAAAGGAAACTGATAGTATTAAAAGCGGAAATGACTCCTCCCACATTCTCAACGTTCGCCATGGGAAACACTATTACCAATACGTTTCTTATTTTCATACCTTATTTTATTAAAATACTAATTTTACTATTAAATGCAATTTAAAAAAACAATAACGAATTAAAACTTTAGGTAAACAGTGACAAAACCCCGTTGAAAAGTACAAAACGAACAATTTTGAAGTTAAAACATCTATTTCTCGGATTTACATCGCCCCATCGAAAATTACATCTAAACCTTTTTTGTAGGAAATTTATTAAGCTTTCGAATGGCCACCTTCCACTTACCCCGATTTCCTAACCGTTTTCGAGATATTTTAGAAAATCCCGAAATTTTTCATGCCTGTTAATGAAATATTTTATTTCTAGTACTTCCTTAACTCCAAACGTCTAGAACAAGTTTCAACTCAATTAATCGTTTTTGAAATCGGACCATTTTTAAGCCATCAGGACCGCGAACAGACACGCACACATATATTTATATGTATATATATATATATATATATATATATATATATATATATATATATATATAAAATCAGTTCCGTAACAGGCCACGAGGGCCCTGAGGGGCAGATCCTATAGAGGTATCTGATTCATGACCATACGGCACACTAGGGAGATAGTATGGTCAGTACTATGCTCCGGCCGCCTGATTTTCCTCTTGGCCGCTTCGACTGCTAGTCATTAGCACCCAAGGAACCCATTATAAAATTAAGTAAAGGCTGGGTCGGCCTAGGGACAGTCAGGGAGGCCGAATTCAACTCATGAACGAAGACACTAGAAGAAAAAATCTTTAGTGCTTGCTCGGGATTTGAACTCAGGCCTCCAGCTTATTAGTCCAGTGCTCTACCACTGTGCTAACCTCGCCCCATGTAAATATATATATATATATATATATATATATATATATATATATATATATATATGTGTGTATGAAACATGAAATTTTCTTGTCGGCACTTCCGGATTGTATCATGAAGTCAACCTCATAAGAGGGTTTCCTCCCCATGGAGGGAGGGAGGAACCACGCTAAAAAAGTTCGACTCCTCGGATCTGCGTCATTTTAGCGCGTTTTCGATCTTATTTTCCATATTTCCTAATGAAAAGCGAGATTTATAACAAGTTATTATTGCACAAGCCAAGTTAGCCAGTGCACTACAGAATACAGAAACCCATGGGACAACGTACGAAGACTCATCGGTACATTGCAAATCTATATATATAAATCACGTGTCTGTCTGTTTATCTGTTTGTCTGTTTGTTCCTTATAAAAATCCACACCGTTAGACCGATTTTCACTAAACTTGGAATACTGGTAGGTCTTGATATGGGAAATCTCGTAGGCTAAGTTGAAAACGTCTACCAGCTGTTTGTCTGTACGTTTGTTCCTCATACAAATCCACACCCTTCGACCGATTTTGACCAAACTTGCCATACACTTATTATAATATATTCGTTAATATTTCTAAAACTTTAAATATTTAAACGCTGACGTTTCCATACCTATATCCCGCTTGATCACATGCCATATCATATATATATATATACAGTAATATAATTGTCGTAAACATGAAATTGTCTTCTAAACATGACTTTTTCTGGACTTCTTTTGGATTGCGAAATCCGAAAGCGGGTCTCCTCATTATGGAGTGAGGAAGAGAGAAAACGCATTAAAATAATGGTTTTCTAGATTAATATCACCAATAAGTCCGTCTAAGTTCTCTGATGACAAAGGCAGCTTTAAATTATTAATTTTGCCAGCTTATAAAATCCCTTTTTCTTCTTTTGATCTGAATTAATCAGAGCATGTCTGGAAATTTCTCACCGACTTATTTTCTAAGAAATGTTAGTAACGAAGACTGGCACAGAGAAAGAAGTATAACATTTTCAAGAGAGAGAGAGACTATAAGGTAAAATGAAGAGGCAGACATGGGTAAGAGAGGTCGGGGAGGTTATAAACTATGCAAGGAGGTTCTCTCAGAGCTAATTCTAAGGGAAGGCTTTATATTCCATCCAAAGAGGTAGAATCTACAAGCTATGAACCATTTATAGTTACTTCTTAGGACAGGGAATATAAATCAGATGGCACAGCTATTTTTAAAAAATCGCCAAACAGATGGCGAATTTCCAGCGATTTGGATATTATTTTTTGGTTTATTACAATTTTACAATTTGTCAACTCTGGCATTTTTTTTTTAATTGCTGCATTCGGTTGGTCTAATTCGGAACAGTAAACATCATTAGTGATGCTATGGTTTTCTCAAAGGAACTCAAAGTATATGGGGTGTTTCAAACAAAGATAGTTTTTCTTGAATGCAATACGACCTTCCTAGCTGTGCTGTTCCCGACAATCACTATGGTATTTTTCGGGATGATTGTTAGTACTATTGTAAGGAAATAGTTTGTTCGTCACCAGTCACTTTTAGTTTCATAAAGCGATCCTCAACATTTCTTATAAGTAAAGCAACACAAATGGAACCTCAATTCATAAGGTTCCTTCAGTTGAGCTCACGAGGAACTCAAACATTGTACCGCCAGGCATACTCAAACATTGTACCGCCAGGCATACTCAAACATTGTACCGCCAGGCATACTCAAACATTGTACCGCCAGGCATACTCAAACATTGTACCGCCAGGCATACTCAAACATTGTACCGCCAGGCATACTCAAACATTGTACCGCCAGGCATACTCAAACATTGTGCCGCCAGGCATAATCAAACATTGTACCGCCAGGCATACTCAAACATTGTACCGCCAGGCATACTCAAACATTGTACCGCCAGGCATACTCAAACATTGTACCGCCAGGCATACTCAAACATTGTACCGCCAGGCATACTCAAACATTGTACCGCCAGGCATACTCAAACTTTCTAAAATGTTCAAAAGTGGTCTATTTGAGATAATTTAATTCTGCCTAATAAACTATGGGTATTGGGGAACACGATGTTAATTTTGTAATAATTTTACTAAAGAACTATGGAAAAGAAAAATGAATTTCGTTTAGAGCCTTCTGCTCAAATTCAGGAAGATAAATATGCTTTAGGTCCACCCTACAAACCTATGTAATGCACTGTATAACATAAAATCTTCTTTTTCGTACATGGCCACCGCACATGCGCGAACACTTTTTTGTAACGTGTTTTTTTTTTCAGTTTTGTCGTCGCTAAAGCATATTTATGCTAAAAAAAAAACTGTTACTAAAAGCATATGATATGGGTCACTATAGAATAGTGTGACTTGAGTACACATCATCACAGCTCAACGAAGCGATGGACCTGCGTCACCTCTATGCTTCAAGGGTTATCAGAAATTCAACCTCACGTCTCGAATCTGCTTCTCAATTTTTCTTATATTACAGAAAAAAATATAATAACACATCTTTCAAGACTAATCGTAATTTTGAATAATTCCTATACGTAAAAATGAAGTAACATTTTTTTTTTTTTTACAAATGTTACATTTGTCTGGATCCCCAGTCATTGCGGCATAAAGGGCAATGAATCAGTTGACGAGTTGGCTAAAAAGGCCACAGGAGAAGGAATTGAATACCCTAGGATACCTCAGGGAGATGTTCTGAACTATGTGAAGCAGACAATCCTAGAAAAGTGGCAACAAACAACACCTTGGCAAACATCAATTCGGCCAACTAAAAAAGAAGAAGGCATCCTGACTCGCCTTAGGATCGGCCATACAAGATTATCCCACTCATATCTAATGTCCCGAGGCGCCCCTCCAATTTGTGGAAAATGTAACCAAATCATCACCGTTCACCACCTGTTGATTAATTGTAAAATCTATGAGAAACAAAGAAGAGAAGCCCAGCTATCTGATAGGATTGATGAAATATTAGCGGATCATCACAAACAGATCAATAAGCTATTCGAATTTTTAACATCAAGTGAACTACATAATAAAAAATATCGTAAACAAGGAAACATTAAAATTAAAATCATCCGAAATAATAACCTTCAAATAAAATTATAATTCCTTTCCCCCACTCTTTCTGGTTAATTTCGGGGAACGCCAATAGAATGAATTAAACAAATACACATCTATAATCTTGTGTTTAATGACCCCATAGTGGTTGACGACACATTAAACAAATACACATCTATAATCTTGTGTTTAATGACCCCATAGTGGTTGACGACACATTGAACAAATACACATCTATAATCTTGTGTTTAATGACCCCATAGTGGTTGACGACACATTAAGCAAATACACATCTATAATCCTGTGTTTAATGACCCAGATGAAGTAATAATAAGCCTCGTTTGGAACCCAAGTAGTCCATTGTTAAATACGATTGCGTGGGTTCAATTGACGAAAATTGATCTTCTTGAGTCTCGGAAGCTCAACAAATTTGTATTCCATCCAACGAATTTGAGCCAAGGCTCATTAGTTACCTGAGAATCCATAAAGCACTCTAAGTTCATCCAGCCGATACAACCCACGCGCTTTGAACTCAATGCGTTCTGGGCGAATATCCAACCAAAAAAATGGAAATGGGTAATCATACCAAGGAGGGATAGGTATCTCTAACCAGAGATTGGCATAATTTTATTTATAAATAAAAATACGAATTTATTCGTACTTCATCTATTTGTGAATACGAATATAAATAAATTCGTACTTCATATATTTTGAATACGAATATAAATAAATTCGTATTCATAAGAGTGAATACGAATTTATTTTTATTCACATATATTAAATATAAAAGTAAAAATAAAATTTTATTCGCAAATTTATCTGCGAATAAAAATAAATTCTCAGAAAAAATTGTAAATAATCACAAGAAATGTGAATATTTACAAAAAATCAAGTGATTACAAAAAAAATCACAATAAAATATACGAATAAAAATGTATTCACACTATAATTTGTGAACAAAAATGTATTCACAATAAAATTCGCAAATAAATTATGAATTTATTCGTATTAAGATGATATTACGAAAGTTATTGAAGGTGATTTTTTTTTTTTTTTTTTTTTTTTTTTTTGATGGATACATAATAACCTAGACGTTAAACGCCTTAAAAAAAAAGAAAAAAAAGAAAAGAAATTACCTTCAATAACTTTCGTAATATCATCTTAATAAGAATAAATTCGTGATTTATTTGCGAATTTTATTGTGAATAAATTTTTATTCACAAATTATAATGTGAATAAATTTTTATTCGTATATTTTAATGTGATTTTTTTTGTAATCACTTGATTTTTTGTAAATATTCACATTTTTTGTGATTATTCACAATTTTTTCTGTGAATTTATTTGTATTCGCAGAAAAATTTCCGAATAAAATTTTATTTGTATTTTTATATTTAATATATGTGAATAAAAATAAATTCGTATTCACACTTATGAATACGAATTTATTTATATTCGTATTCACAAATATATGAAGTACGAATTTATTTATATTCGTATTCACAAATATATGAAGTACGAAAAAATTCGTATTTTTATTTATAAATAAAATTATGCCCATCTCTGTCTCTAACAAATATAATGTGTCTTTAAGAAATTTTAAATACCTTTGTGTGCGGCACACAGTGGGGACTAAAGACTTTTCGTTTTTCAAAAAAGGCTACAGCCTCCAAATATTAACCGATTTCAATGCATTATTTTTTTATTTTTTTTTTAAATGAAAGCTAATAAAATTAAGAACAACTTTGTCTGTTTTTTCCGTTGATTATTAAATGGCGTTTAAATAATTCACAAACTTTTAAAATTGAACATAAAATAATATTATATTTTTCATCTGACTAACTATCAGCACTAATATTGTTGAAATTAAACGATCAAAACCAAAATCAAAAATCAAAATATATTTTCAAATCAAATTATTTCAATCAACATCATTGTTGAATTAAGATAAATTTACGATTTGAATATGTCAGTATGATTTTTTCAAAGTCTAATCTGTTTTTGAATGTTTAATTTCAACGATATTAGTGCTAATATTAAGTAAGATGAAAAATATAATATTATTTTATGTTCAATTGTAAAAGTTTGTGAATTTTTTACACGAAATTTAATAATCAGGGGAAACAAAAAACAAAAATCTGACCAGACAAAGTTCTTCTAAATTTTATTAGCTTTCACTTACAAAAGATTGCATTAAGATTTGGAGGCTGTAACCTTTTTTGAAACTAGATATTAGCTTGAAAATAAAAATATATTTGACGACTCAATAAAGCTGTTACCAACTTCCTACTTACATATATATATATATATATATATATATTTAATATGGCAGAAGGTTAAATATATATATATATATATATATATATATATATAAATATATATATATGTATATATATATATATATATATATATATATATACATGATACAGTACTTGGGTAAATGTTGATTTTCCTAAACAATTACATTTACCCAAAAGCAATGGATTTTAAACATCTGATCTGCAGTAGACATCATTGATCTTGTCGGTCTAGACGTGGCCCCGCCTGCGGAAGGTTTTTAGAAGGTGGAGACTGTAATGGTATATTATATATATATATATATATATATATATATATATATATATATATATATAACCCTACTACTCAATAGAAGTATATTTTACCAGAAACGTCCCTAGAAGTAGAAATACCTCTCTATCCTCTTTGTAAGATAAACTCGATCCCTGTGAGGTGCTGAAATGAGATAATTAAAAGGTGGAGAAAGTGCCTGCCTACATTACTATGTAAGAGCTTGGAGTTCTTGGTGAGGGAATAGCAATGAGAGGAGATCGATCTGGAGTCCTGTCATTCCTAAAGGAGGCTCAAGAAATAGCTTTGGCCTATTCGTAGGCTATCTAGCTTCAAGCACTAACTTTTGTTGTTCTTATACGGCCAAGTTGCTATAAAATTGTTAAATACGTTCAAAAACTTTTATTATGACAAAAATAACCCTATTCACAATATAAGGATGTGATTTATGGTGCCAACGCTTAATGTTTCGCCTACAGTAGAAGGAAGCCAACATTTCTGGAAATTCTAGAGATTGTCCAAGTAACACAAAAGGTGCATTTGTAATATATCGTCGATACAAATGCAAAGTATCGAATGTGAAAAAACACATTTTTCATTTAAAATCTTTACTGATTGCTGTTGGACAGATGGATGGGAAACTCTCGAATCTAAGTTGACACAGTGAAAGGAGGATGTTACCACTGTCAAAAGGTAGAATCTGCCTACTATTTGACTGCCCAAAAGCAGAGTAATAAATAAAAGTATTTTCACTCTTGAAAGTGGTGATTTTCATATCCGATACTTTGCATTTGCATCGAATATATATACAAATATGAACCACTGTTATTTTCGTGATCTAAAACGTGAAATGTTTTAGTCGGCACTTCCGGACTCTAGTGAGGTCATCCTCATATGTTGAGTTCCTCCCTCACTCCATAGGGAGGAACCTCTAAAATAGCTATAGTTAGATGAAAAAGAGAAAGCAAGCTAATTTTTGCGGGAATATCATAGAAACAACTTATACAAAAAAAGTAATTCGAAAATTTTCCGGAACTTTTATTTTAAAATTGGTTATACTTATAATATTTATAAATATAAAATAAAAAATCTAAAAATCATCATGTTTGTACTTATTTATGTCAGAGACCTTCCTAACACATCAAAAGATTCGTAATAACATTTCCTAAAATGCTACATTATTCAGGAATGTTGAATTAGGCCTATCAATTCTACGTATGAAGTGTACAATAAAACAACTCAATACATTTTGTTTTAATCGCCTTCATAGTTGTATAATAATTTCGAAATTCATTATTTAACGAAAAAATGCCTTAATATTTTCTTTAAAAAAATATTTAAAATAGGAAAATCATATTGTTTTAATTTTGTAACAATGTTTGGCAACGTTAATCTCTTCGTTAAAATCTTAATATTCAAAATTTATTCAACTGATTAAAACGAAATGTTTTGGGTTGTTTTAGTATATAAGTAGCATTCCCCCCCCCAAAAAAAAAATCCTGATCCTAAGCTTAAGTATCATTTTTCCCAAAATATGAAAGACCTTAAGATATTTATAAAAAAATGGTATAAAAAATTAGCGCTTTTTTTCATAAGTATTGCTATTTTGATCAGCCGCAAATCAATTTCAAGGTAGGATATTTACGAGTAATTGAATTATAACGATTTTATGACCGATTTCGACAATTTTTTTAATAGAAAATGAAAAATTGTTTACTATTTTCGAAAAAAATAATATTTCTAAACCATCCTATGCTCGATACCTTCTTCTTTTAAAATAATTTTGTTGCCGCCTTGTCTTCTAAGAATTAAAACTTTGTTTTCTTGTTGATATTTTGACATCCTATATAAAATTTATGCCATAAAGAATTGAAAAATATTGATTTATTTGTTATCCATAAAATGGAGAAAATGGCTTGGATTTTGATCATACAAAGTAGTATTACTTCTTCACATAACTAAAGGTTCCTATAGAGAATCTGTTTGAAAGAAACTCTTGGGGAAGTAGCTTACCTCACACCCCCGAGGGAGATTAAGTCACGAAACAAGAAAACAGGAGTGATAAGGGGTGAGTGATAAGAACTTTGATAAGGGGGAGTGATAAGAACTTTGATAAGGGGAGTGATAAGAACTGTGATGGGGGAGTGATAAGAACTGTGATGGGGGGGGTTGATAAGAACCGTGATAAGGTGGGAGTGATAAGAACTGTGATGGGGGGTTGTGATAAGAACTGTGATGGGGGGGAGTGATAAGAACTGTGATAAGGGTGAGTGATAAGAACTGTGATGGGGGAGTGATAAGAACTGTGATGGGGGGGGGGGTTGATAAGAACCGTGATAGGGGGGGTGATAAGAACTTTGATAAGGGGGGAGTGATGAGAACTGTGATAAGAGAGAGTGATAAGCACTGTGATGGGGGAGTGATAAGAACTGTGATAAGGGGGTAAGTGATAAGAGCTGTGATAAGGGGGGAGTGATAACAACTGTGATAAGGGGGAGTGATAAGAACGGTGATAAGAGGGGAGTGATAAGAACTGTGATAGGGGGTGATAAGAACTGTGATACGGGGGTAGTGATAATAACTGTGATAAGGTGGGAGTGATAAGAACTGTGATAAGTTGGGAGTGATAAGAACTGTGATAAGGGGGGAGTGATAAGGGAAAGAGATATCGATTCAATCTGGTTATGGGCTTAAGGAAGCACCTTGTACAACACCTCTATACTCCAACCTTAGCACCATTTTGGTGATTAAACTCAACCATGACGAATAATCCAAATATCTTAGGTGCTTTACTAAAATATTGCACAACTTCCACCTGAAGGCACTCCATTTTCCTCCCATCACCTAAGTGCCTTATTTAGTGAACTTCCTTCTGCATAACGTTTGTTTACAATTTTTAAAGACTGAAGATATACTAGGAAATATTTATGTATCCAGGCCATCCATTTATTTATTAATATTGCTATATATATATATATATATATATATATATATATATATATATATATATATATATATACAAAATGTAGCTATAAAGATTTAATTGATTACGGAAGTTATAAAAACCTTTTTCAAATATACAGGGTGCCCCGCATTGAGATGTCATAACTTTAGGGGTTTATTCTGCACCTCATTTGTAGTTTCCTGACACAAAAATGAGCGTCCTATCTCAACATGTAGCAGAGCTAATGAAACTTTTGTCTATTTTTAAAACTCTTGGTTTTTTAAATAACGAACCGTGTTTTCGGAATTTTTGATCAATGTATCGTTAATAACGACCACATTTCTAAAATTTAAATTAAATTTCCAATACGAAATATTAACCTTGTAAATTAAGAGCTTTATTAAACACTCGTTATTGAAATATTACCTTGTAAATTAAGAGCTTCATTAAACACTCGTTATTGAAATATTACCTTGTAAATTAAGAGCTTTATTAAACAGTCGTTATTGAAATATTACCTTGTAAATTAAGAGCTTTATTAAACACTCGTTATTGAAATATTACCTTGTAAATTAAGAGCTTTATTAAACACTCGTTATTGAAATATTACCTTGTAAATTAAGAGCTTCATTAAACACTCGTTATTGAAATATTACCTTGTAAATTAAGAGCTTTATTAAACACTCGTTATTGAAATATTACCTTGTAAATTAAGAGCTTTATTAAACACTCGTTATTGAAATATTACCTTGTAAATTAAGAGCTTTATTAAACACTCGTTATTGAAATATTACCTTGTAAATTAAGAGCTTCATTAAACACTCGTTATTGAAATATTACCTTGTAAATTAAGAGCTTTATTAAACACTCGTTATTGAAATATTACCTTGTAAATTAAGTGCTTTATTAAACACTCGTTATTGAAATATTACCTTGTAAATTAAGAGCTTCATTAAACACTCGTTATTGAAATATTACCTTGTAAATTAAGAGCTTCATTAAACACTCGTTATTGAAATATTACCTTGTAAATTAAGAGCTTTATTAAACACTCGTTATCGAAATATTACCTTGTAAATTAAGAGCTTCATTAAACACTCGTTATTGAAATATTACCTTGTAAATTAAGAGCTTTATTAAACACTCGTTATTGAAATATTACCTTGTAAATTAAGAGCTTTATTAAACACTCGTTATTGAAATATTACCTTGTAAATTAAGAGCTTCATTAAACACTCGTTATTGAAATATTACCTTGTAAATTAAGAGCTTTATTAAACACTCGTTATTGAAATATTACCTTGTAAATTAAGAGCTTTATTAAACACTCGTTATTGAAATATTACCTTGTAAATTAAGAGCTTCATTAAACACTCGTTATTGAAATATTACCTTGTAAATTAAGAGCTTTATTAAACACTCGTTATTGAAATATTAACTTGTAAATTAAGAGCTTTATTAAACACTCGTTATTGAAATATTACCTTGTAAATTAAGAGCTTCATTAAACACTCGTTATTGAGATATTACCTTGTAAATTAAGAGCTTTATTAAACACTCGTTATTGAAATATTACCTTGTAAATTAAGAGCTTTATTAAACACTCGTTATTGAAATATTACCTTGTAAATTAAGAGCTTTATTAAACACTCGTTATTGAAATATTACCTTGTAAATTAAAAGCTTTATTAAACACTCGTTATTGAAATATTACCTTGTAAATTAAGAGCTTTATTAAACACTCGTTATTGAAATATTACCTTGTAAATTAAAAGCTTTATTAAACACTCGTTATTGAAATATTACCTTGTAAATTAAGAGCTTCATTAAACACTCGTTATTGAAATATTACCTTGTAAATTAAGAGCTTTATTAAACACTCGTTATTGAAATATTACCTTGTAAATTAAGAGCTTTATTAAACACTCGTTATTGAAATATTACCTTGTAAATTAAAAGCTTTATTAAAATCCATATATATGATAATGTACCTCGTAGTAAATCTATATATTTTTTTCTGATTTATAATGAAATGTTTGACGGAATGGTTTTGACCTTTGAATTTTGAACCATCTTGCAACTAGAGATCTTGAACTCACTAACTCGTTCATACTGAAAATTATAAGGTACTTCGCAAAAAGCTTGAAACTTTAAATTTGGAAGATGATAAACACTAAGGTGATATTAAAGGGAAAAATCGAAAAATTTTAGAAAGTTGTGTTTGAAACCACCCCAGGACAGGAGGTGTTTGATTTTTTGTTGATTTGCGGAAACCTTTGGGTCCTTTTTGACGCATCATACCAGTCGAAGGTTAATCTCTATGTATAAAAATCACGTGTCTGTCTGTTTCTCTGTTTGTTCCTTATACAAATCTACACCGTTTGACCGATTTTAACCTAACCTGGCACACAGGTAGGTCATAATGCAGGAAATCTCCTAGGCTAGGTCAAAATAGTCAAATTTCAAAAGTTTTGTTCAAGTGTTGGCTACACTGAACCATTCAGATTCTGACGGCCATTTTGAATCGACAGCCATTTTGAATAATGTCTCAAATTTATTTGTCGATGTTCTTGATAATTAGAATAACTCGAACTCATTGATGACTTTACATCATTATATAATCATATAATGCAGTTTATTTCTTTGATAAGAGCTATCTACTCGCACTCTGCGAGGCACTGGCCTCTGCCGGCTACATTATGAATTACTAGTCACATAGACAGTTTTCTTTTATGATATAAACAAATTCACACCGTTTGACCGATTTAGACGTAACTGGGTATACAGGTAGATGTTGATACGGGGAGAGTCATAGGCAGAAAGTAGGTGTAGCATGGCACACTGGGCAACAGCTAGTAATAATAGAAAAAGCTTTGAGTAATACTTGACCTAGATTGTCTCCGAATAGGCCACAGCTACTTCTTGAGCCTCCTTTCGGAATGACAGGACTCCAGATCGATCTGTGCTCATTGCTATTCCCTCACCAAGAACTCCAAGCTCTTACATAGTAATGTAGGCACGCACACTCACACACCAGTATAGAGAGGCACTCTCTCTACCTTTTAATCACCTCATTTAAGCACCTCAGAGGGAATAAGTTTAGCTCACAAAGGATTCCTTCGACAAGCAAGGTTCCTGCCGAAATCCCGATGCCGAGGTAGTTTCTTGAGAATTTGTAACATCTAATTTAATATCCAATAAGAATCCGTGCAGTGTGCGAAAGAGGAGCATATTCTTTAGCAATGAAGGTACTAAAATAAACATTAACATTCTAGTGCAGGAGTGCCCCAACTAGGGGGCACACCCCACTAGGGGGGCGTAGAGAAATTTCAAAGGAGGCGTAATAGTTTCGTATATATTTCCAAAGAAAAAAAAAATGTATTTAACACGTAGGTACGTTAACTATCAAGATAAATAATGTCAGAGGAAGCTGTCTTATTTGGCAAATATATTTGAGGACCTCAATCAGCTAAACTTGAAACTTCAGGGCAGAAATGGCACTTTGATTAGTAGCTATGATCATTTTTAAGGTTTTAGCGCGGTTCCGCGCTATTATTATTTCCGGTAATTTGTATATATATATATATATATATATATATATATGTATATATATATATATATATATATATATATATATATATATATATATATATATATATAGCTAGAGAGCGAAAAGACAAATATATATATATATATATTTGTCTTTTCGCTCTCAAGATCCCAGACGAATGGTCTCTGAGTTTGATGAAATTTGGTACAAAAATCTTTCGTATAATTTGAAAGGTCAAGTTCGTTAACCAGCAGAATCCGTCCAAACGAAACATAGTTTTTGGAGCGAAATTCGCACGAAAAAAATATTTCCGCTTACTTCATACGCTTGCAAGTACTCCTTCCATAGGCTTATCGGCCTAGAAAAACGAATGAAACCATTTTTGAGGCGATAGCTTAACCGTTTTCGAGAAAAGTGGTAACATAGTTGTTGAATCGAGTTTTTGGTTTGGATACTTAGAATCATGGGATTCAGTTAAAATATTTTCTGCATGTTTGAAATTCATGCAAACAAAGATGTTTAAATTTCGGATACGTTCGGAGTTAAGGAAGGATTAGAATGAAATATTTTATTTATAGACATGAAAGGTTTTGGGAACTTCGTATATTTTCATTAATATCTCGAAAAAGGTTGGAAATCTTGGTAAACGGAAGGTTGCCATTCAAAAGCTTACTAAATGCTCTACAAAAAAGATTCTAAAACAATTTTCGATTAGGCTATGTCAATCGGAGAAATAAGTACTTAAAACTTCAAATGTGTTTGTTTTGTTATTTTGAACGGGTTTAATTCTTTGTTTAAATCACTTTTTAATTGATTTTTTTTTTAAATTGCATTTTCTGTAAAATTAGTATTAAAATAAAAGAAAATAAGAAACAATAGTGTGTTTCTAGAGCGAAGACCTCTCTGTCAGGTAGGGGTATGTATCCTTACAACCGTGACCTATTTCTGGTTATAAATTATTTCATGAAAGGTCTAACCAAAATTATAACTGTTTCTATTTCAAGCTTCCCAAATGACACTAGGGATAAGAACGGAACCGCGTTAAGATGATGCAGTTCCTGCGAGTCGGACTTTTTTTAAGATTTTATATTTAAGCTTCAACATAGGAATAATAAAGTATCTGCTCAAAATGCATTCTCATTTTCACGCCTGTCCAAAGGAATTAATAATCGAAAAAATGGATAAAGATTTAAAATCTGAAATAGAAACTCATTTAAAAGAGTTGTGTTTTTTTTCCACCTCAATATTATATTCAAAAAATTGCAATAAAAAACATAAGGAAGGTATTATGCCACTTGGTAAACTGTAAAGAACGATAACATGTAATTAATGAATTAGTAACTATGTCTATTTATGAAATCCGATTGACCAACCAGATGTATATAAATAATACCATTTGTTTATATATATATATATATATATATATATATATATATATGTATTGTTTGTTTTTAAATGTATATATGTATACCATTTGTCTTTAGATGTATATATATTGTCATTTGTATATACTATTCGTTTTTAGATGTGAATATATTGCGATTTCTACATATAATTTGTTTATAGATGTATAATGATAGATGTAATATATATGTGTGTGTATGTATATATATTTGGAGCGAAACGCCTTAGATGCGCATGGATGCTCATAAATAAATATTAAAAAAAAAAAAAAAAAAAAAAAAAAAAAAAAAAAAAAATAGTTTGAAAACGAATTTCACTAATACTATCGAGATAGTAATTCCTAGTGACCAATAACCAATGACCAGAAACCCATTTGTAGTCCACGTCTTGCCTAAATTGCGTGTAAATAATTCACGAACTTTTACAATTTAACATAAGATAATATTTTATTTTTAATACGACTTAAAATCAGCACTGATATTGTTCAAATTAAACATTCAAATCCTGATTAGACTTCGATAAAATCAGACTGACGTCTTCAAAACGTAAATTTATCTTAATTCAACAATGGGATTAATTGAAATAATATGATTTTTGAATGATTTAAAAATACATTTTGATTTTTTCAATGTCTAATCAGGATTTGAATGTTTAATTTCTATATCGGATCGATGAAGGTTGTTACATATGTAGGCATTCATGACGACCGGCGTTGGGCCTGGTCGGTCAACCGATATCGAATCGGATCGATATATATATATATATATATATATATATATATATATATATATATAGTGAAGATGGAGATAGTTAGCCGTTGCAGAGATACGAAGACAAGGTATAGTTGGGATTCGGCTAGGAGAAAAACGTCAGACTTTCAGGAAGAAATCTGTATTTGGACGTTTCTATATATTACCTGGTACGTATCTATATATTAATATATATCTATATATATATATATATATATATATATTAATTATTATAAATTGTATTCACTTATAGAATAGATGGTATTTTCTCACTATATGAAAAATGTTCCTTTTTTGTACTGATTAGTTTTTTGTACTGTTTACTTACTACTTTCTACATGCTGTTTACTTTCCAACTACACTATTTTCATTGTTTAAAAATAAGATTCGTTAAAATTTATTGTCTTGATGTATATACTACACTCATTTCTGCCTGTTTCTTACTTACAAGTTGTATATTTATTTTTTTACTTATAAGTTGTATTTTTTTAGCTGTAGAAGGCTGCCAATGTGCAGCCGAAACGTCCAAATACAGATTTCTTCCTGAAAGTTTGACGTTTTTCTCCTAGCCGAATCCCAACTATACCTTGTCTTCGTATATATATATATATATATATATATATATATATATATATATATATATATATATATATAGTTTCAGCCTTTAGTGTTGTAAAGCTTCCTTGCCAGAGCCGCCCCCGAGTTCGAAACCAATACATTTTCAAACAGTGAGGGGGGGCAACGAAAAGAATTTTCATCTGCGTGAAGAATCATCTACACTGCTCAATGTACCGTGCGACCTCTCCGAGCCGATCAAGGACAGGAAAAAAGTCGGGCAGGTGGGAGATATTTTTTTATATCGTCGAATTACGACTGGGCGATAAGGTCACATTTCGACTCGCCTTAGCACCTGTTTCAAACGAGGTCGTAAACTGGGCGACGCCCAAAACGATAAAGAGGTTCAAACACTACGAGCGTGTAGCTAAACACTTCATTGTATCTATTGATATATTATGTGACGTGAAAATGTATCTCATAGTTCTAGGGCTATTATAAAATTTTATATATACAGTAGAACTTGGATAATTCGAACCCCTAGGGACCGATAAAAAAATTCGAATTATCCAAACTTCGAATTACAAAAGTTTTTGAAAATAAAGAGGGAAAAATCGAATTTCATATTTTCACAATATTTAATTAAAAAAATACATACATTTTATTTAGACAATAACAAACATTTCATAAATTGATGATTACGTACATAAGTAATAAATAATTTATCAAAAATGGAACCTTTTTCATTAATTTTCAGGTAAGTTGATAAAGTGTTAGGAGAAAATCATTGGCATATTTAGTTTTTTTTCTTTATTTACTTTTCAACTTCTTTAATCGCAGCTATTTTCTCTGACAACGTTGAAGTTTTATAACTTCTAGGCTTCGACATCCTAAGTCAACAACTCCACTGTACACCAAAAATTTAAGGCACAAACACTACAACAGATCTAGGCGCTGCCTGACATAACTGAACAAGAACTGAAGATAGGAGGGATGGTAGGAGGGAATTCTAGGATAAAACGACAGGATGGTGTATGTAACTACAACCCCTGGAAGGGAGGAAGCGCGACCCAACACTTTGCAGAACTCCTAGAGTCCAAGAACTAGACTATGAGACCGCAGCGCTTCTTGTCCCGGAACCCCTACATCCGTATCTTACTATCCGCCATACCCGAGGGCAGAATATTTTCACAAGATTTAAGATCGACCACTTCCCATTGGAGGTAAAAAATTTGAATTATCCAAAATTTTGTTCGAATTAACCACGATTTTCTTACATTGTTTATGCCCTTAATTCTAGGGAGCGAGAGAAATATTCGAATTAACCTTTTTCGAATTATCGAAGTTCGAATTATCCATATTCTACTGTAGATATATATATATATATATATATATATATATATATATATATATATATATATATTAGTAGTCCCGGCAAACGTTGTTTTGCCAAATAAATTATTTCTTTATTATTAGCCAGATGCTATGATTATATGACAATTAAAAAATAACTAACTTATTTAAATTATGTGAGGATATGGTCTATGACTGAAAGATGAATAGAGCACTGCGAACTATGACGGCCTATAAAAATAACAAACACCAAACATACACTTTTTAAATTTATTGCAGGTACTTTATTATCTTAACTAATATATATATAATAATATCTCTATCACTAATTATGACAACTATAAAAAAACCATATCAATCTCTAAATTTTTAGTCAACACAAACAAACTTGATGTTCACTCCAGCGAGAATTTGCGACATAGAATCGTCCGTTTGAAAAACAAGGCGTTCCCAAATCTAAGCTACAAACAGAAATCGTTTGGTCTTGCGTCTTATTGATTGTCTTTGCGTATGTCAATCTAATGGGAAATTCAACGCGTGTGAATTCATTTGTATATTTGAAAAAAATTTCTGAAGTGAGAGAAAGCTTATTGTGTGAGAAAGACAGGAGACCGGCTTCGTTCTCTTCCTTACTCCGTGCTGTTTACTGGGTGAGAAGTGACACCGGTAGACGCCTGGCGGGCATAACCTATCCAGTTGATGAGTTAACAACCGCCAAGGGTTAAAAATAATTGAAGTACGCTATTGAAAAATTAGGGGAAGGTTGAAAATTTAGGGTTGTGTGTATTTTTCAATGCAAAAAAAAAATAAAAAAAAAATATTTTGTCTAAAAAATAAAAAAATATTTTTTGAGGTGGGCCACCCTTATCGCTTAGGGGTATGAAAAATAGTTTACATCCTATTCTCAGACCTACTGAATATATACAAAAAAATTCATAAAAATCGGTCAAACCGTTTCGGAGGAGTTTGGTCCCAAACACTGTGACACGATAATTAACACTTAGAATCAAAGAGACGTGTGTCGTGAGAGAATACATCTTCAGGACTGCAAGAAGAATCATATTTTTTCCGAGATTTATTGCAAAATATAATTCTATAAAATTATTAATGGGTACATTCAAAGGAGAAAATCAGAAGGCCGGAACATATTACTGACCTCACTATCTCCCTAAAGTGCCTTATGGTCATGAATCAGATAGCTCTATAGTATTTGCCCCTCTGGACCCTTGTGGCCTGTTACGGGACTGATTTTTTTTATTGTGTTTTCCGAGTAATTTTTTTTTTAAGTTAAGAAAATTACATGTGACAATTTTATTTAGTAAATAATATATATATATATATATATATATATATATATATATATATATATATATATATTGAGGCGTGATCAGTTAACACTCCTTACCAAAGATCGTGGGTTCGATTCCCACTATGGGGTGTTGGCTTTTCTTTAGAAAAATGAAAAGGCATCACTCCTATCCTGGCTAGCAAAGGGTGGAAACCTATAGATACCCGTCCTAAAATTCATTGTTAATAATAATGGACGTTACAGTTAAAATTAATGATATGAGAAAATCAATATTGTCAGTAGATGTAGAAATCCTGATTTAATCCATAGCCTGTGAATAATCTTCCGTCCTGATCTCTGGTTGAGTTGAAGTTCTATTGAGATGTTCCGAGAGTTCCTGGATCTGACAGCAATAGTTAGGTCCTTTGATAAAACGTCACATTCACTCTTCGAGTACTTCACTATTCAGGGATTTTAAATAACTAATTATACTAGGAAAGTTTGAATTTTAATTAATTTCGTTTTTTAAAATTTAATTCTTTGTTTGATTTTTACAAAATAACCAGGAAGTCCGATGTTCATGGATATAATGGGGTGAAAAATTTATTTTTAGGGTAGTTTCGATTCCCATATGAGGTTCTGGTTTTTTTTTTGTGGTACGACTCGTAGGAACTGCGTTATCATAGCGCCTTCCGTTCATCTATCTAAAGCCATAAGTAAAGGAAATGAGCAGTTTTGATATTTCGTGAAAAATATATAACGAAATCTCGAATAGAAGTAATATAAGATTTTAAGCGAAACTACTGCATCCTCTTTCTCAAAGCTCGCTCTTGGAAACACTATAACAACGTTTCTAGTTTTCATACCTTGTTTTACTAAAATACACATTTTACTGTTAAATGCCATTAAAAAAAAACAAAAACTATTTAAAACGTTTGATGAACAGATACAAAATCCCGTTCAAAAGAACAAAACTAACAATGTCGAAGTTTCAAGCACTTATTTCTCCGATTGACAACGCCACATCGAAAATTACATCTGACCTTTTGTGTAGAGAATTCAGTAACCTTTGAATGGTCATTTCTTGGAGAATTCAAAGATCATTTATGTTGGAATTTGTAATGAAGTCTTCCGCCAAAGAATATTTTGTAATCACCTTAGGTTGTTTACCACTTTTAGCACTTTCCTCCGAAGGAAAGTAGCTATTGAGGTTGCACGCATGACGGAATTTTTGAAAAATTTCTTCGAATATTTATCGATCCTACCTAGTAGACACCGAAAATGACCCCCGTTAAAATTTATATATATATATATATATATATATATATATATATATATATATATATATATATATATATATATGCATATATATATGAGTCTGTTAACACGATAGCGGCCAGAGTTTTTGTTTTTTCATCACGAAACTTGGTATATAGCATTCAATTAGCAAACGATTGAACGAGTTCGTTAACCACCAAAGTCGGTCCACCGGAAGGGGGGGTTTACCCCGAACCCAAAACACTAATTTGACTATGTCAGCCGTAATATTTGTTATATTTCAACGAAATTTGGTATTCGTAGTGGTAATATAGAGAGAAAGTGAGATATAAAAATGAACTAAATCGGTTCATAAGAAGGGGGGTTTACTCCGGACCCACAATACCAATTCGCCACTACCAGCCGTGATTTTTGGTATATTTCGACGAAACTTGGTATTCGTAGTGGTAATCTACAGGTAAATATGTGTTGTAAAAATAAACTAAATCGGTTCATTAGAAGGGGGGGTTTACTCTAGACCCAAATTCCTAATATACTCATACCGGTCGTAATTTCTGCTGTATTGTAACGAAACGCGGTATACGTCGTGGGTAACTCATGAGAAAGAAGTGTTGTAAAAATGAGCTGAATCGGTCAATCGGAAAGCGGGGGTTTAATTTGTAATATATTTCAATCGAAAAGCCCGCCAGACGTAGGTTCACAAAGCCGCCGCAAGGAGCGCTTTCTACCACTAGAGTGACTGTATCCTGTTCCTGCCTTAGATCAAAATACGATAATATGAGGTTTTTTGTATTTATTACGTAGTGCAATAGGTACCATGTGTAAACATAACTCTGGAAGCAAATTAATAATTGATCAGTTACTCATTACAAATTTAAAAGAGAACTATTCATGTTTTTATTTTATTTATGTAGGATATTTTAAGCAAATTGTTCTGGAAAGCAGTCTACACTACCCAAATTCTGAGGAAAGTGCTTAGTTATGCAGCTCCTGCGTGACGGACTTTATTTTATTTACAAGCAGCCATATACTGCTTTCTGTATTTGTTATTGTGCCCAAGGTCGCAGATGATCTCTGCGAATAACTCGAGTAGAAATCCTAAAGAAAATAAACGAGTCCATCTTTTTCACACCCGTTTCCAAACGTTCCACTCCAAACTGTCCCACCATCCTAATCCCGAAGGTCTATCCTTATCTTCCCAATCCCATCCATACAATCCTCCCAGGCGACTTAAGAGACAGTGGCCCCGAGACCATTTACTTTCTTGATCTTTTCATGATCATATTTATTGATAAACCTCTGGGTGTGCCAACAATGGTTGGTTTCTTCCAAATTTTGTATTTTTTTTATTGTATTTTACTTTTGCCAGTTTTGTCAAGTTGTACATAAAGTATCTGCATCAACATACTTGATCATTGTACTGTTAACCTGTACAGATTTCAAATAAATAAATAAATAAAAAAAAAAAAAAAACATCATTTCCACATCTTGACAGAAAAATTACAAGTGAGATTTTATAAAAAAACAACTCTATATTTTTTCCAAAAAATATTTTCGAGGCGATGATTAATTTATATGTTAAAATAGGCTCATGGAACATGGTTAACCTTAATCTATCAACAGTACAGTTGTATTTCATCCTCAAAAAATATTAACTAATTGTTACTTTTTCCAAGTCTTTATTGAATAAATATTCTGTATTACTCGGCTTGAAGCAAATATTAATGGAAAAGAAAAAAAATATATCTTTGTCAATATCGCGGATTTTTTAAGAGTCTTTCCACTGTGGGGTACCAGCATCGGAATGTTAAGATTTTGAGCTATCTGCTGACCAAAGTGTAATAATATGAGGACATTTTTGGACAGGACATCAATATTCTTTAGAGAGTAATTTTTCTTTAAAGCGAAAAAGTAAATATTCTAATACCGAAAAATGGAAAAAGAAAAAAAAAAATCCTTTTGATAGAAATATTCTCTATAATAATTTTCGAAATCCGTATCCTAAAAAATACCTCCACCACTATATTACATTGCTACATCCCTCTGAATGTGATACATCCATTAAGATTGATACAAGAAAGAGGAACCCCCCCCCCCAGCCCGGGGCTAGCTTTGATCAACACACAACCTGTTGATCTCCCTTCATAAGATCTACCGTGTCTTTGACATCTCCTCTTCATCAACCAGAATATCCTGTAATTACCTTATGAAATCCCATTAGCTAACCTTTAATAGACTTATCAAGCGGATTTAGTAACCAGTCTGTTTCGCAGATTAATATAACATTCCAATGCTTATAACATTCTACCTACCTTTCTTGTAAATAATTTTAAAATATGAATACTAATAGTGCTATTATCGTAATGTAAAAGTTAAAAATTAACTGTTACAATAAGATTTATTATTTCGGGACTGGTATACTTCCAGAAGATTGATTGGCCTCTCAACTCCTACTTTATACCTCCAACATTCAACCTAATCCAAGGTTTCTATGCTTATTAGATGGTATTTCTTAAGTTAATCACTCATTTTTACTTAACTACGGGGCCATTGCTGACGAGCTGTGACTAAATCGGATCGGATCGGGTCGAGACCAATGTAGGCAATCACGTCGGCCGCTGTCGGTCAAACGAAATCGGGTCGGATCGGATCGGGTCCAATGTAGGTGCAGCCTAAGGCTATAAAACGTTGAGATATATGGTCGGCCTTTTTAAACTTATATTATGTTTTATACACTTTTTTCTCTCAATAATATGTGAATTTGTTGTCTAAATATTGAGACAATATATTTTGAGAAAATATAGGTTTCTTATTTTAAATATGAACCATTCACGGATATTGAAGAAGACAGGTGGATCCTCAGGGATGTTTTATGCGTACCAATCACCTAGTTCAATGATTCGAAAATGAACCAGCTGATGAAGTAGAAAATCCATGGAAATATAATATGAGAATACTTGGAAGGCAGATGTATGTTGGTAGAAGCTGAAGTTGATGATGATGAGAACATCTGTCTGGCTAGATTCGGCACCAGGTGCCGGGCCTACCTGAGCAGATGGTTCCGAGCACCTGGACACGAGCCTGTTCACTCTACACCATGGTGTTTGTGTGTGTGTGCGTGGAACACCACATGCCGGAGCATACGAACAGCGGAGGCTTCCTGTCCCTTGTTGCTTTGCCTGTGGAGGGATATAGGTCTGTAATTTCTAAAGAGTACTAATATGACGTTTGTTGACCACGTGTTTAGGTGTATCGACACGTTTGAAGATATGTCATTAAGGCAATCATTGATCGCCCATATAGTAATTAACTTGTCAATGAATTCTCCCTTCATCCTAATGAAGTATTGTGTGTAATTGGGGCTTTCTCCAGGATTAATCTGATATCAATTATTCCTGCTTCTTATTTTTCATTGATTTACAAATGTGCACCACTACCTCTACAAATCGTTTTTTATGGCAATTCAACCACTAGGGTCATTGTATCCTATGTATATATCTGTAACCCGGAGGTAAAGGACACCATGTCACATATTTGTAATAGTTCAGGAGTGCAAATTTTCCATAACCATGAACTATTAAAATTTGTTTCTTCTTTACGTACGAAAGAGTTTAAAGACAATTTTTCAAGTTGTTATTGTTATTGCTAGGTAATTGTAAGTATTGATCATAGTGAAACAGAACCAAGTCCTCCACATGGTGTCTTTTATCTCTAATGAAAACAGACATGATTTTAAGGTAGGGATTGTCGGGGTTCGGTCACTGCTATTTAATAAAACTACATTTTATCATAAAAATGGTTTTATTGTGCCGACGTTTCGGCTTGAACTTCAAGCCTTCATCAGGGCTGTAAAAAACAAGTAGGACGGATGTAATACTGAAATATACACATATATATATATATATATATATATATATATATATATATATATATATGCCTACATACACAAATACACATATATATATATACATACATGTATACATACATATATATATGGAAAAAGACAAAACATAAAATACTAGAACATAATATATAGAAGAACAATGTGCTCTAGAAGTGTTTGGATTATTAGGAGAACAGATATAAGAATAACAGATTACATATTAGATTAGATATAAGAATAACAATATGGGCTTACCGATGGGAA
This sequence comes from Gonocerus acuteangulatus, assembly GCA_946811695.1. Lineage (NCBI taxonomy): Eukaryota > Metazoa > Arthropoda > Insecta > Hemiptera > Coreidae > Gonocerus > Gonocerus acuteangulatus. The sequence goes on along the minus strand of OX328129.1, from coordinate 6,126,060 downwards.
GATAGAGAACTATTCCTCACAAATGCGGGATCATTTCTGACAGTTAATACAGGGAAACATAGGAAGAAAGGAGTTGGTGAGGGCCGACAATCCCTACCTTGCATCATCTACGGTCAACGATCTCCTCTCAATGAGACATGATTTTTCTCTGTCTTATCTTCGCTATTTATGGGAACAAGACATAGTGCCTTATACCATTATATGGATCGAAAAATCCACTTTAAGAACATGTTCATAAACATTTAACAAAAAAATGGAAATAGTGTCGTTTACCTCCGGGGTACAGATATGTGCGCTTGAAAATGCATTGAATTAAATATACCAAAGAATGTACTGTTTGAATCTAAATAATTAATCAAGTCAATATATATTTATGAATAATTTTGAACAGAGAGGATAACGTAACGATGAAAAAATACTTAAAAAAGCATTGAAAACACACACACTCCGACTAAAACACTCACACAAAACACACTTTCACAAGCATATACACATGTATTTTACAATTCTACCTTCCCTCTTTATTTTAATTGTTATTTCTATTTTTGTGAACAGATCTGTAGCTCTCAGGAATCCCAATGTTCTCCGACACAATTCATGGTCGTCTCCAAGTATATCAAAGAGAGTACCATGAATGTCCAATTGATTTCGAATCTCCTCGTAGGCTCTACAGTCCGTGAAAATGTGTTTAATTGTTAGATCTTCACCACATACTGTACATTCAGGCCTCTCTTCCCGCTTGACTAACCACCTCATCGCTCGACAGAACCACCTCATCGCTCGACAGAACCACCTCATCACTCGACAGAACCACCTCATCTCTCGACAGAACCACCTCATCTCTCGACAGAACCACCTCATCTCTCGACAGAACCACCTCATCACTCGACAGAACCACCTCATCTCTCGACAGAACCACCTCATCTCTCGACAGAACCACCTCATCGCTCGACAGAACCACCTCATCGCTCGACAGAACCACCTCATCTCTCGACAGAACCACCTCATCGCGCAAACTTCAACAAATCTTTGTATTACCGAGTCCGAAGGCCAACCAATTAATCCTGGATTGACAGTACCATTGACATCTACGCTAATGACACCGTGTTTAGGGTTGCCAACCCTAAAGATATTTTTCCCGAAGAATGCACGCTCGGACTCTACCGACGGTGGCTCCGCCTACATCAGCTGGTGGAACCTCGCCGGGCAAGTCGGCTGTACAGACGGAAACTTCTCTTTACACAGTGCATAAAGTTTTTTCTTACAGAGTGCATAAAGCTCTTTACAGAGTGCATAAAGCTTTTTCTTTAACTGGCTGTCCTAAATATTATACAATGTCCGAGTAGTAAACACAATCCACCGGACAACGGAGGTGAAAAGGTATTCAACTGACCGAAGATGAAGAAACAGGGAGAAGTGCACCCTTTCTATCCAATTAGGCACCATCAACAGGTACCTATTTAATGTAATTACACGGATCTCCAGCAGTCCATCATCACCTCCAGACTTCAGCAGCTCATCATTATTTCGCAACCTCATCAGTCCCACATCAACTCTCAAAATGTATTAATACAATAACCTTTTGTGTTTCTGATTTGGCAATCCCCCCCCCTCTCACTTATATGTTACTTAAATATATATTATCAATTTCTTTATTTTTATAGCATAGCAGGCCGGGTAACAGCTAGTCGTTAATAGATTTTGTCGTATTTCCTGATGTTATTATAAAATATATTACTGCGGTACCTAACATTTTCAAAAAGTCATTTATGAGCACCATCTTAGTATGTGAATTTCTTCTAATATTAGGATACCAAGGGGAGTAACTAGCATTTGGGAGAGAGGGGGGGGGGGTGTTCGTTTATCTCTTTGGTGCTTCTTGATTGTTAATTGCAGGGTAATTTAAAATTAGATATAATATCAGTACTACCATTCCAAAGAGATCCTTTCCACTGGGTGGTTGTTATTATCATCTGAGTTCATCAAGAGCAGTATCGATATAATTACACTTCCTAATGACGAGGGCGTGGCTAAAGGGTTAATTATCGCCTGTTTAACTAGTACTCGGATGGGTGACCATCAAAAGGAGTCTAGGGATCATTAGGAAGGGTAGTTCTAACATGGCTATGAATAGGTGGGGATATTTCCCTTAATAATTCTGTTGAAAATATTTAAAACTATTGGATAGCGAAATTTATTTTATTTATTTATTTAATTTTTCAGAGCTCGCTACTCAGACCATTTGCTCTATTAAACCAGTAGGGTGCAAGCAAGATAAGCTTTTTAGTAGAAAACACGAAATGCAAAATTGCATCAAAAATTTAAACATATATAATGTCAAAAAGTGTAAAAAACTAAAAATAATATAGAAACTAACAATCGTTTTTAGCCAACAATATCGTCGACACAAAAGCAAACTAACGAATATGAAAATCACCACTTTTCAGAGTGGAAAAGTAGTTATTCATAACTTTTTTTTCGACAGTCAAATATTCGGCAGATTTGACCTTTTGATAGTGGAATACTTTCCCTTTAATAGAGTGAAGTAAGATTGAAGAATTTGCCGTAAATAAGTCCAGCAGAAATTATTAAAGATGGACAATGAAAGATGCATTTTTTCATATTCCTTAGTTTGCTTTTGTATCGACGATATGTACATATAAGATTTAAAAATGAAAAAAATCATGGTGTTTGTATGCTTCTGTTAAATGGAATAGTATAAATGTGTATTTTGTATAAACTGTAGACTAGTGTATATGTGTCAACAGTTCATTAATGTCATGTGGTATGTTCAAATTTCGTCGTCTTCTGCAGGCCGTTAATAAGTGTGTATTTCTTAGAAACTGTAGACTAGTGTCTATGTGTCAACAGTTCATTAATGTCATGTGGTATGTTCAAATTTCGTCGTCTTCTGCAGGCCGTTAATAAGTGTGTATTTCTTAGAAACTGTAGACTAGTGTCTATGTGTCAACAGTTCATTCATGTCATGTGGTATGTTCAAATTTCGTCGTCTACTGCAGGCCGTTAATAAGTGTGTATTTCTTAGAAACTGTAGACTAGTGTCTATGTGTCAACAGTTCATTAATGTCATGTGGTATGTTCAAATTTCGTCGTCTTCTGCAGGCCGTTAATAAGTGTGTATTTCTTAGAAACTGTAGACTAGTGTCTATGTGTCAACAGTTCATTCATGTCATGTGGTATGTTCAAATTTCGTCGTCTTCTGCAGGCCGTTAATAAGTGTGTATTTCTTAGAAACTGTAGACTAGTGTCTATGTGTCAACAGTTCATTAATGTCATGTGGTATGTTCAAATTTCGTCGTCTTCTGCAGGCCGTTAATAAGTGTGTATTTCTTAGAAACTGTAGACTAGTGTCTATGTGTCAACAGTTCATTCATGTCATGTGGTATGTTCAAATTTCGTCGTCTTCTGCAGGCCGTTAATAAGTGTGTATTTCTTAGAAACTGTAGACTAGTGTCTATGTGTCAACAGTTCATTCATGTCATGTGGTATGTTCAAATTTCGTCGTCTTCTGCAGGCCGTTAATAAGTGTGTATTTCTTAGAAACTGTAGACTAGTGTCTATGTGTCAACAGTTCATTCATGTCATGTGGTATGTTCAAATTTCGTCGTCTTCTGCAGGCCGTTAATAAGTGTGTATTTCTTAGAAACTGTAGACTAGTGTCTATGTGTCAACAGTTCATTCATGTCATGTGGTATGTTCAAATTTCGTCGTCTTCTGCAGGCCGTTAATAAGTGTGTATTTCTTAGAAACTGTAGACTAGTGTCTATGTGTCAACAGTTCATTCATGTCATGTGGTATGTTCAAATTTCGTCGTCTTCTGCAGGCCGTTAATAAGTGTGTATTTCTTAGAAACTGTAGACTAGTGTCTATGTGTCAACAGTTCATTAATGTCATGTGGTATGTTCAAATTTCGTCGTCTTCTGCAGGCCGTTAATAAGTGTGTATTTCTTAGAAACTGTAGACTAGTGTCTATGTGTCAACAGTTCATTCATGTCATGTGGTATGTTCAAATTTCGTCGTCTTCTGCAGGCCGTTAATAAGTGTGTATTTCTTAGAAACTGTAGACTAGTGTCTATGTGTCAACAGTTCATTCATGTCATGTGGTATGTTCAAATTTCGTCGTCTTCTGCAGGCCGTTAATAAGTGTGTATTTCTTAGAAACTGTAGACTAGTGTCTATGTGTCAACAGTTCATTCATGTCATGTGGTATGTTCAAATTTCGTCGTCTTCTGCAGGCCGTTAATAAGTGTGTATTTCTTAGAAACTGTAGACTAGTGTCTATGTGTCAACAGTTCATTCATGTCATGTGGTATGTTCAAATTTCGTCGTCTTCTGCAGGCGGTTAATAAGTGTGTATTTCTTAGAAACTGTAGACTAGTGTCTATGTGTCAACAGTTCATTAATGTCATGTGGTATGTTCAAATTTCGTCGTCTTCTGCAGGCCGTTAATAAGTGTGTATTTCTTAGAAACTGTAGACTAGTGTCTATGTGTCAACAGTTCATTCATGTCATGTGGTATGTTCAAATTTCGTCGTCTTCTGCAGGCCGTTAATAAGTGTGTATTTCTTAGAAACTGTAGACTAGTGTCTATGTGTCAACAGTTCATTAATGTCATGTGGTATGTTCAAATTTCGTCGTCTTCTGCAGGCCGTTAATAAGTGTGTATTTCTTAGAAACTGTAGACTAGTGTCTATGTGTCAACAGTTCATTCATGTCATGTGGTATGTTCAAATTTCGTCGTCTTCTGCAGGCCGTTAATAAGTGTGTATTTCTTAGAAACTGTAGACTAGTGTCTATGTGTCAACAGTTCATTAATGTCATGTGGTATGTTCAAATTTCGTCGTCTTCTGCAGGCCGTTAATAAGTGTGTATTTCTTAGAAACTGTAGACTAGTGTCTATGTGTCAACAGTTCATTCATGTCATGTGGTATGTTCAAATTTCGTCGTCTTCTGCAGGCCGTTAATAAGTGTGTATTTCTTAGAAACTGTAGACTAGTGTCTATGTGTCAACAGTTCATTCATGTCATGTGGTATGTTCAAATTTCGTCGTCTTCTGCAGGCCGTTAATAAGTGTGTATTTCTTAGAAACTGTAGACTAGTGTCTATGTGTCAACAGTTCATTCATGTCATGTGGTATGTTCAAAGTTCGTCGTCTTCTGCAGGCGGTTAATAAGTGTGTATTTCTTAGAAACTGTAGACTAGTGTCTATGTGTCAACAGTTCATTAATGTCATGTGGTATGTTCAAATTTCGTCGTCTTCTGCAGGCCGTTAATAAGTGTGTATTTCTTAGAAACTGTAGACTAGTGTCTATGTGTCAACAGTTCATTAATGTCATGTGGTATGTTCAAATTTCGTCGTCTTCTGCAGGCCGTTAATAAGTGTGTATTTCTTAGAAACTGTAGACTAGTGTCAATGTGTCAACAGTTCATTCATGTCATGTGGTATGTTCAAATTTCGTCGTCTTCTGCAGGCCGTTAATAAGTGTGTATTTCTTAGAAACTGTAGACTAGTGTCTATGTGTCAACAGTTCATTAATGTCATGTGGTATGTTCAAATTTCGTCGTCTTCTGCAGGCCGTTAATAAGTGTGTATTTCTTAGAAACTGTAGACTAGTGTCTATGTGTCAACAGTTCATTAATGTCATGTGGTATGTTCAAATTTCGTCGTCTTCTGCAGGCCGTTAATAAGTGTGTATTTCTTAGAAACTGTAGACTAGTGTCTATGTGTCAACAGTTCATTCATGTCATGTGGTATGTTCAAATTTCGTCTTCTTCTGCAGGCCGTTAATAAGTGTGTATTTCTTAGAAACTGTAGACTAGTGTCTATGTGTCAACAGTTCATTCATGTCATGTGGTATGTTCAAATTTCGTCGTCTTCTGCAGGCCGTTAATAAGTGTGTATTTCTTAGAAACTGTAGACTAGTGTCTATGTGTCAACAGTTCATTCATGTCATGTGGTATGTTCAAATTTCGTCGTCTTCTGCAGGCGGTTAATAAGTGTGTATTTCTTAGAAACTGTAGACTAGTGTCTATGTGTCAACAGTTCATTAATGTCATGTGGTATGTTCAAATTTCGTCGTCTTCTGCAGGCCGTTAATAAGTGTGTATTTCTTAGAAACTGTAGACTAGTGTCTATGTGTCAACAGTTCATTAATGTCATGTGGTATGTTCAAATTTCGTCGTCTTCTGCAGGCCGTTAATAAGTGTGTATTTCTTAGAAACTGTAGACTAGTGTCAATGTGTCAACAGTTCATTCATGTCATGTGGTATGTTCAAATTTCGTCGTCTTCTGCAGGCCGTTAATAAGTGTGTATTTCTTAGAAACTGTAGACTAGTGTCTATGTGTCAACAGTTCATTCATGTCATGTGGTATGTTCAAATTTCGTCGTCTTCTGCAGGCCGTTAATAAGTGTGTATTTCTTAGAAACTGTAGACTAGTGTCTATGTGTCAACAGTTCATTCATGTCATGTGGTATGTTCAAATTTCGTCGTCTTCTGCAGGCCGTTAATAAGTGTGTATTTCTTAGAAACTGTAGACTAGTGTCTATGTGTCAACAGTTCATTCATGTCATGTGGTATGTTCAAATTTCGTCGTCTTCTGCAGGCCGTTAATAAGTGTGTATTTCTTAGAAACTGTAGACTAGTGTCTATGTGTCAACAGTTCATTCATGTCATGTGGTATGTTCAAATTTCGTCTTCTTCTGCAGGCCGTTAATAAGTGTGTATTTCTTAGAAACTGTAGACTAGTGTCTATGTGTCAACAGTTCATTCATGTCATGTGGTATGTTCAAATTTCGTCGTCTTCTGCAGGCCGTTAATAAGTGTGTATTTCTTAGAAACTGTAGACTAGTGTCTATGTGTCAACAGTTCATTCATGTCATGTGGTATGTTCAAATTTCGTCGTCTTCTGCAGGCGGTTAATAAGTGTGTATTTCTTAGAAACTGTAGACTAGTGTCTATGTGTCAACAGTTCATTAATGTCATGTGGTATGTTCAAATTTCGTCGTCTTCTGCAGGCCGTTAATAAGTGTGTATTTCTTAGAAACTGTAGACTAGTGTCTATGTGTCAACAGTTCATTAATGTCATGTGGTATGTTCAAATTTCGTCGTCTTCTGCAGGCCGTTAATAAGTGTGTATTTCTTAGAAACTGTAGACTAGTGTCTATGTGTCAACAGTTCATTCATGTCATGTGGTATGTTCAAATTTCGTCGTCTTCTGCAGGCCGTTAATAAGTGTGTATTTCTTAGAAACTGTAGACTAGTGTCTATGTGTCAACAGTTCATTAATGTCATGTGGTATGTTCAAATTTCGTCGTCTTCTGCAGGCCGTTAATAAGTGTGTATTTCTTAGAAACTGTAGACTAGTGTCTATGTGTCAACAGTTCATTCATGTCATGTGGTATGTTCAAATTTCGTCGTCTTCTGCAGGCCGTTAATAAGTGTGTATTTCTTAGAAACTGTAGACTAGTGTCTATGTGTCAACAGTTCATTCATGTCATGTGGTATGTTCAAATTTCGTCGTCTTCTGCAGGCCGTTAATAAGTGTGTATTTCTTAGAAACTGTAGACTAGTGTCTATGTGTCAACAGTTCATTCATGTCATGTGGTATGTTCAAATTTCGTCGTCTTCTGCAGGCGGTTAATAAGTGTGTATTTCTTAGAAACTGTAGACTAGTGTCTATGTGTCAACAGTTCATTAATGTCATGTGGTATGTTCAAATTTCGTCGTCTTCTGCAGGCCGTTAATAAGTGTGTATTTCTTAGAAACTGTAGACTAGTGTCTATGTGTCAACAGTTCATTCATGTCATGTGGTATGTTCAAATTTCGTCGTCTTCTGCAGGCCGTTAATAAGTGTGTATTTCTTAGAAACTGTAGACTAGTGTCTATGTGTCAACAGTTCATTAATGTCATGTGGTATGTTCAAATTTCGTCGTCTTCTGCAGGCCGTTAATAAGTGTGTATTTCTTAGAAACTGTAGACTAGTGTCTATGTGTCAACAGTTCATTCATGTCATGTGGTATGTTCAAATTTCGTCGTCTTCTGCAGGCCGTTAATAAGTGTGTATTTCTTAGAAACTGTAGACTAGTGTCTATGTGTCAACAGTTCATTCATGTCATGTGGTATGTTCAAATTTCGTCGTCTTCTGCAGGCCGTTAATAAGTGTGTATTTCTTAGAAACTGTAGACTAGTGTCTATGTGTCAACAGTTCATTCATGTCATGTGGTATGTTCAAATTTCGTCGTCTTCTGCAGGCCGTTAATAAGTGTGTATTTCTTAGAAACTGTAGACTAGTGTCTATGTGTCAACAGTTCATTCATGTCATGTGGTATGTTCAAATTTCGTCGTCTTCTGCAGGCGGTTAATAAGTGTGTATTTCTTAGAAACTGTAGACTAGTGTCTATGTGTCAACAGTTCATTCATGTCATGTGGTATGTTCAAATTTCGTCGTCTTCTGCAGGCGGTTAATAAGTGTGTATTTCTTAGAAACTGTAGACTAGTGTCTATGTGTCAACAGCTCATTCATGTCATGTGGTATGTTCAAATTTCGTCGTCTTCTGCAGGCCGTTAATAAGTGTGTATTTCTTAGAAACTGTAGACTAGTGTCTATGTGTCAACAGTTCATTCATGTCATGTGGTATGTTCAAATTTCGTCGTCTTCTGCAGGCGGTTAATAAGTGTGTATTTCTTAGAAACTGTAGACTAGTGTCTATGTGTCAACAGTTCATTCATGTCATGTGGTATGTTCAAATTTCGTCGTCTTCTGCAGGCCGTTAATAAGTGTGTATTTCTTAGAAACTGTAGACTAGTGTCTATGTGTCAACAGTTCATTAATGTCATGTGGTATGTTCAAATTTCGTCGTCTTCTGCAGGCCGTTAATAAGTGTGTATTTCTTAGAAACTGTAGACTAGTGTCTATGTGTCAACAGTTCATTAATGTCATGTGGTATGTTCAAATTTCGTCGTCTTCTGCAGGCCGTTAATAAGTGTGTATTTCTTAGAAACTGTAGACTAGTGTCTATGTGTCAACAGTTCATTAATGTCATGTGGTATGTTCAAATTTCGTCGTCTTCTGCAGGCCGTTAATAAGTGTGTATTTCATAGAAACTGTAGACTAGTGTCTATGTGTCAACAGTTCATTCATGTCATGTGGTATGTTCAAATTTCGTCGTCTTCTGCAGGCCGTTAATAAGTGTGTATTTCTTAGAAACTGTAGACTAGTGTCTATGTGTCAACAGTTCATTCATGTCATGTGGTATGTTCAAATTTCGTCTTCTTCTGCAGGCCGTTAATAAGTGTGTATTTCTTAGAAACTGTAGACTAGTGTCTATGTGTCAACAGTTCATTCATGTCATGTGGTATGTTCAAATTTCGTCGTCTTCTGCAGGCCGTTAATAAGTGTGTATTTCTTAGAAACTGTAGACTAGTGTCTATGTGTCAACAGTTCATTCATGTCATGTGGTATGTTCAAATTTCGTCGTCTTCTGCAGGCGGTTAATAAGTGTGTATTTCTTAGAAACTGTAGACTAGTGTCTATGTGTCAACAGTTCATTCATGTCATGTGGTATGTTCAAATTTCGTCGTCTTCTGCAGGCCGTTAATAAGTGTGTATTTCTTAGAAACTGTAGACTAGTGTCTATGTGTCAACAGTTCATTAATGTCATGTGGTATGTTCAAATTTCGTCGTCTTCTGCAGGCCGTTAATACGTGTGTATTTCTTAGAAACTGTAGACTAGTGTCTATGTGTCAACAGTTCATTCATGTCATGTGGTATGTTCAAATTTCGTCGTCTTCTGCAGGCCGTTAATAAGTGTGTATTTCTTAGAAACTGTAGACTAGTGTCTATGTGTCAACAGTTCATTCATGTCATGTGGTATGTTCAAATTTCGTCGTCTTCTGCAGGCCGTTAATAAGTGTGTATTTCTTAGAAACTGTAGACTAGTGTCTATGTGTCAACAGTTCATTAATGTCATGTGGTATGTTCAAATTTCGTCGTCTTCTGCAGGCCGTTAATAAGTGTGTATTTCTTAGAAACTGTAGACTAGTGTCTATGTGTCAACAGTTCATTAATGTCATGTGGTATGTTCAAATTTCGTCGTCTTCTGCAGGCCGTTAATAAGTGTGTATTTCTTAGAAACTGTAGACTAGTGTCTATGTGTCAACAGTTCATTCATGTCATGTGGTATGTTCAAATTTCGTCGTCTTCTGCAGGCCGTTAATAAGTGTGTATTTCTTAGAAACTGTAGACTAGTGTCTATGTGTCAACAGTTCATTCATGTCATGTGGTATGTTCAAATTTCGTCGTCTTCTGCAGGCCGTTAATAAGTGTGTATTTCTTAGAAACTGTAGACTAGTGTCTATGTGTCAACAGTTCATTCATGTCATGTGGTATGTTCAAATTTCGTCGTCTTCTGCAGGCCGTTAATAAGTGTGTATTTCTTAGAAACTGTAGACTAGTGTCTATGTGTCAACAGTTCATTCATGTCATGTGGTATGTTCAAATTTCGTCGTCTTCTGCAGGCGGTTAATAAGTGTGTATTTCTTAGAAACTGTAGACTAGTGTCTATGTGTCAACAGTTCATTCATGTCATGTGGTATGTTCAAATTTCGTCGTCTTCTGCAGGCGGTTAATAAGTGTGTATTTCTTAGAAACTGTAGACTAGTGTCTATGTGTCAACAGTTCATTCATGTCATGTGGTATGTTCAAATTTCGTCGTCTTCTGCAGGCCGTTAATAAGTGTGTATTTCTTAGAAACTGTAGACTAGTGTCTATGTGTCAACAGTTCATTAATGTCATGTGGTATGTTCAAATTTCGTCGTCTTCTGCAGGCCGTTAATAAGTGTGTATTTCTTAGAAACTGTAGACTAGTGTCTATGTGTCAACAGTTCATTAATGTCATGTGGTATGTTCAAATTTCGTCGTCTTCTGCAGGCCGTTAATAAGTGTGTATTTCTTAGAAACTGTAGACTAGTGTCTATGTGTCAACAGTTCATTAATGTCATGTGGTATGTTCAAATATCGTCGTCTTCTGCAGGCCGTTAATAAGTGTGTATTTCTTAGAAACTGTAGACTAGTGTCTATGTGTCAACAGTTCATTCATGTCATGTGGTATGTTCAAATTTCGTCGTCTTCTGCAGGCCGTTAATAAGTGTGTATTTCTTAGAAACTGTAGACTAGTGTCTATGTGTCAACAGTTCATTCATGTCATGTGGTATGTTCAAATGTCGTCGTCTTCTGCAGGCCGTTAATAAGTGTGTATTTCTTAGAAACTGTAGACTAGTGTCTATGTGTCAACAGTTCATTCATGTCATGTGGTATGTTCAAATTTCGTCGTCTTCTGCAGGCCGTTAATAAGTGTGTATTTCTTAGAAACTGTAGACTAGTGTCTATGTGTCAACAGTTCATTAATGTCATGTGGTATGTTCAAATTTCGTCGTCTTCTGCAGGCCGTTAATAAGTGTGTATTTCTTAGAAACTGTAGACTAGTGTCTATGTGTCAACAGTTCATTCATGTCATGTGGTATGTTCAAATTTCGTCGTCTTCTGCAGGCCGTTAATAAGTGTGTATTTCTTAGAAACTGTAGACTAGTGTGTATGTGTCAACAGTTCATTCATGTCATGTGGTATGTTCAAATTTCGTCGTCTTCTGCAGGCCGTTAATAAGTGTGTATTTCTTAGAAACTGTAGACTAGTGTCTATGTGTCAACAGTTCATTAATGTCATGTGGTATGTTCAAATTTCGTCGTCTTCTGCAGGCCGTTAATAAGTGTGTATTTCTTAGAAACTGTAGACTAGTGTCTATGTGTCAACAGTTCATTCATGTCATGTGGTATGTTCAAATTTCGTCGTCTTCTGCAGGCCGTTAATAAGTGTGTATTTCTTAGAAACTGTAGACTAGTGTCTATGTGTCAACAGTTCATTAATGTCATGTGGTATGTTCAAATTTCGTCGTCTTCTGCAGGCCGTTAATAAGTGTGTATTTCTTAGAAACTGTAGACTAGTGTCTATGTGTCAACAGTTCATTCATGTCATGTGGTATGTTCAAATTTCGTCGTCTTCTGCAGGCCGTTAATAAGTGTGTATTTCTTAGAAACTGTAGACTAGTGTCTATGTGTCAACAGTTCATTCATGTCATGTGGTATGTTCAAATTTCGTCGTCTTCTGCAGGCCGTTAATAAGTGTGTATTTCTTAGAAACTGTAGACTAGTGTCTATGTGTCAACAGTTCATTCATGTCATGTGGTATGTTCAAATTTCGTCGTCTTCTGCAGGCCGTTAATAAGTGTGTATTTCTTAGAAACTGTAGACTAGTGTCTATGTGTCAACAGTTCATTCATGTCATGTGGTATGTTCAAATTTCGTCTTCTTCTGCAGGCCGTTAATAAGTGTGTATTTCTTAGAAACTGTAGACTAGTGTCTATGTGTCAACAGTTCATTCATGTCATGTGGTATGTTCAAATTTCGTCGTCTTCTGCAGGCCGTTAATAAGTGTGTATTTCTTAGAAACTGTAGACTAGTGTCTATGTGTCAACAGTTCATTCATGTCATGTGGTATGTTCAAATTTCGTCGTCTTCTGCAGGCGGTTAATAAGTGTGTATTTCTTAGAAACTGTAGACTAGTGTCTATGTGTCAACAGTTCATTAATGTCATGTGGTATGTTCAAATTTCGTCGTCTTCTGGAGGCCGTTAATAAGTGTGTATTTCTTAGAAACTGTAGACTAGTGTCTATGTGTCAACAGTTCATTAATGTCATGTGGTATGTTCAAATTTCGTCGTCTTCTGCAGGCCGTTAATAAGTGTGTATTTCTTAGAAACTGTAGACTAGTGTCTATGTGTCAACAGTTCATTCATGTCATGTGGTATGTTCAAATTTCGTCGTCTTCTGCAGGCCGTTAATAAGTGTGTATTTCTTAGAAACTGTAGACTAGTGTCTATGTGTCAACAGTTCATTCATGTCATGTGGTATGTTCAAATTTCGTCGTCTTCTGCAGGCCGTTAATAAGTGTGTATTTCTTAGAAACTGTAGACTAGTGTCTATGTGTCAACAGTTCATTAATGTCATGTGGTATGTTCAAATTTCGTCGTCTTCTGCAGGCCGTTAATAAGTGTGTATTTCTTAGAAACTGTAGACTAGTGTCTATGTGTCAACAGTTCATTCATGTCATGTGGTATGTTCAAATTTCGTCGTCTTCTGCAGGCCGTTAATAAGTGTGTATTTCTTAGAAACTGTAGACTAGTGTCTATGTGTCAACAGTTCATTCATGTCATGTGGTATGTTCAAATTTCGTCGTCTTCTGCAGGCCGTTAATAAGTGTGTATTTCTTAGAAACTGTAGACTAGTGTCTATGTGTCAACAGTTCATTCATGTCATGTGGTATGTTCAAATTTCGTCGTCTTCTGCAGGCGGTTAATAAGTGTGTATTTCTTAGAAACTGTAGACTAGTGTCTATGTGTCAACAGTTCATTAATGTCATGTGGTATGTTCAAATTTCGTCGTCTTCTGCAGGCCGTTAATAAGTGTGTATTTCTTAGAAACTGTAGACTAGTGTCTATGTGTCAACAGTTCATTCATGTCATGTGGTATGTTCAAATTTCGTCGTCTTCTGCAGGCCGTTAATAAGTGTGTATTTCTTAGAAACTGTAGACTAGTGTCTATGTGTCAACAGTTCATTAATGTCATGTGGTATGTTCAAATTTCGTCGTCTTCTGCAGGCCGTTAATAAGTGTGTATTTCTTAGAAACTGTAGACTAGTGTCTATGTGTCAACAGTTCATTCATGTCATGTGGTATGTTCAAATTTCGTCGTCTTCTGCAGGCCGTTAATAAGTGTGTATTTCTTAGAAACTGTAGACTAGTGTCTATGTGTCAACAGTTCATTCATGTCATGTGGTATGTTCAAATTTCGTCGTCTTCTGCAGGCCGTTAATAAGTGTGTATTTCTTAGAAACTGTAGACTAGTGTCTATGTGTCAACAGTTCATTAATGTCATGTGGTATGTTCAAATTTCGTCGTCTTCTGCAGGCCGTTAATAAGTGTGTATTTCTTAGAAACTGTAGACTAGTGTCTATGTGTCAACAGTTCATTCATGTCATGTGGTATGTTCAAATTTCGTCGTCTTCTGCAGGCGGTTAATAAGTGTGTATTTCTTAGAAACTGTAGACTAGTGTCTATGTGTCAACAGTTCATTCATGTCATGTGGTATGTTCAAATTTCGTCGTCTTCTGCAGGCGGTTAATAAGTGTGTATTTCTTAGAAACTGTAGACTAGTGTCTATGTGTCAACAGCTCATTCATGTCATGTGGTATGTTCAAATTTCGTCGTCTTCTGCAGGCCGTTAATAAGTGTGTATTTCTTAGAAACTGTAGACTAGTGTCTATGTGTCAACAGTTCATTCATGTCATGTGGTATGTTCAAATTTCGTCGTCTTCTGCAGGCCGTTAATAAGTGTGTATTTCTTAGAAACTGTAGACTAGTGTCTATGTGTCAACAGTTCATTCATGTCATGTGGTATGTTCAAATTTCGTCGTCTTCTGCAGGCCGTTAATAAGTGTGTATTTCTTAGAAACTGTAGACTAGTGTCTATGTGTCAACAGTTCATTCATGTCATGTGGTATGTTCAAATTTCGTCGTCTTCTGCAGGCGGTTAATAAGTGTGTATTTCTTAGAAACTGTAGACTAGTGTCTATGTGTCAACAGTTCATTCATGTCATGTGGTATGTTCAAATTTCGTCGTCTTCTGCAGGCGGTTAATAAGTGTGTATTTCTTAGAAACTGTAGACTAGTGTCTATGTGTCAACAGTTCATTCATGTCATGTGGTATGTTCAAATTTCGTCGTCTTCTGCAGGCCGTTAATAAGTGTGTATTTCTTAGAAACTGTAGACTAGTGTCTATGTGTCAACAGTTCATTAATGTCATGTGGTATGTTCAAATTTCGTCGTCTTCTGCAGGCCGTTAATAAGTGTGTATTTCTTAGAAACTGTAGACTAGTGTCTATGTGTCAACAGTTCATTAATGTCATGTGGTATGTTCAAATTTCGTCGTCTTCTGCAGGCCGTTAATAAGTGTGTATTTCTTAGAAACTGTAGACTAGTGTCTATGTGTCAACAGTTCATTAATGTCATGTGGTATGTTCAAATATCGTCGTCTTCTGCAGGCCGTTAATAAGTGTGTATTTCTTAGAAACTGTAGACTAGTGTCTATGTGTCAACAGTTCATTCATGTCATGTGGTATGTTCAAATTTCGTCGTCTTCTGCAGGCCGTTAATAAGTGTGTATTTCTTAGAAACTGTAGACTAGTGTCTATGTGTCAACAGTTCATTCATGTCATGTGGTATGTTCAAATGTCGTCGTCTTCTGCAGGCCGTTAATAAGTGTGTATTTCTTAGAAACTGTAGACTAGTGTCTATGTGTCAACAGTTCATTCATGTCATGTGGTATGTTCAAATTTCGTCGTCTTCTGCAGGCCGTTAATAAGTGTGTATTTCTTAGAAACTGTAGACTAGTGTCTATGTGTCAACAGTTCATTAATGTCATGTGGTATGTTCAAATTTCGTCGTCTTCTGCAGGCCGTTAATAAGTGTGTATTTCTTAGAAACTGTAGACTAGTGTCTATGTGTCAACAGTTCATTCATGTCATGTGGTATGTTCAAATTTCGTCGTCTTCTGCAGGCCGTTAATAAGTGTGTATTTCTTAGAAACTGTAGACTAGTGTGTATGTGTCAACAGTTCATTCATGTCATGTGGTATGTTCAAATTTCGTCGTCTTCTGCAGGCCGTTAATAAGTGTGTATTTCTTAGAAACTGTAGACTAGTGTCTATGTGTCAACAGTTCATTAATGTCATGTGGTATGTTCAAATTTCGTCGTCTTCTGCAGGCCGTTAATAAGTGTGTATTTCTTAGAAACTGTAGACTAGTGTCTATGTGTCAACAGTTCATTCATGTCATGTGGTATGTTCAAATTTCGTCGTCTTCTGCAGGCCGTTAATAAGTGTGTATTTCTTAGAAACTGTAGACTAGTGTCTATGTGTCAACAGTTCATTCATGTCATGTGGTATGTTCAAATGTCGTCGTCTTCTGTCGTCGTCTTAAAGTCGTATTACATTGTCTACACAGTGTTAAAAAGATCGGGTCTGTTTGCGAAGACTACATCCAGTTACTTTGAAGTATCTGTCGTGATTTGAAAGAGAGATTTTGGTACTTACAAATTACTTTATAGGTTCTTTTCAGGTTATCTGCTACTTCTTTACAGGTTATCAAAGGTTAGAAGCCATATTATATAAATATAGTAATGAAAAGTATATACAATTTATCTGCTACTTCTTTACAGGTTATCAAAGGTTAGAAGCCATATTATATAAATATAGTAATGAAAAGTATATACAATTTATCTGCTACTTCTTTACAGGTTATCAAAGGTTAGAAGCCATATTATATAAATATAGTAATGAAAAGTATATACAATTTATCTGCTACTTCTTTACAGGTTATCAAAGGTTAGAAGCCATATTATATAAATATAGTAATGAAAAGTATATACAATTTATCTGCTACTTCTTTACAGGTTATCAAAGGTTAGAAGCCATATTATATAAATATAGTAATGAAAAGTATATACAATTTCTGCAATCACTACTAAAAGTATTTTTTTTTTTTTTTTTTTTTTTTTTTACCAACATATTTATATAATATGGTTTCTAAATAACCGTTAGATAACTTGTATTTGTAAGTTATACTTTTAGGCTTGCAAAGCATAAATGAAAATACGCAGAATATATTTTAGCAATATTTATTAAATATTATAAACATTTTATTAATAAATATTGATTGTGAAGTTTAAGGGCCTCCTGACCGATTTTTTTAGTCCTGTGGTTCTATAACATGTTTATATTTATTTCGCATTACGCGTTTCCGCTCGCTCAAGAATGTATCAACACTCTAGTCAATCTAACTCGCTAAAATTAATAGAATTTTATTAATTGTTAGGTTATTTTACTACCAGCAACAACCAATAGAAATGCAAATGAGTTATGCGCATGTGCTGAATCACTGTTATAATCTCTCTCCCAGACCCTTCCGAAATTATTTCCTATATACGCCCCTGCCCGATATACTTGCCCATCTGAAGAAGCTACCTGAAAGTGTAGGAAGTTGAAGAGGCAGACGTCCAACACGTGCTGCTTTGGATTTAGGGTGCGTCTGGAAGGTCCGGGGGCAGGTACAAGACTTGAACACCACCTGCTCTCCGTGCCATCATTATATCCGATTGGGGAGAAAAAAGAACAACACGATCATCCGGCAGCTGCACGCTTAGCATTCCAAATCAACAATATACTTTTATTTGAAGAACTCAGAGTAATGGTTTAAAAGGCAACTTTCTTTCTTTCTTTTTTTTTTTGTTAATTTATAAGCAACCCCTGCTATGGCAATTAGCTTGAAACAATAATTACATATATACATCCAACATATGAAGGGTTCATTACAAAAACCAAAAGTCCAAAATTAAAATGTTTAGAAACTTTAAAAAAAAATGCGTAGCTTCATTAATGCTGGATGAAATAAAAATTGCTTTCATTGAGAGGAGATGGTTGACCGTAGATGATGCAAGGTAGGGATTGTCGGGGTTCGGTCACTGCTACTTAATAAAACTACATTTTATCATAAAAATGGTTTTATTGTGCCAACGTTTCGGCTTGAACTTCAAGCCTTCATCAGGGCTGTAAAAAACAAGTAGGACGGATGTAATACTGAAATATACACACACATATATATATATATATATATATATATATATATATGCCTACATACACAAATACACATACATATATACATACATATATGGAAAAAGACAAAAACATAATATATAGAAGAACAATGTGCTCTAGAAGTGTTTGGATTATTAGGAGAACAGATATAAGAATAACAGATTACATATTAGATTAGATATAAAAATAACTTACCGATGGGAAGATAGAGAACTATTCCTCACAAATGCGGGATCATTTCTGACAGTTAATACAGGGAAAACATCATTGTTCATACAGGGAATTGAAAAATTGCTTTCATATCTACTATTGTCCTACTCACAGCTTTTCATTGTAAATAAAACAAATATATTTTTTAAGAGGTGAGTTAAGAAAATATAAAAAAAGTTATTGACCCTTCTGGTTTTTACAGAAATCTTACCATCAGAACATAATGAAATAATAGTTCTTAACATGAAATAATTTAATCCTCAAATAAGATTATTATAATAAGATTTATATAATTATAAAAAATTACAAATCATTTTTGAATGATAAACATTCTGAAAATAGCAGACAGGTCCAAGGACAAGTATTAATTTTTTCCTAAGTGGTGAACGATTCTTCATTTCCTATTAACAAATCCGTTGAAAATCGGTCATAAAATCGTAATAAGGCAATGAATGAAAATATCCATACGTACTTTAGTAGTAAATATTGCTAACGAATCTGCTATTAAAATTTGATGTTGATCGGGTGAAAATTGAAAACGCTAGCGTCACACACGATTTAAAAACATAGTTCTAATTTCATGTAATAATAATAAAATAACGCTTTTTAATTTTGATATTTAAAGGGAATTTAGTTGAAAATCGAATCTTTGGCACACTTAAAAGCTGTTCCGGCATATAAACACATTTCGATATAGTTTTTGAATAGTTAAGGAAGCATTTAAGCCCATGAAAAATAACCCGAAGTATTATCAACTATAGAGCCGCACATTAGAGATGGGCGATCTGAATCGATACAGGATATATCCATTTTTTGCATCGATTTCCAAGGGCCATTTTTTTTTTTAAAAGAACGTTGAGAAGGTGGGGAAATTCGCCGTGATACAGTCAGTTTCCTGTTGTGGCGCCTTAAATATATTTTTTCTTGGAGATTTTATTTTATATTTTTCTCGAAAGATCAAACCCTACCAATATAACTACAACTATTCTTCTGCTAATAGTTCTAGATATATAAACAGAACCGGAGCCTGAAACATCAGCACAGTCTACATTGCACCCGAAGTCAGGAAGCTCTGAGAAACATAAACAGTCTGGGAAGAGTAGCAGTCTCCTGAAACACTGGCTCAACACTACAGGAAATAGTAATAAAGAAGATTAACAGTAAGAACCCAGAGCCTTAGGAAGAAGGATGGAAGCTCTGAGAAACATAAACAGTCTGGGAAGAGTAGCAGTCTCCTGAAACACTGGCTCAACACTACAGGAAATAGTAATAAAGAAGATTAACAGTAAGAACCCAGAGCCTTAGGAAGAAGGATGGAAGCTCTGAGAAACATAAACAGTCTGGGAAGAGTGGCAGTCTCCTGAAACACTGGCTCAACACTACAGGAAATAGTAATAAAGAAGATTAACAGTAAGAACCCAGAGCCTTAGGAAGAAGGATGGAAGCTCTGAGAAACATAAACAGTCTGGGAAGAGTGGCAGTCTCCTGAAACACTGGCTCAACACTACAGGAAATAGTAATAAAGAAGATTAACAGTAAGAACCCAGAGCCTTAGGAAGAAGGATGGAAGGTCGCCGAATTTAGGACTATCAGAGTCATTAAATTTAATTAGTCGTTTAATGTACAATTTCTCCGACATAAACATCAGCTATTCCAATTTAGTCATGATTATAGATTTATAAACAATTCAGATCTTGGTCTCTTACAATATATTTAATAGATGTATAAATAAACTTAACATTTTACCAAAATCATGCTTAGATGAAAAAAAAACAAAAAACAACCTAATAATTTTTTAATTCATTTTTTTTTAAATTTATTATTTGTTCGTTTTGCCTCTATCCTTTGGCAGTTGTAGATCAAAGGTAAAATAAGAAATATTCGATAAAAATGAATGAAAATTAAATAAAATGATGCTAGAATATGTAATAATAGCAATTATAATAATATTAACAGAATTGATAATTTATAACAATAATTATAAGGTTAACTCAAATATAATAAAAAAATCGGATGATAAATAATAATTATAATAATAAATGGTGAACGTGAAATAATAATTTTAATGAATTTTAGTTTGAAAACTAATAATAAAAATAAATAAAAGTTATAATTTTGAAAATAGGTTGGTTCTTGTAATTAATCTTTAGTTCAATAAATTCTGTCGAATTTGTAAATTGAGTGTATTTTTTAACATTTTTTCTCTTCGATACTAAATATTTTAGGAAATAATTTGTAGAGAAATATCTCGGTATGCTGGATGGTTATTGATTGTTCAATAATATTAAAATCTATTTTATTTTAAAACTCTTCAATGTGTAAGGTTGTAAAATTTTAGAATGTTCAATATACAATTTGCATACATTGTAAATATTTAGCCGGTATTGTCAGTGTTTTTAGTTAAACTTATTATTGATTTATAAGATTATTGAGACAGAAGCATTGTAATCACTTTTTATGATTATTTTAAAGTTTATTATTATTGCTGTAATTAATTGTACATTATATTCAACTATCTGTTCCAACTCCACTTGTATAGGTTTAATCCTGTAAACAAATTAATTTAAATAAAATAAATATATAAACGGAACCACGCTAAGATGACGCAGTTCCTCCGAGTCGGACTTGTTTTGTATAAGTTAGATTGATAAAGACTTGAGTGAAATTTCTGAAAATTCTTATTTGTATTTTATAGTGACCCAATCTTCTTCAATCTAATATATTTTAGGTAGAAGGTCAATAAACTAAACCTTACAGCCTAATTGTATTAAGGCGAACCTTCCAATTGGACGTGGCCATTGTACAGGAATACAATTAGGCTGAATGGCTTAGTTTATTGGCTCCTGAAGAGGCTCCTGAAGAGGCTCCTGAAGAGGCACCTGAAGAGGCTCCTGAAGAGGCTCCTGAAGAGGCACCTGAAGAGGCTCTTGAAGAGGCTCCTGAGGTGTGAAACATGTAGAGAATGTACAAATAATAAAATTAATTAAATTTGTTAATTTTCTTTTATTGACTTTCCGCCTGAAAAATATTGGACTGAAAATTCTTCCATATGAATAATTGAATATTAACATTATTGCGAGATAATGCTTTATTCTTAGCAGACTCTAAATGCGGATAATCCTAGAGGTTTAGAAGATTTCGAAGCTGCCGTCTCATTATTTCTTGAATCCAATCCTAATGAATCTTGAAGCTTCGTGGATAAGATGTTTGTTTCTAATTGGCCTCTGTCGAGGATTGTTTCACAAACAAAGATAGGAATTATCTCTAACGAGCAAAGGACAAAAAAGGCACTTTTCTCTTATCCATTATGTAAGCATTATTTCTTACATTTTATAATTTATTTAAAACATTTTTCGCAATTAAAACATTTTTTTATTATTGTTTATCGATTTTAAGAGCTCGTGCTATTTGCTCTTTTTTAATGTCAGCGGTAGAAACCACTCTCAGGTCATAGTTTTTTTTTTCGGCACATCGACAAATCTGGGCCATTAGCGCCTACAACCAGGGTGCAGCAGCGAGGATTTTTCTCAACGACCCCTGAGATGAGAAAATTCCTGCCGCCGGTGGGAATCGAACCCACCATCTCCCGCTTATGAATCTAAGGCACTAACCACTTGACCACGGGAGACCCCTCATGTCATATTAAATGAAAAGCAATGAACTTTAAGAGTTTTGGGGAAATTATGCTAAAAGAAAAGGTAATATACAGGGTGTCCCAGTATATGTGTCCACCCCCTTTTCCTCCTAGAGTTGTTGGATTTTCGAAATGAAACTTGGTAGGTCATAGTTATGTTGCATGAGGTTACTTTTGAAGGTTTAGTTGACTTTGTAACATTCTCCAGTTTTTCTCCAGCCCATCTAACTCTTGATTTTCCAATGGCGGCAGGTATTTTTTATGACGAATTCTGATAGAAAATTTAATTTTAAGACTAATTTATTCCGAAAAATCTTTTGATCCGACGCACCGTATGCGCGTAAAACACAAAAAAACTGAAAAATATCGCCCTTTTGTAGACAAATTCCTATTTATCATTGAAACCAAGCCTTGTACGTAAAAACACCTCAATGTAAACGTTGTAGCCTATTAATTTTCCTTTCAGATGATACCAAGATAAAAGATGTAGATTAAATATTTAACGGGGTATTATGAATGAAAACAAAGGCAAATTTTTTTTTTTTAGTTTTATGATAGAATAATTATAATAATAATAATAATATGGAAAAATAAATTTATTCTGTTCTGTTTTATAATAATTTGTATATACTTTTTTTCATAAAGTAAATAAGTACTTTTTTTTTTATTGTTTATGTCAGCTACTTTTTAGCACTTTCCTCCGAAGGAAAGTAGCTATTGAAGTTGGACTCATGACGGAATTTTTGAAAAATTTCTTCAAATCTTTATCGATCCTACCTAGTAGACACCGAAAATGACCCCCGTTAAAATTTATATATATATATATATATATATATATATATATATATATATATATGCATATATATATATATGTGTCTGTTAACACGATAGCGGCCAGAGTTTTTGTTTTTTTGTCACGAAACTTGGTATATAGCCCCAAAACACTTATTTGACTATGTCAGCCATAATATTTGTTATATTTCAACGAAACTTGGTATTCGTAGTGGTAATATAGAGAGAAAAGGTAGATATAAAAATGAACTAAATCGGTTCATTAGAAGGGGGGGTTTACTCCGGACCCACAATACCAATTCGCCACTCCCAGCCGTGATTTTTGGTATATTTCGACGAAACTCGGTATTCGTAGTGCTAATCCACAGGTAAATGTGTGTTGTAAAAATAAACTAAATCGGTTCATTAGAAGGGGGGGTTTACTCCTGACCCAAATTCCTAATATACTCATACCGGTCGTAATTTCTGCTGTATTGTAACGAAACGCGGTATACGTCGTGGGTAACTCATGAGAAAGAAGTGTTGTAAAAATGAGCTGAATCGGTCAATCGGAAAGCGGGGGTTTAATTTGTAATATATTTGAATAGAAAAGCCGGCAGACGTAGGTTCACAAAGCCGCCGCAAGGAGCGCTTTCTACCACTAGAGTGACTGTATCCTGTTCCTGCGTTAGATCAAAATACGATTATATGAGGATTTTTGTATTTATTACGTAGTGTAGTAGGTACCATGTGTAAACATAACTCTGGAAGCAGATTAATAATTGATCAGTTACTCATTACAAAATGAGAACTATTCACGTTTTTATTTTATTTATGTAGGATATTTTAAGCAAATTGTTCTGGAAAGCAGTTTACACTACCCAAATTCTGAGGAAAGTGCTTAGTTATGCAGCTCCTGCGTGACGGACTTTTTTCTATTCATATCGATTTTCTGAATTATTACTTTTTAAAACTTCTAAGGTATATTTTTCATTCATAATATCCCGTTAAATATTAAACTTACAACTTTGATCTTGGTATCACCTGAAAGGAAAATTAATAGGCTACAACGTTTGTATTGAGGTGTTTTTACGTAAAAGGCTTGGTTTCAGTGATAAATAGGAATTTGTCTACAAAAGGGCGATATTTTTCAGTTTTACGCGCAAACGGTGCGTCGGGTCAAAAGATGTCTCGGAATAAATTAGTCTTAAAATTAAATTTTCTATCAGGATTCGTCATAAAAAATACCTGCCGCCATTGGAAAATCAAGAGTTAGATGCGCTGGAGAAAAACTGGAGAATGTTACTAAGTCAACTAAACCTTCAAAAGTAACATCATGCAACATAGCTAAGACCTACCAAGTTTCATTTCGAAATTCCAACAACTCTAGGAGGAAAAGGGGGTGGACACATATACTGGGACACCCTGTAAATATATATATATATATATATATATATATATATATATATATATATATATATATATTTTACACACACACACATATATATATATATATATATATATATATGTGTGTGTGTGTGTATGTGTAAAATGTTAACATAAATAAATGTCTCATGTGTGAAACTTTAGCAAATTTTTACGCAACAACTACTCTCCAAGGTTTTAGACTAGACTTCACGTTAAGTCATACATGTTTTAATAAATTCTACTGTGTGTGCTTGTGCTAAATGAAATTGTAAATATTTGAGTCTTTAAGGTGAGTGACTATTGTGTTTTTAGTACGACTCGTTCTTTGCAATCAGTCAGTATGTGTTTTAATAGACAAGTTTGCGTTGCATATGGCGCAAACTGGTATGTCTTGTCTAGTCATTATGTGACGATGTGTCAGCAACGAATGTCCGATACGCAATCTCGTAATGACTACCTCTTCTCTTCGGGTTGATCTGTTGCTTGATGGCCAAACACTTTCAGTTTTCTTTATTTCCCTTAATTTGTTGTTTTGTGTATTGGTCCAAATGTTTTGTCATTCATGTTGTAAGTATGTTTTTATATTCATGCTTAATTCTTGTAGTGTCAGTTCTTCCAAGTCTTTTAAAGACAATTTTAGTAACAACTAATTTTCAAATTTGCTGTCTACAAGTAACAAATTACAGTTATCAAAGTCCAAACTCGTTGGTTTAACATTGGAAAAAATTTGTAGTACCTATAGGCTTATTTTGAATTGTGTCATATATCAGTCGGTAAGATGTTGGTAAAATATGAATATATATAGTTTATAAGTATTTTTTTTTTCTTTCCATAATATTTTTTTTTTTGGTAAAACTGAAGGAGAGCGTCCTCAGCTACGATTTTCTTCAAAGTTTGCACTATAACGTATTTTGATGCACTAAACACGAATCCGTTGAAAAAAAAAAACCGCTCTCAACTAGGAAAGAAGTTATTTTTAAAAACAGTTCACTGTTATGAAGGTTAGGGAAGAATGCCTTGGACGACTTTTGGGCATAGAATTCTTTTCATTTCTGCGAGTTGGATTGACTAGGGGTTTTGATGTTTTCTTGAGCGAGCGGAGCGTAGCGGATCCGTTGAAAAAAAAACGCTCTCAACTAGGAAAGAAGTTATTAAGCACTCAAGTTCACTGTTATGGAGGTTATAAAAGACGGGGTAAACAGCTTATATGTAAACACGCGCATGCGCAATAGTCCTTAATGACGAAGTGTAATTGAAATTTAGACTCACCTGTGGTAGCTGATTTGGTCGTCAACTGTCGCTTTTGGGCATACGTGCTATGCGTTTCCGCTCGCTCAAGAAAACATCAAAACCCCTAGTCAATCCAACTCGCAGAAATGAAAAGAATTCTATGTCCAAAAGTCGTCCAAGGCATTCTTCCCTAACCTTCATAACAGTGAACTTTTTTAAAAAATAACTTCTTTCCTAGTTGAGAGCGGGTTTTTTTTTTTTTTTTCAACGGATTCGTGTTTAGTGCATCAAAATACGTTATAGTGCAAACTTTGAAGAAAATCGTAGCTGAGGACGCTCTCCTTCAGATTTACCTTTTTTTTTTAAATAACAATTTTTGTTATATTGCAGAAACCAGTCAAGTACAAGAACTAAATTTGAAAGTTTTTTTGCAAAACAAATAAAAATGTTTTTACTTCCCCCATTTTTAGAAGTGTTAACTACTTTTGAAATTAGAAAGTTTTCTTTAGTTTTCCGAAAATTTAAAAAAGTGCACTTGGCGGGTTTCTGAAATAAACGATTCAATTAAGAAAGCAAGCGATAAACCTCGTCAAGATTGTACACAATCTGCAATCAAGTCATGTGATAAAAATCCTAAAATCGAAAGCCAATAAATTGTTTACACTTAAATTCCAGACGTAAATTTCCGTAGTACTACCTTAATCGGAGAGAAAACGGAATTTCGGGACAATTTCGTATCACTGTGAATGAAATGTTTCAATTTCACGATTTCCAAGTCACTCCACATATAAACACTGGATAGAAACACACTACGATGACGGCTTAAGATATATTTCATTTTGACAGATGACGCCCACGTGGCTTGTGAGCTAGGTAACATACCACGCACTTCCTGTCGTCTACAACTTTCTGGCCTAAAATGTCAAAGCATGAAATACATTTTAAAATACAAATTGAGACTCATATCCTAATAAATGATTACTCCAATACAAGAGACGTCTCATTTTAATATTCCATTACAAGGTCTTCATGAAATTCATGATAAAATGGCTATTCTATACGGCAAGAATGGAGTTCCATGGGAATTTCGAAATTCAACAACAACAATATTCTCATTTAGAGTTCTGATTGTAGTCTGTTGTAGTTTGTTGTTCTACCGCAACTTCATGTATCCAACTAAATGACCAGAACTGAGTAAAATTGAGTTCATCTTTTAGAATTGGATTTTCTCAATTTATATTCAATTGGATTTATAAAGAAAAATAATAACAAAAAGGCCATTATTCAGATTGGAAAATGTAATAAAACTCTAACTATATGGTATTCACTAAAGTTTAATAATGCATTTTAGTTATTCAAATGAATATTTGTTAAAAAGAAATTATTAACATTAGAATATGAAAAGTAAAACATAGTTTTTATTCAAATAACTATAAGGCGAAAAATTCCATGATTGAGTTTAAAAAAAGAGTAACTTTATTTTTAGAACATTTACCTAAACATTAGGCGATCCGATGGTTAAATAAAAGGTATCAGCCCTAGAAAAAGGTGGTAAATTTTCAATAAATAAAAATAAAATTATTAATACAAAATAAATTATTATGCTCTATACAAACTGCAGTAATTTAATACAAAACCCCTATGCTCTATACAAACTGCAGTAATTTAATACAAAACACCTAAGCTCTATACAAACTGCAGTAATTTAATACAAAACACCTAAGCTCTATACAAACTGCAGTAATTTAATACAGAACACCTATGCTCTATACAAACTGCAGTAATTTAATACAAAACCCCTATGCTCTATTCAAACTGCAGTAATTTAATACACAACGCCTATGCTCTATTCAAACTGCAGTAATTTAATACAAAACCCCTATGCTCTATACAAACTGCAGTAATTTAATACAGAACCCCTATGCTCTATTCAAACTGCAGTAATTTAATACAGAACCCCTACGCTCTATTCAAACTGCAGTAATTTAATACAGAACCCCTATGCTCTATTCAAACTGCAGTAATTTAATACAGAACCCCTATGCTCTATTCAAACTGCAGTAATTTAATACAAAACCCCTATGCTCTATACAAACTGCAGTAATTTAATACAAAACCCCTATGCTCTATACAAACTGCAGTAATTTAATACAAAACACCTAAGCTCTATACAAACTGCAGTAATTTAATACAGAACACCTATGCTCTATACAAACTGCAGTAATTTAATACAAAACCCCTATGCTCTATTCAAACTGCAGTAATTTAATACACAACGCCTATGCTCTATTCAAACTGCAGTAATTTAATACAAAACCCCTATGCTCTATACAAACTGCAGTAATTTAATACAGAACCCCTATGCTCTATACAAACTGCAGTAATTTAATACAAAACCCCTATGCTCTATTCAAACTGCAGTAATTTAATACACAACGCCTATGCTCTATTCAAACTGCAGTAATTTAATACAAAACCCCTATGCTCTATTCAAACTGCAGTAATTTAATACAGAACCCCTACGCTCTATTCAAACTGCAGTAATTTAATACAGAACCCCTATGCTCTATTCAAACTGCAGTAATTTAATACAGAACCCCTATGCTCTATTCAAACTGCAGTAATTTAATACAAAACCCCTATGCTCTATTCAAACTGCAGTAATTTAATACAGAACCCCTATGCTCTATTCAAACTGCAGTAATTTAATACACAACGCCTATGCTCTATTCAAACTGCAGTAATTTAATACAAAACCCCTATGCTCTATTCAAACTGCAGTAATTTAATACAGAACCCCTATGCTCTATTCAAACTGCAGTAATTTAATACAGAACCCCTACGCTCTATTCAAACTGCAGTAATTTAATACAGAACCCCTATGCTCCATTCAAACTGCAGTAATTTAATACAGAACCCCTATGCTCTATTCAAACTGCAGTAATTTAATACAGAACCCCTATGCTCTATTCAAACTGCAGTAATTTAATACAGAACCCCTACGCTCTATTCAAACTGCAGTAATTTAATACAAAACCCCTATGCTCTATTCAAACTGCAGTAATTTAATACAGAACCCCTATGCTCTATTCAAACTGCAGTAATTTAATACAGAACCCCTATGCTCTATTCAAACTGCAGTAATTTAATACAGAACCCCTATGCTCTATTCAAACTGCAGTAATTTAATACAAAACCCCTATGCTCTATTCAAACTGCAGTAATTTCATTATATACTTCAAATTGTTTTTACTCTGTTTCTTTAAATTCAAAAGGGGACGAGGTTAGCTCAGTGGTAGAGCACTTGAATAATAAGCTGGAGGACCTGAGTTCAAATCACGAGCATAGTACTAAATATTTTTTCTTCTAGTGTCTTCGTTCATGGGTTGAATTCGGCCTCCCTGACCGTCCCTAGGCCGACCCAGCCTTTAATTAATTTATCAATGGGTAACTTGGGTGGGTGCTAATGACTCTAGCAGTCGAAGCAGCCAAAGGGAAAACCAGGCGGCCGGAGCATAGTACTTACCACACTATCTACCTAGTGTGCCCTATGGTCATGAATCAGATACCTCTATAGTATCTGCCCCTCAGGGCCCTCGTGGCCTGTTATGGGACTGATTTTTTTTTTTAATTCAAAATGATTCCTAATGTACATGTGTCCCATAATAAGAATAACAATTGTTAATTTAATTTCAAAACAACATATTTTTTTGTGTGCTTTTATTTATTTATTTATAAGTGATTTCACTCCTTGAATGTATAGTCTAATGAACCAGCATTAAGATGGGTATTTTAGCCTGGAAGCCTCTGGTTATTCAGCAGATGTCTTCAGATGCGAGTGTATAGTTTAGTGTCCTACAAGTAAGAAAGTATTGTGTTTATGTACTGGCTGCTGTCCCTCAACAATTCGTACATGTCATGTGGGATATTTAGTTTCTGCCGTCTTCTGCATTCCGCAAGTAGGTGTTTTATAGTAAAGTCTCTATTGCATATATTACAGGTTGGTTTGTTAAGTCCTGTCTTGAGGTATTCGTGTGTGAGTCTTGTGTGGCCAATTCGGAGTCCTTGTGTGCTTTTTGTTGCGCTGAACCAATTACAACGACATCACTGACAAGCCACTTTTACAAGAGGCTCTTAACTACATAACAAATATCAAAAATCAGCTCTTAATCCGTTACTGGCTAATAAGTTTAAAATTTGCCCATGACTTTAAATGAAATGCCAAAATTCAACAGACTATTCTGGTTTTCTTCGTCAAATAGCCCAGTGTCTTCGATACTTTTTTTGTGTGTGTGTTTTTGTGGGTGTGGAAAATATTTGGTAAAAATGAAGTTTCCGCCTTCAAAACCGATTTCTTTCAAATTTTGTACAACAACGTATTTTGATGCACTAAACACGAATACGATAAAAAAAATTACGCATTTAACTAGGAAAGAAGTTATTAAGCACTTAAGTTCACTGTTGTGCAGGTTATGAGAGGTAATGTAAACAACTAAATTTGTGACGACTTTAAGGCATACATGACGACTTTAAGGCATACATGCTATGCGTTTCCGCTCGCTACGCTCGCTCAAGAAGATAACAAAACCCCAGTCAATCCAACTCGCTAAAATTAATAGAATATAATATTAAGCACTAAAGTTCACTGTTAGGAAGGTTATAAAACTAGGCGTCAACTGAATTGTTGACAATTGAAGTTCGGTAGGCGCGAATTAGAACGATAATTATAAAGGCATTAGCTAATAATTATTAAGGGATTTCTGATATATAATACTTTTCATGAACGAAACAAGAAATGTGAAGAGTGTTTCATTATTTAAAAAAATGATTGTAAATAAATAACTGCTGATGAATTTTGATAATTTATGGTAAATTTCAATGAAACTTCCTTATTACGAACTTTTCCATACCCGCGCATGCGCATGTTGCCAAATTTAGTTGTTTACATTAGCTCTCATAACCTGCATAACAGTGAACTTTAGTGCTTAATAACTTCTTTCCTAGTTGAATGCGAAGGGTTTTTTTTTATCGAATTCGTGTTTAATGCATCAAAATACGTTATTGTACAAAATTTGAATGAAATCGGTTTTGAAGGCGTGAAACTTCATTTTTACCAAATATTTCATCCTGCGCTTTCAAGGAATCTTTATATCTTTATTGAAGTTTCAATAATCTAACAAATACGTAAACAACATTAATTAATAATAAGTAACATGAAATATAAATCATTCTGAAAACAAACATAAAATTACAATATAACCGAACATTTCAATGCTTCCCTCATACGAGGTTGATGTAAGAAAAAAAGCCCAGAAGAATTAGGGTTTTAACCTTAAAGAGAAAATGCATAAACTTGAAAACAATAAATGGTCCTTTATACAATAAACATAGCCCATTGAAGTCCCAACAAATTCTAAAGTAAATAACGTAGGTAAAATTGCTTTAGTATTATTACAATCCGTTATAAAAAGTACAGGCTAATATAAGACTTTCTCGAGCGAAATGAAGAATTGGCCAGGAATTGAGACAGGAAAGAAATAAAAAAATCCGGAATGAGGGGATCTGCTAACAATGGATGTTTACAGAGCTGCCGAGTGGGAATCGGATAGAGAGAGAGAGAGAGAGTATGTGAGAGAGAGAGAGAGAGAGAGAGAGAGAGAGAGAGAGAGAGAGAGAGAGAGAGAGAGAGAGAGAGAGAGAGAGAGAGAGAGAGAGAGAGAGAGAGAAGTTACTGACCAGCAGTCCTTTATAAGAATGTGGACTATTGTGAACATTCACACCCTCCCTTCCCCCCCCCCATTATACAATTTAATATGACTTTGAACAGTAATTAAAAATTTAATATTTACAGTATTTATTTTTAAAAGAATAATCCTATTTTTTAATCACACAATTTATTTCATAAGTGCATTAAAATTAACTGAAGTAACGGATAACATATAAATCAATATTTTTCAATTCTTTATTTCATAAATTTTATATGGAATGTTAACGTAACTAAAAAAAAAAAAGTCCGTCACGCAGGACCTGCGTAACTATGCACTTTCCTCACAATTGGGTAGTGTCGAGTGCATTCCTGAATAATTTGCTCAAAATAACTTATTTTTTTTTTTCTTTTCATGTTTATTTAAAATCTGTACAATTATAAGTACAATAATTAATTGTGCTGGTCTAAGTATACATGTCAATGTATAGTATATGGAAGGAGCCAAACATTATCGGCACTTGCTAATATATTAAAACAATCTGTGCTGTTTTTGACTGCTGTCATGGTAGCTGGTCACGGGGCCAAAGTCTCTTAAGCTTCCTGGGAAGGTCTTTAGGGTGGGTCTGAGTGGAAAGGGATTGACATCTAGGATTTGGGTGGGATGACAATTTGGAATGAAACGTCAAGAAGCGGGATTTGGCGAGGTCGTTTACGAAAGGAATATTAAGGTCGTTGTGTAGGGTTTTGTTGGAGACATAAAAGGGAGCATTGACTATTCTACGAAGGACTTTGGATTGGAATGCTTGTATTCGTTGAATGTTTGAGTGTTTTGCTGTTCCCCATAATTCGAGTCCGTAAGTCTAGATAGGTCTAATTATAGTTCTGTAAATAGTAAGTTTGTTTTGTGTCGTAAGCTTTGAAGTAGGTACAAGTAGTCGTCGTAGGAGTCCATATCTCCTGTTCAGCTCTTGTCTTTTCAGTCGTGTGTCTGGGTTCCATGTGAGTCTGCTGTCTAGTAGAAGTCCCAGGTAACGTACTTCATTCGATGCAGGGAGTTGACGTCTGCAAATGAATACAGGAGGGCAGGCGCTCCTATTAAGAGTGAATGTAACTTGAAAGAATTTTTCGGGGTTCACTTTAATTTTCCAAAAGTTGCACCATTTCTCGACAGACTCAAGGTGCTCCTGTAGTTGCTGGGAAGCTGTAGAGGGATCAGGGGAAGAGGAAAAGATGGCTGTATCATCGGCGTAGGTCGTAATGTGGGTAGTCGGATGAGTGGGGATATCTGCCGTGTACAGGAGGTAAAGGACAGGACCTAGGATGCTGCCTTGTGGGACGCCTTAGGATATGGGTCGAGAGGAGGACAAGGTAGTACCAGACCTTGCTTGAAAGGAACGATTCGAGAGGTAGGATTGAAGGATGAGGTAGTATGTGTGAGGTAAAATACGCTTTACTTTGTATAACAACCCCGTGTGCCAAACCCGATCGAACGCTTTGGCGACGTCGAGGAAGGCACTCGTGCAGTAGTTTTTACATTCAAGCGCGTAGGATATTGTGTCAACAACGATAAAGCATTGTTGGATGGTGGAGTGCCGGGAGCGGAAACCGAACTGGTGGTCAGGAATGTAATTGGAGGATGTAACGATGGGAAGGATTCTCTTCAGGAAAAGTTTTTCAAAAATTTTGGGCATGATTGGGAGTAAGCTTATAGGGCGATAGGAGGATGGTGTATTTGGAGGTTTTTGGGGTTTTGGGATAAGAATTATTATTGAGTGTTTCCATGGTTTGGGGAAGTGAGTAGTTCTTAGGATTGAATTGAAGATGTAGGTAAGGAAGATTATGGCTTTCTGGGGTAGGTTTTTTAGGATGAGGGATGTAATAAGGTCGTACCCAGGGGATTTTCTGGGGAGATGCTTAATGATGTATTTTACATCTGCAGGATGAAAAGCTTTGGGAGGAGGGGAGAGGGGAAGAGGGTGGTCAAGGTAGTCGTGCACCAGCTGGTCGTGGATAGGATTTGTATTTGGGTGCGGAGAAAAAGTGGATTCGAGATGTGCGGCAAAAACTTCGGCCTTATCTTCATCGCTCCTTGCCCAGCTGCC
Source organism: Gonocerus acuteangulatus (assembly GCA_946811695.1). NCBI lineage: Eukaryota > Metazoa > Arthropoda > Insecta > Hemiptera > Coreidae > Gonocerus > Gonocerus acuteangulatus. The sequence goes on along the minus strand of OX328129.1, from coordinate 6,093,195 downwards.
GTCACTGCGTTGGAGAGGATGAGGAACGGTATGAAATTTTAGGATTTTACGGGTAGCAGTCCAGAGGGAATTATCTTTTGTGGATAGGGTTTGAAGATAATCATTGAAGGATTTTGATCGGTATTCGGAAAGGGCCTGTTTTAAAATTCGACAGAGTTTGTTGAAGGAGGTACGGTGAGAGGGATAGCGGGTTCTCTGCCAGAGAGCTCTTGCTCGGCGCTTGGCGGGTAGAAGGTCCTGGATGTGGTCTGGAAGCTGAGGTTTGGGATGGAAAGGGATGTGTGTTCTTAGTCTACATGATGTTGTGACACTGTCCAGGATGGCTTTAGTGAACATAAGAACGGCAGTGTCGACATCTGATGGGGTTTTGAGGGGGACAGTGAGGTCAATGGAAGCGGTAAGGATTTCTTGAAATAATTCCCAGTTGATAGGACCTTGGATGAGGCTAGGATACTGGGCACGACTTTGAGGAACGGTATCTAGCTTAAGGAGAATGGCTGAGTGATCGGAGGATAGATCAAGCAGTGACTGCACTGAGTAGGATATACTTCCAGGCAAGAAGAGATGAAGAAATCGACCAAGTCTGGAATTCAAGAGGGATCTGTTGGCCAGTAGGTGGGAGTGTTTGTAGAAATGGATTGGTAGTTTTGGGATTGAAGGATGTCGTATAGGATTCTGCCACGGGAGTTTGTGAGACGGCTTCCCCATCTGGGATGTTTCGCATTGAAATGAGCCCCTATGAGGAAGCGAGGACCAAAGGATTTGAATAGTGAAAGGAATTCAGGATGGTGGATGGTACTATTAGGGGAAAAATATGCAGCCGATATTATGAAATTGTGAGAGGAAAGGGAAAGGGATATTGAACTTACCTGAATATTGTCTGTCGAGATTGTGGAGTGAAGAAAATGAGCCACTGTGTTCTTCACAAGTACAGCTGTTCCGTTGTGGGCTACAGTTGGGTGATCGGCCCTGTATGATGTGTATCCTGGGACTGAAAAATGGTGTTTGTTGAGTAAGTGTGTTTCCGTTATCAGTGCAATGTCGATGTCCTTTTCTGTGAGTAGAAGTTCCAGTTCGAGTCGTCGTGTTGTAAGTCCGTTTGTATTCCATAGAAGTATGAAAATAACCTATATAGATAAATAAAATAAAAACATAAATAACACCTGTTTCAATTCAATCCTAACATAGTACAATGTAAATCCCCCCCTTCCGATAGACCGATTTAGTTAATTTTTACAGCACTTCTTCCGTATTAGATACCCAGGACGTGTACCGCGTTCCGTTACAATACAGCAGAAATTACGACCGGTATGAGCAAATTAGTAATTTGGATCCGGAGTAAACTCCCCCTTCTAGTCAACGAATTTAGTTTATTTTTACAACACATTTTTCTCTTCAGTTGAACACAACATATACCGAGTTTTGTTGAAATATAACAAAAATTGCGACTGGTATTGGCAAATAACTACTTTGGCTCCGGAGTAAACCCCCCCCTCCGGATTTTGTTGGTTAACGAACTCGATCAATCGTTTGATGGGGGAATACTATATACCAAGTTTCGTGGCGAAAAAACAAAAACTCTGGCCTGTACCGTGTTAACGGACACACATATAACTATATATATATATATATATATATATATATATATATATATATATATATATATATATATATATAAATTTTAACTGGTGTCATTTTTGGTGTCTACTAGGTAGGATCGATAAAGATTCGAAGAAAGTTTTCAAAAATTCCGTCATGAGTGCAACCTTAATAACTACTTTCCTTCGGAGGAAAGTGCTAAAAAGACTTTGAATTATTCGACAACAATAATGTCCGCACTGTGTCTGACGAACGGAAACCCTCCTTTTCCACGGGCGATTTTCTGCAGGCGGGAATTTTTAATGTAGAACAAAAAACTAAAATTATTTTGAAAGGAGAATGTTAAATGTAGTAATTATTCATTTTCTTGTAAAAAAATCCATCGAAATTTGGTCATAAATTCGTAATAATTCATTGAATGATAATACCCCTATGTACGTTACTAGAGAATACCATTAGGAATCTGCAGTCAAAATTTGAAGTTGATCGGGTAAAAAAAGTCCGACCCGCAGGAACTGCATCATCTTAGCGCGGTTCCGTTCATATCCCTAGTCTAATTTGGAAAGATTAAAATAGAAGCAGTTATTATTTTGGTTCCACGAGTCTTTTTTTTAAAATTAATTATTAAAATGGCGTGTCAACCCTTAAGGTCACTAACGCCATTCCTGTGAGTAGTAAAGTCTTGAAAGGTCATGATTTACAATCTTACCTGGAAGGGTCCGCTACACTAGAAACAGACCCGCTAGTGACAAGGTCTTGGAATCTTGGAAATCTATATTTCTAACAATAAATTGTTTTTGTTATTTTACTTAACAAGTTTTATTGTCAAATACATTATCCAACTATAAGCAATTAAAAAATAACAAGAAAGAAAACAGACAAAAAGAACCATTGGAATAAACGAAATCAATTAATTTAAAGCTTTAAGCACTTTTTTCTCCGATTGACATCGCCTAATTAAAACTTTCTTCAGAACCTTTTTTGTAGAGCATTTAGTATGCTTCCGAATGGTAATCTTCCGTTTCACAAGATTGTCAACGGTTTTCGAGATACTAACGAAATTATACAAAGTTACCAACACTTTTTTTGTCTGTTAATAAAATATTTTATTCTAACCCTTCCTTTACTCTAAACGTAACAAAAATGTCAACATATTAGTGTTGATGAAACTCGAACATGCAGAAAATGTTTCAACTGTATCCCATAATTCTATGTACCAAAATCAAAGACAAAGAACCCTCCCTAGGAAGGACGCAAGGCAGTTGAAAAGCTATATATCTTGGAAATCCATATCTCTAACATTAAATTGTTTTTCTTATTTTCTTAACCTGTTTTATTTTCAAATACATTATCCAACAATAAGCAACTAAAAAATAACAAGGAATAAAAATCAGACAAAAAGAACAGTTCGAATAAACGAAATCAATTACTTTAAAGTTTTAAGCTCTTATTTCTCCGATTGACATCGCCTAATCAAAACTTTCATTAGAACCTTTTTTTTAGAGCATTTAATAAGCTTTCTAATGGTATTCTTCTGTTTACCAAGATTCTCAACCTTTTTCGAGATATTAAGGAAAGTAAACAAAGTTACTAAAACTTTTTATCTCTGTTAATAAAATATTTTATTCTAACCCTTCCTTAACTCCAAAAGTAACCAAAATTTCAACATATTAGTTTTGATGAAAGTAGAACATGCAGAAAATGTTTCAACTGAATCCCATGATTCTAAGTACCCAAACCAAAAACGGTATTCAAAAAATATTTTTCCAATTTTCTCGAAAACGGTTAAAGCTATCGCCTTGAAAATGGTTTCATTCGTTTTCCTAGCCCAGGAATCATATAAAACGAGTACTTAGAAGCTTATGAACTCAAAAACGTAAGCGTTACGATTTTTTTCGCGCGAATTTCGCCCCAAACGCCATCTTCCAGTAGGCGGATTTTGCTGGTTAACGAACTTGACCTTTCAAATTGGACGAAGGATTTTTGTACCAAATTTTATCAAAATCGGACCATTCGTCTTCTATCTAGAGAGCGAACAGACAAATATATATACATATATATATATATATATATATATATATATATATATATACAAATTTGAACCACCGTTATTTTCGGTCTCTAGGGGTTCTGAAACGCGAAATTTTCTAGTCGGCACTTCCGGATTGTTTCATTGTATCAACCCTATAAGCGGGGGAGGGAGGAACCGCGCTAAAATGGAATGAACTAGCGCATTGCCCGATTTGAAAAACGTATTTCTGAAAAAATCTACTTTTAAGTTTAATGTACCAAAAAGTTCATTTTTTTTTCTTTTTCTTTTTTTTTTCTTAATTTCTTGTAATAAAGATTAAAAAAAACTGTTCTGTCACATAAACACTCTTGGATATCATTTTTTATTAGTTAAGAAAGTATTTAAGCCTTTAAAAAAAGAAAATGCTAAAGGTTACAGGCTAGTATTACCCCTTAACTCACGACTCGAAGGATTATTAACTAGATCCTAACGGTATTGTCTATTTCAGGCTCCAATACTCACACGAGTTTACTTTATTTTTCATTACCTATAATTTATTTTATTACAGATATATATACTTTGAGGTGTAAATTAGAAATAAGATTGCCCTTTGTATGTTAGCTTTGCTTGTTAGAGGAATTGTGAGTTGCCTTATAAAAGTCTAGGTATATATAAGATAGTAAAGGGATAAGTAAGGTGCCTTGCGGGACACTTTCCCAGATAGCGACCTAAGGTTTGCTAATATGGCCATTGGGACTCCACCTTCTTATCTTCTTCTTTCTCTTTTCTTACATTCTCTTTTCTATAGAATACTCTCTATTTTGTTTTACTCTTATATTCATGAGAATATCAGTAAAAGAAAACTATTAAAGAAATTAAAAAAAAAACTTCACTTAATACAGAAATTCCTTCGTATTTCTGTTCGTCACAATAAGAAAAAAAAGAAGTCCGACTCGCAGGAACTGCGTCATCTTAGCGCGGTTCCATTCATATCCCTAGTGTCATTTTGTAGACTTAGAATAGAAACAGTTATTACTTTGTTTAGATCATTCCTAATGTAAACAAATGTGAAAAAAAAGATTTTCGGCTAGGGATGAAACTATCCTAAGCGGAAATTACTCTTTCCGTCGTCCCAAGTTTCGGTCTACGAAGACTCTTCTACGAATATATTTATAATTTACTTAACTTGCAGTGCTAACATATCCATTTTACTTTTAAATGCAAACAAAATAAAATTTTACAAGAAAATGAGAAAGTAGTGTTATTTTTTAATGAACTACGGCCACATACAACCACAAAATATAATTATATTTCTAGTATAGCATTTGGCTGCATGACTTCCTACAGGTAAAGGTAAATGTCAGCTGTCCTAGAATGCTTGATGAGTACAATGAATCTTGATTTATGAAGTACAATAAAAGCCTACCTGAAGCCGGCCTACTACCTCGACCCGGACTGATGTCTGACTCTAGACGGAGAATATTTACGTTTTCAGTTCTGTTACAGGTTCAGAGAATTTGTATTTATTCCCCTGTTTGATTGAGAAATACATCCTCCTACTGGAATCAATAACAAAATAACAAGAAATAAAAACGGACAAAAAGAACCGTATAAATAAACGAAATCAATTATCGTTTATCAAACTTCTAAGTTTTATGTACTTATTTCTCCGTTTGACATCGCCTAATCAAAACTCTCTTCAGAACCGGTTTTCTAGAGCATTTAGTAAACTTTCGAATGGTGACCTTCCGTTTACCAAGATTCTCAACCGTTTTCGAGATATTAAGGAAAGTACGGCGTTAATGGCCAAGAATTATGTCGATGCGCCTTAAAAAAAAAAAAAAAAAAAAAAAAAAAAAAAATTAAGGAAAGTATACGAAGTTTCCAAAGCTTTTCATCTCTATTAATAAATTATTTTAATTTAACCCTTCCTTAACTCCAAACGTAAGTAAATTTTCAGCATACTAGTTTTGAAGAAATTAGAACATGCAGAAAATGTTTCAACTGAATCCCTTAATTCTAAGTACCAAAATCAAAGACAAAAAGAACAGTTCGAATAAGCGAAATCAATTACTTTAAAGTTTTAAGCACTTATTTCTCCGATTGACATCGCCTAATCAAAACTTTTATCAGTACCTCTTTTGTATGAAATGAATGAATGAAAAGTTTTATTCTTATTCCGGGACACAAGTCCCATAGGAATAATTTTAAAATTACAAAATAATTGTGAATTTTACGTATAAACTTAAAAACTATTAAATGCTATCAGTATCAGTATATAGTGTACAGCTTCAATATAGACTAGGGGTTGGGTAAAACTTGGAGGGCTAGAAGGTGGTGGAAGAGTCGGGATTTAAAGGTTTCTAGGTTGGTAGAATGGCGGACAGACAGAGGTAAGGAATTCCATAGCGAGGTGGCACGGGTGACGAATGATTTTTCGAATATTGCTGTTCGGTGGGAAGGAATATAAAGATCGGAAGGACGAGATCGGGTATTAAGGGAGTGAACCGAGGATTTAAATTTAAAGTTGAAAAATATAAGAAGGTCTACGGGATTGAATTACTTGGTAAAGGACTGAGCCGAGGAAGTACTGTCGACGATAAAGAGGGTTGGGTTGGGTTGGTAGTTTAAGGGCAGAAAACTGCTTGGTCATCTCCGCCCTTGTTGTGTTTAATTGTGCAAGATTAATGTTAGGATGGAGAGTGTTTTCAGTATTGTGTGTTTGAGATAGAGTTGTGTTACTAAAGTTGTATTTGGGAGAATCTAAGTTTGGAAAAAAAGAGAAATTATTGTTGTTATAAAATTGCATGGATATAAGAACCAGATTCACACAAACATAAATATATTTGCACTTATATAAATATAGTATACATATATATGTGTAGTGCACAGTACATATATAAATACAGTACAAATAATAAAAAATATATATAATGTAAACATATATTTTGTTTTATTTTATTATTTTTTTTATTCATTTTATTTTTTTTTTATTTTTTTTTTTTATTTTTTTTTATTTATTTATTTTTTATTTATTTTTTTGTTATTTTATTTTGATATTTTTAAAAATATTTTCTTCTTCTTTTTCCCTTTTTTTTTCCTTCTTTTGTTTTAACTTTTTTTTTTTTTTGTATATATATTTTAATTTTCCTCATTTATTTATTTTGATATATACTAGTGATTACACTGTACAACTAACAACTTTCTTATATTATACTAACAAATTTCTTATATTATACTAATGCTTACTATTACTATTATACTAATACTTACTATTACTATTATTTATTATTATTGTTCATAAAAAAAAAAAAAATAAAAAAAAAAAAAAAAAAAATAAAAAAAAAAATAAAAAAAAAAAAAATAAATAAAGAGGGAATAGCCAATTTAGCTCCTGGTAGAAATGTGATATGTGGGAGTCTCTGGGGATCCCGAGGATAAAACGAATGAAACAGTTCATGAGGCGTTTGAGTTTTGCCTCGAGATCGCCAGAAAGTCCACCGTACACCAAACAACCATAGTCAAACTGGGGGAATAATAGGGAGGTTACGAGGAGTTGACGGGTCTTTGTTGGCAGGAGATGGCGGGAGAGGTTGAGCTGTCTCAGGATAAATATGGATCGACGGGAAATTTGGGAAATATGATTTTTCCAGGAAAGGTGCTGATCAAATATGATCCCAAGATTTTTAACTGATTTAAAATATTTTATAGGGGTGCTGTTAATGTAAAGGGCTGGAAAAGGGAAAGTGGAACTTATGAGGGATTGGGAGCCTATAACAATGGCTTTGGATTTGTCTGGATTCAGGGAAAGCTTATAAGCTTATTATCACCTTCAATAACTCTCGGAATATCATCTTAATACGAATAAATTCATGATTTATTTGCGAATTTTATTGTGAATAAACTTTTATTCACAAATTATAATCTGAATAAATTTTTATTCGTATATTTTAATGTGATTTTTTTTGTAATCACTTGATTTTTTGTAAATACTCTCATTTTTTTTTGATTATTTACAACTTTTTCTGTGAATTTATTTTTATTCGCAGAAAAATTTGCGAATAAAATTTTATTTGTATTTTTATATTTAATATATGTGAATAAAAATAAATTCTTATTCACACTTATGAATACGAATTTATTTATATTCGTATTCACAAATATATGAAGTACGAATTTATTTATATTCGTATTCACAAATATATGAATACGAATTTATTTATATTCGTATTCACAAATATATGAAGTAGGAATAAATTCGTATTTTTATTTATAAATAAAATTATGCCCGTCTCTGATCGGAGAGATATGTGCTTGAAACTTCGATATTGTTAGTTTTGCTCTATTGAACGGATTTTTGTATTTGTCTTTACCTAAAGTTTTAATTGATTGTTGTTTTTTGAAAATTGCATCCAGTGATATAGTGTTTCCAAGAGCGATTTTTTTTTTAACAGAGGATGGAGTAGTTTCTTCTTAGGAACTATGAGTTTCCTGTTGTGGCGCCTTAAATCTTACTTCTTGAGATTCGATTTTGTATTACCCAAGAATGGTAAAAATGTACCAATAACTGTTTCTATTCCTTGGCACTAGAGATATGAACGGAACAGCGCTAAGATGACGCAGTTCCTGTGAGTCGGATTTCTTTATAATAGGAGTCACCGTCGTTGAACAAAACTATTTATATACCATAGAAATTTAGAAGGTAAACGTTGCTATTCACTCGAAAAAAAGAAACATTTTTATGTTTAATAATCATTTCATGCAGATTACTCAGGAATGGGACTTCTACTAACCAACTTGCATAGTAATGCAACTCCTGTATGACGGTCGTTTTAACAAATTTAGAAGATTTGTTACAATAAATACATTCTATATAAAGAATTTATTTAGTCAGCTCCAGAGGAACATTTTGTATAATATTGTTGAACACTTGTCACAGAATAAATGGGAGTTGTATTTCTGTGATACTATTGACAGAAGTGTAATGTGTATTTCTCAGACAGTGCCGTTTTGTATGTTTCCATATAACATAATTTCTTCTTGGTGAAATAGGGGAAAATATATTTAGAGCTTATATAGAATAAACAGGAAAAGCTACTGACTTTTTAAGCACGTCCCTTACTCCATAGGGAGACAACCCGTTAAAACCCGTTTACGAGGTTGACCTTACGACGCAATCCGAGGTGCTGACCAGAAAACTCCAAGTTTCTGACTTCTGACCTCATAGATCACGAATATATTGGTGGTTCAAATTTGTGTATATGTTTGTGTCTATAAATATATATTTGTCCATACATCTCCAACCGTTTAGTAGTTATTTCACTTGTGGCCCGCTAATCTGTGCCACCCTGTATATATTTCACTTGTGGCCCGCTAATCTGTGCCACCCTGTATATATTTCACTTGTGGCCCGCTAATCTGTGCCACCCTGTATATATTTCACTTGTGGCCCGCTAATCTGTGCCACCCTGTATATATTTCACTTGTGGCCCGCTAATCTGTGCCACCCTGTATATATTTCACTTGTGGCCCGCTAATCTGTGCCACCCTGTATATATTTCACTTGTGGCCCGCTAATCTGTGCCACCCTGTATATATTTCACTTGTGGCCCGCTAATCTGTGCCACCCTGTATATATTTCACTTGAGGCCCGCTAATCTGTGCCACCCTGTATATATCTAAATTTGAACTATTGTTATTTTTTTTTATATATGAGTTCATTAAGGGAGTTTTCTGTCTATGGAGGGAGGGAGGAAACGCTTTGGAGCGTTTAGGACTAATTTCATAAGTTCATACTAATACATGAAGATCAATTTTAAATTCTTCGATAATTATGCTACATGGAGGTTATTATTAAAGGTTAAATACCAACCACGACTTGAAATATATTTAATTTTGTGTTTATGATTATGATAATATATGTAATGTTGAATGCTGGTACACATGTGAGACTGGTATGAATACCATCACAACAAGTCTGAACAACCATCCAGAACACCAGCTGATATTGGAGTTTGTGTTCCTATGACCTCTATCAGATGTTCACATCTGCCAGTATAAGTTAGTCATGATGTCTCTACATAATGTCAGATAAACACAAGAACTGTCATCTGTCTAATAGTTCATGATATATCAACAGAATGGCAGCTAAATTTGTTGAATATTCCACATATGGAAGGTCTTGAGAACTTTATGATAAACACATTAAATTCAGGTGCATATTGATGAGTTCCAAGTTTCCTAGAATCAAGTGCCAAAGTACATAATATATACATAATGTAAATATATTCACCGAAACGTTAACACAAGATATCGTCGATACAAAAGCAAACTAACGAATATGAAAATCAACACTTTTCAGAGTGGAAAAGCATTTATTCATAACTTTTTTTTGGACAGTCAAATATTCGACAGATTTGATCTTTTGATAGTGGAATAGAGTGAAGTCAGATTGAAGAATTTGCCGTAAATAAGTCCAGCGGAAATTAGTAAAGATTGACAATGAAAGATACATTTTTTCACAATCGTTACTTTGCATTTGTATCGACGATATATACAACCGAATTCGAAAAAGATGCAGTAGAAGTTAAAACAAAAACTTGATATTATTTTCTCTATTGTTTTAAATACAATAGTATATTTTATACCAAAAATATGATATATAGGGTTCAGTAGGATTAGCGAAAACGCCGAATTAGAGAATTCAGTTAGAATCTGTCACTTATCTATTTGAAAAACCTTACTATTTGAGGATATAATAATATGTACCATTTTTACCAGGGGCTGCTGTCACCCCTTTATCGAGGTGTTCGATAGCTCATAGCTTCTGCTGGATTGACAGAGTTACATTCTTCTTTTTCGTGGCCATAACAGAGCAAATGAAAAAAAAAAAAAAAAAAACTTTTTAAACTTGCATTCCAATCGCGCTGAATGTCGAACCATGCTGCCTAAGCTCAAGCGTTCCGGCCGCAAGTGCCTTAATAGAAACATTTATTTTCTTAGCAGAAACACAAGATCCTGCCTCTAAAAGGAAACATATATGCCTTCTTAGACTTATGACCATTCAATAAAATCCCACTAGACAAATGTTTGGCTAGCTAGGAAGGGAAGGTTTTCTAGGAACCCTCCAGCAGGCCTAGCTCCGAGATCCGTCATTCATTCCTCTCGGAGAACGCCGGAGAAAACAAGGGAGGACGTCGGATAAGTGGATAAGGGAAAGTCCACTATATATATATATATATATATATATATATATATATATATATATATATATATATATATATATATATGTGTAAAATCGTTTTATTGTTCTCTCTATTCATCTTTATGAAGATGGAGATAGTTAGCCGTTGCAGAAATACGAAGACAAGGTATAGTTGGGATTCGGCTAGGAGAAAAACGTCAGACTTTCAGGAAGACATCTGTATTTGGACGTTTCGGCTGCACATTGGCAGCCTTCTTCAGCACTAGAGAATGCCTAGGGGGGGGGGAAGACCTCGAGATTCAACCCTGGTTACCTAAGTTCTTCTCGAGGTCTTCCTCCCCCCCCCCCCCCCTAGGCATTCTCTAGTGCTGAAGAAGGCTGCCAATGTGCAGCCGAAACGTACAAATACAGATCTCTTCCTGAAAGTCTGACATTTTTCTCCTAGCCGAATCCCAACTATACCTTGTCTTCGTATTCATCTTTATTTTGAGGTCTACTGAAGGCTTTAAGCACGAAGCAATTGTACATGAAACTTAGTTTTATATAATCAATTGTACCTTTACACACTCTCCTGATAATCTCAAGAGCCAACAATGTCTTCTCAATAATCCTGAAAGATTGAGTTGCGATCATCGGTACAGAGAAAAGGAGCCGAAAACCCGGAAGACTTTTGCCCTGATGAAAGAGGTAAAGAGAGAGAGAGAGAGAGAGAGAGAGAGAGGTTGAAATGAAAGTGAGATAAAGAAGGAGAAAGAGGGAATCGAGAGGGTTATTGTATCCTAGTATCCGTCGGAGTGAGCTACAAGTCTCCAAGGTACTATCAGCCTAACAGGAATCCCCTATCTAGGAAGGTGTCTCTCAAGGATCTTCGCTTAGTTCTTTACTTTTCAACCTCTATCTCGGGCAACAATAATCTAATCCGTACAAAGAAAGAACAAGGCATTTTTATCAAATTGTCAGGACGCCAATTATTAGCCTAACTACAGGAATGCATGTATTCTGCTACAAGGTGGGGGGGGGATAGTGTCAGCTCTTAAAATACATTTTTATGAAACCTATGTATTTGTAACGAGATATATATGCCACTATGTCCTGCTTCCATAAATAACGAAGATAAGACAGTGGAAAATAAAGTCATATCCGTTTTGATTAGAGGTGAAAGACACCATGTGGAGGACTAGGTTTTTATTTTACTATGTTATCAATACTTACAATTACCTATCAATACCAATAACAATGGGAATAATTTTCTTTAAACTGTTTCTATAAATAACAAAGAAACGAATTTTAATATTTCAAAGTTATGGAAAATTGGTTCTTCTGAACAATTACAAATGTGTGACATGGTGTCCTTTACCTCCAGGGTACAGATTTATAAAATTCAGTTGTTGCTTTGTTTGTCTGTTTGTTCCTTATACAAATCCACACATTTTGACCAAAATTGGCATAAGGGTAGGTCTTGATCCAGTGAGCGTCATAGGTCAGGATCATCTTGAACTCACAGTTCGGAAGTCACGGGTTGGAAACTGTAACAGTTAAAGAAGAGTGAAAAGTCAGAAATCGTCACTTTTGAAAAATGAAGTATTCATACGGACCGTAACGGAATCTCATTCTATCCTATGTGACAGTTGTTTCCCCAGTGAAGTCCCATGCTAAATATCCTATCCCCTCCACTCCTGTTTTCTCATGTCTGCTTGCTGATAACTGCATGGTTCACAACTTTATTTGTTTTATTAGATTTTAATATTTCTTATTTGGTTTTTAATTTGTTTTAATTATTTTTTGCACTATCTATGGGCTCATTTATTATTTAACTGAAATAGGTTTTGTAATCCTACTATTTGATGCTATTTTTACCCTCAAGAAGATCCTTTTCGGGCCACCAAAAATTCGCGCGTGTGTGAATCATCCATGTTTGCAGTATAATGAACAATGGTAGACTTGTACCTCTCTAGACCTTTAAGGGCTTTTAAGACACGGAAATACACTATAGTGTATTTTGTATTGCTTGTGGATTTATAATAAACATTTATATGGACAAATAACATATTTTTCAAGGTAGGGATTGTCGGGGTTCGGGTTTCGGTTACTGCTACTTAATAAAACTACATTTTATCATAAAAATGGTTTTATTGTGCCGACGTTTCGGCTTGAACTTCAAGCCTTCATCAGGGCTGTAAAAAACAAGTAGGACGGATGTAATACTGAAATATACATATATATATATATATATATATATATATATGTGCCTACATACACAAATACACATACATATATGGGAAAAGACAAAACTTACCCCTCACCAAATCCTTTCTTCCTATGTTTCCCCGTATTAACTGTCAAAAATGATCCCGCATTTGTGAGGAATAGTTCTCTATCTTCCCATCGGTAAGCCCACATTGTTATTTTTATATATATATATGTATATTTCAGTATTACATCCGTCCTACTTGTTTTTTACCCTGATGAAGGCTTGAAGCTCAAGCCGAAACGTCGGCACAATAAAACCATTTTTACGATAAAATGTAGTTTTATTAAGTAGCAGTGACCGAACCCCGACAATCCCTACCTTGCATCATCTACGGTCAACCATCTCCTCTCAATCCCTTCCTTGTATCATCTACGGTCAACCATCTCCTCTCAATGAATAACATATTTTTTGCGAAGCTTAAAATAGCGGAGTACACTTCCACTTTTTGTCCCATTCCAATAATTACTAGAGCAGTTTACTCTCTTGTAACGTAAATGCAATTTCAAACCTCGATAGAATTCATAAAGTCAATTAATAACATATTTTAAATTAAATAACCTGATTTATATTACAACAACAAAAAATATATACGTTCTCTCTTAAAATTCCACAATAATTTACGGATTACATTATATTATTTGTGTAAGGATTATCTGGAGCGTTAACTCATTGAATGGAGTGCCTTAAATCCACGTTCGTGATTGGTTCAATTTCCCAATCACGGTCAAGTTAATTCAATCTATCATCAAACGAAGTGGCGGTATTTTTATCACCCTTGCAACGAATCCCAAACAAATATACATCCAACGGAAATTAAATATATTATATATATTGTACAATCCGGAGGTACGATGCTCTAAATTAATTATTAATTCAATTATTATCGTCTGATGAATTAATACAAGTTCCGGTTGGTAAATATAATCAACGGATAGTTCCATGATTTATTCGCATCATAAGGAAAATTAGTTTACTAGGAATAGGGTCTACGTACAAGTATTAATAAATAAAGGTAGAATAATATGTTTTTTTTAAATATATATTGCAACAAAATAGGCTATGCAATAGTAGAAAGTTGTGTTCTAGGTGCATTACGACTGGTGGTATAGACTGCATCAATTGAGTAAAGGCATCCTATACGGACACATTGAGTGGAGGCTAGACGATTTGACGCATGAAGTGATGGCTGGACGGACTGACGCATGGAGCGATGGCTGGCGTAGACGCATGGAGTGAAGGCTGTTTCCATAAAAATGCATGAAGTGTGGCTGGACGGGCAGATGGATAGAGTGAAGGCTGTTTTCAGACTGATGCATAGAGATCAGGCTGCTTCTGGACTGACGTATAGAGTGAAGGCTGTTTTCGGACTGATGCATAGAGTGAAGGCTGCTTCCGGACTGACGCATAGAGTGAAGGCTGTTTCCGGACTGACGCGTGGAGTGAAGGGTGTTTTCGGACTGATGCATAGAGTGAAGGCTGCTTCCGGACTGACGCATAGAGTAAGGGCTGTTTCCGGACTGACGCATAGAGTGAAGGCTGTGTCCGAACTGACGCATAGAGTGAAAGCTGCTTCCGGACTGACGCATAGAGTGAAGGCTGTTTCCGGACTGATGCATAAAGCGATGGCTGAACGGTCAGACGCATAGAGTAAAGGGCGGACGAGATGACGCATAAAGAGAAGGCTGGACGGACTGACGTATTGATTAAAGAATGGACGGGCTATCGCATAGAGTGAAGGATGGTCGCGTTGGCTCATATAGTCAAGGTACAAGCGCATAGAGTGAAGGCTGGACGGGTTGACGCATACTCGTAGAGTGAAGGATGAACGTGTTCACTCACAGAGTGAAGGCTGAACGGACTGTCGCGTAGAGGCAAGGATGAACGGGCTGACACATAGAGTAAAGGCTAAGTGTACGGACGCATAAAATTAATGCTAAGTTTAAGGCCTCATAGAGTGAATGCTACATGGACAGACGCATAGGCTAAATGCTAGGTGGACGGAGGCAAGGAGTGCCGACTAAGTGTACGGGTGCTTAGAGTGAAGGCTGGACTTGCTGACGCATAGAGTGTAGGCTGCACGTGATCACTCACAGACTGAAGGCTGAACGGGCTGTCGCATAGAGTAAAGGATGTACAGGTTGGCGCATAGAGTGAAGGTGGACGGGCAGGCACATAGAGTGAAGGCTAAGCGTACGGACGTATAGAGTGAATACTACCTTCAAGGGCGAATAGAGTGAAATCTACATGGAATGACGCATAAAGTAAATGCTAAGTGGACGGAGGCATAGAGTGAAGGTAAAGTAAACGGGTGCATATTGTAATGGCGGGGTGGGGGTACTTGGAAGGCTCAGGCACAGAGTGAAGGCTACCACAACGGTTTTAAGTGCGACTCGAACCCTTACTTCCTTAGAAATGATTCATATATTTGAAATTGTGTTTAAGGCTGTAATCTTCTGTTGTTATCAAGTTTCAATGAGCAGAAGGGAGAATTGAAAAGTTTAGTCGTGTTTCTTGTTGTTATTATTACATCTACATTATAGTTACTAAGAAAATTGTTTGAGTGGACTTCTTCAAAATAACAAATAATCCTTAACCAACAAACTTAAGAATCCCTTTTGTAGCTTTAAAATTATCCTATATCTTTAAATAAACCCTGTTTCGGTTTGTCCCTTCGATCGGGTGTTTTGAGGTGACAAACGGCCTTAAACTCTCGACCCGTTCCGACGTAGACTCTGCTATTCTTGGAGAACTTCACCTTCCAGTCGACCTGAGAGCCCGCTCAAGCGACTTCAGCCGATCTCACACTCCGCTTGTCGTGTCTTTGAGGTGCGCTCTCCGGAACGCCCCGATGGAGGCGCTGTTTACGGAACTAGGTAATTCCCTGGAAAGCCTTTTCATCCAGAACTTCCGCTATTAGCGTAAACAATATAACCGAGACGTAGGGAGCACGAAGTAGAGGGTGTGGCACGTAGTGGTCATGCTGGGAACGGTGGGTTGGGCTTCCTTGGGGGTGCTCTGATTCTAGAAGATGTCAAGCTTCAATAGAGCAACAAAGTGAACTGTTTTTTGGGTGTAGCCACTGTCTAATCCCATGAACCTATAGAACCAGGCAACTACAACAGGAATTAGTGGAACTTTTTTCTAATTTTATTATATGCTGGAAACTTACAAAGAGGTTCGAAAAATTGTTTTCAATCTGTACGTAGTGACCATAAGGCATATCCTAAAATGGGAACAATTTCATCACGGATCTCATGCAAAAACCTGCAAGACGGCAATTTTCATTGATAAACATTTGGACATTGAGTGCATCCTGCGTCGATTTGATGTGGAAAAGATTTATTCAGAGAATTCTGCAAGATACTACAGCTATCACAGACTTGTGGCCTGTTACTTTAAGCGATTACGTTGAATAATTTGAACTAGTTGACTAAATATAACATGAAATTATCACTAATTTGTATTTTCAACTACTTCCAACACTGACTTTTTCTGAGTTATGTTCTGTGTCGTATAGTTTACTATATGTTGCTGAAATATAGAGCGAGGGCAGTGGTTAAATTCCTACAAAATATCTCCTTGTTGATTTTCTTGTTTGTAGCTTCAAACTATGTCTTTTAGCCATCTTTTGTATTTTTGAAATACTGATTTTTTTTAATCTTGACTACAAGCCTCTCTGAGCTGAGATTATTATCAAGTATAAGCCTCAGATATTTGATATTATTTTCTTGTTATATTTTAGACCCATCAATAGATACATCGAAAGTTGTCTCACTTGTTCCTATCGCTGAAAAATGTATATATATATATATATATATATATATATATATATATACACACTTTTTTAAAATTTAATTTAACTTTAATTTATTATGATTTATCCACGAATCCAGTTTTTCTAGTATAAGTTCTGCTTTCATTTTAATTTCTTCGTGTGTCTTTCCTGAAACAATAACTGTTACGTAATCTGCGTAGAGACAAATTTTAGCATTTTCTAAGTATGACACTAAGTCATTTATGTACAGTAGGAAAAGCAAAGGACTCAAAACAGCACCTTGTGGTACACCTCTATTTACATTTTCCTGTTCTGATTTATTGCATTATAAAAAGACTGATCCTTGGATTGGTCTCTGACTGATTCTAGCAGCTTCGACTCAAAGATAAAACCGTATCAAAAGAACTCCCCGTCAGATCCGTAGAAAGGATGAAGTTATGATCCAGATCTCTTCTTTGAATATCTAATACCGACACGGGATTAGCTCCCGGCCGAAGAGAGACGTGACTCCATCCCATCTGGGAGTCCGGACAGCTTTTGGAATATGAATGAATCCTAAAGAAGGAATCTATTGGCTGAAACAAGACCCGACATGTTTCATCTCCATGGCTACATAGTCCAGGGCGCATCTATTATCGCGTTTCCTTCTTCCCTCCATAAGGAGGAAACCCGCTTATGAGGTTGGCCTTATGACGGAATCCGGAAGTGCCGACTAGAACATTTCACGTTTTAGTACACGTTCAAAACGTTCAAATTTGTATATATATATATATATATATATATATATATATGGCCTATATATATATATATATATACAACCCATGGACATGGCCGTATAAATACGCATCAGGCAAATTAAAAGAGCCATTTAGTTTAAAAACCATAGAAAAGCATGATGGGACAGTAACGACTGGCTTAACTTCAACTTGCAATTACTTACTCGACAATCTTGTAAAAAATGATGACTTCACCACTGACCAATTAATACATACCGACATAAGACAAACTTGCAAAAATCCTCCCTCCACTGACAACGACATTCCATTAACGAAACATGAACTATCTTATATTATAAATAATCTTAAGCCTAAAAAGTCACCCGGTATAGATGGCATATCAGGAGACATTTTTAAAAATACCTACTATTGCCTTCCGAACTTCATATTCAAATTATATAGCTACTGTTTTGATAAGGGTTTATTTCCTTCAGCATGGAAAAAATCTAAACTAATATTGATTAAAAAACCTGGGAATATGAGTGACACTATGTCATCTATTAGGCCAATCAGTATTATCCCAATTGGAGGAAAAATATTAGAAAAAATTTTATATGAAAGGTTGAGTCATTTTTTGTATTCTAACAATAAAATGCACAAAAACCAATTTGGTTTTACTCCTCAAAATAGTGCACCAGATGCACTACAAAAAACCTACGACCTTATTAGCAAAGCTTTAAAAAAGAAAGAAGACGTAGTACTTGTTTCATTGGACATACAGCGAGCCTTTGATAATGCGTGGTGGCCATCAATTCTATACTCGCTCATCACACACAATTGCCCAAAAAATATTTATAATTTAGTAGACAACTACCTTCGGGACAGAGACACAATACTCACCACTAACAACTACAAGGGGGGTAAAACACAAACACTAGGTACACCACAGGGATCAGCATGTTCTCCATTACTTTGGAATTTAATTATTAACGAGTTACTAAAAAAGGAAAAACCGAAAAACGTTGAAACAATAGCATTTGCAGATGACATTATAATTATAATAAGTTCAAAGTACATAGAACACATACAAACATCCATAAACACAGTAATACAGACAGTCGAACAATGGTCAGAACGCAACAAACTAAAATTTAACACAAAGAAATCCTCATATATAACATTTACTAGAAAACGAAGACAGCCAGAATTAGATATTTTTATTGCAGGAGAAAAATTACAGAGTACACAAACTCTAAGATATTTAGGCATAACATTTGACAACAAACTGACATGGACTAAACATATAGACTTATTACAAGCAAAACTGATAAAATTAATAAATTTATTATCAATAGCAGCACGAAACACATGGGGACTACAGACAGACGCACTTCAAACTTTGTACAAAGGAGCAATATTACCGTCACTGACATACGGCATAAACGTCTGGAAAAGTGGGCTGGACAAAACATACAATCAGATAAAACTGAAGCGAGTACAAAGATTGATGGCGATTAGAATTATCAAAGGATATCGAACTATCTCCTACGAAGCAGCCTGTGTTCTAGCAAAAATCACACCAATTTCACTACTTTCAGAACAACACACAACTCAATATACATTAACAAAATTACAACTAGATACAATTACACTAAGAACAGAAGATATAGAACACCCCATACACTACTCAAACTGGACACATCCCGCAATATTCCCAAATATTAAGAGGTACACGAAAGACCCGACGCACTACGAAATATACACAGATGGTAGTAAACAAGATAACTCAGTAGGATGTAGTGTAGTAGTGTATAAACAACACATACTCATAGACAAGCTAAAATATAGGCTAGGAAAGGACTGTACGAACAATCAAGCAGAACAATTAGGAATACTAAAGGCACTAGACTTTATCAACACACAAGTAGAGACAAATTCAACAGTTCAAATATGCACAGACAGTAAATCTTCACTATACAAATTGACCAATAGAAAAATACACGAACCAATAATTGAACAAATAAGACACAAACTACTTCAGACACATATGAAACACATAACTACACACTTTAAATGGGTCAAAGCACACGACGGACTTGAAGGAAACGAGATAGCCGACAGACTCGCTAAATCAGCGTCCAAAGACAATAATATACCAGTAACATACAACAAAATATCTAAGACACACATGAAACACATTCTATCACGTAAAACAATAGAGCGCTGGCAAACACAATGGGGAAACTCTACAAAAGGACGTACACTCTTTTCATTTATACCTGACATACACAGCCACTTAGTACGAAAACATACATGTTGTGACTTCTACACGACACAATTACTAACTGGACACCGATCATTAAACACATACTTACACAAGCTAAATATAACTAACAGCTCGGCATGCCCTTGCGACAACACAACACCACAAACAACACATCACCTTATATACAAATGTAAGTTACTCATAGAAGAGAGAAAAACAATTCAAAAGAATATAAAAAACTGGCCCATTACAGAAAAAGAGCTGTTTGATAAACACTATTCAAGCTTCAGAGATTGTTGTAAGAGAGCATGCCTGACTCTAAAGACGATCGATCCCTCTAAAGACAATTGAAATAATAAAAAATGTAAACAAACAAATTATGTAAATATATAAAATTATATTTATTTTATGTATATTTATTTTCTAATTATTTAAATTTAGTTATTAATTATTTAATGTTAAATCATTAATGTAATATATCTAAGAACATTTGATGACAAAATTTTATAAAATACATGTGATATACATTATGTATTGGAACGTGTAGCACAAAATAAACGGCCTCTTTGCAGGGTTACTGCAGAGAGGAAACTAATAATAATAATAATAATAATAATATATATATATATATATATATATATATATATATATATATATATAATAGAATAATATTTATTGGCTTATAACATGGTATAGCCAAGGAATCTGGCCCATTGGGTGTTAGTAGATGTTAATGGACGCGACATAGATGACTAACAATAATAATACTCTACATAAGAAAATAACAGACATATACATATACATATAAAATACTTAAAAATACACAATATTAAAATATGAATATATACAGTTTATGCATATAAAAAGTCAAGTTCATGATTCTACATTTAGCAGAACAATAACAATACACTTCTCTCTTCTATTTGTGAATTCTTACTAAGTAATTATTACAATATTAATAATATATTCCCTTTTTGAATAAAAATAATAAAGAAGTAATAAAATAAACACTATATACTTATAACGACCTATCATACATAACAATAATACTATCCTAACTAATATAATGAAAATATATATTCTAAATTTAATCTTGGGTCTTAGCTCGAATATATCTTAAATTGCACAAACTTTTAATAGAAAGAAGAAAATTGAATTTAATTGATCTAAGCTATTGATAACAAAGATATTCTCTAATGATATGTAATCCCTGTTTTGTGTTATATATTTCCTCAAATATGTTGTTCTAAATGAACTCAACGCAGGGCAGTGCAATAATAAGTGGTTTAAGCTGTGATTTATGATTTGATGACACCATCTACATATTTCTCCTGTTTTTTTATGGACCACAATGTTCTTATGGAAAAGTTTTATATTTTCATCACCCGAAATTCTTAGTTGGCTAACAAGTTTTACTTTATATATATTTTTATAATAAGTTAAATAGTGCTGAGGCTGAGGGCTATTGAAACTACAGATAGTTCTCTAAAGAGGGCTGTAATTTGAGTTGAGGGCCTTGTCAATGTCTAAGGAATAGAGGTGGTTCTTTAGTTATATATATATATATATATATATATATATATATATATATATATATATATATACAGAAAAATCTCCCTAATCCGGCGTCGTCGGGAGAATTCAGTTAGAAGCGGCACTTAACCCTTTCAGTACGCAAAGAGCCGCAAGGAGTGTCTTCTGCTGTACGGGATACTCGCACCCGGCTTCGGTCCCCTTTGAGAAAACCTTACTTGAGGTTATAATAATATTTACCATTTTTAATATTGTATATTTAAGTAAAATTTAGATACCGAATTATAAAATAAATCCAGTATACATGTATATCAGTCTATCCAGGCGTAGAAACATTATATTCTTAGTAGAAACACAAGTTCCTACCTCCAAAATGGAACATATATGCCTTCTTTGACTTCCATTCAATGAAACAACACGAAACAAATGTTTGGCTAGTTAGGAAGGGAAGGTTTTTCTAGGATAAGAGAACATCGGATAAGGGAGACTCTAATATATATATATATATATATATATATATATATATATATATATATATATATATATATGGACATATATAGGTCACCTATGGAGCCAATCACATTCCGTTAACAAGATTACTCGCAGCACTCGTCAAGAAGACGTCTCCCACCTTGAGCAGAAATAAAATGTATTAGATATCGATTGACAAGTCGATATCTTGAGATCTCCATTAGAGTTATTGCTTTTGAATGTTATGTTAGTGAAAGATGAAAAGCCTGCTGACGTCACGAGTAAAGGAGTGCTACAAGGGGGAGGGGGTGGAGTGAAAGGTTCTTTTGATGTTTCCTATCAATTGAATGTCAATTTTCTACTGGCCAATCCGGGCAGACAGCTTTAATGGCCTTTCCCGCCAAATTCTGCTTCCGAACCACATTTCCCCCCTTTTATACAGACAGCGATGACGTCTCACGTCATGAACGTTAACCGGTTTTCGGACGGCCGACGTCGGATGATGCTTTAAAAGCTTTCGTTCCGATGAAATGAGGTTGGTAGTAAAGGCATTATCGTGGCATTTAGTTACATCGGGGTCATCTCAACGATTGTTTTGTATTATACAGGTTGTATCGCCATGGGCGTATATGAGGTGGGGCTGCAGCCCCCGAAATATTTTTTTGATCGGTAAAAATGTGTCATAGTTTGATTCTCGCTTTGTCCAGCGATGGAAAGAAACAATTACCTACTCCTCATGGATTCATGTGAAGGAGCAAACTGTGCATAACCAGGCGCTAATGCCATAGAAGCAGACGTGGCGTCAAACAATGTGTAATCATAAAGAAGTAAACAATGATGGTTCCGGGGGTTCGATCAGCTGGTAAGAGCGCAAAATCCATATCTAAAGAAATATTAGGAAAGTTCAGTCATTTATAAAAAAAAAAAAAAAAAATAGTTTATTACACAAAACTTCAGCTTATCTTATTACTATTTCTAAATACTTGAGTTATTATAAATTTCCTTTATTACAGCCAATATATATAAATACTAAAAATAAACGTAATTGGAAGATAAACGATCTTATAAAATATCAACATTTAGTGTGAATATAACTCATCTGATCAACACATCATTAAGAATTTTACACGGGTTTAATTTTCACTCTCGGGTTTATGATTGTGATCACTCTACCATTTTTTATATGGTTTAGAGTAGACCACTGGTGGTAAAGGACTGCAGAGATTTGTACATAGGTTAAATTGAAAATCAGGATTTATTTAAATAATGCATAATTCTATGGAGGGGGGTGTAAAGCCAAAACTCAGGAACAATTTCTGGTTAGTAGGTTAATTAAATTTTGATTATGGGGAAATGATGAGTGTGATGAGCTGCTGGGGTTGGTTGAGATGAGATGGTTTGCTGGATGATGAAATCAAGAAAGGTACCTTGAGGTGTCTTGAGAATAGTTTGTGCTTAAGTACTCCCTGCTATTTGCTGTGTTTTCCTTCTTGCTTCTCCAAATCATGGTGGGCTCGCCAACTCCAGCTGCTGCTCCCCTTGCTCGGCCTGGGAGGCTTAGATGTTTACTCCTCCATAATTGGTGTATAAAACTTGGAGAGAAAAAAACTTAGATGCTCCAGACTCGCTGCTTTGTCTAGGCGACTATATCTTCTCACTTGTCTTTGCGTGCAGATTCGTACTGCCGCGGGCAAATAGTTCCCGGGCACAACGCTAGGTGGCAGCACCTCACGGGATATATTTCGTTGAGCGGCTTTCCGCGAACACTCTCATAATTTATTATATAAGGGCCTAGAATTAAATATACATTCACTTAATATAATTTATTTAAATTTTAACGTCCATTATTATTAACTGCGTGGAAGGGGTTATCTACAGGTTACCGCCCTTTTCTAGCCAGAATAGGGCTGATGCATTTTCTTTCTTCTAAAGAAAAGCCACCACCCCATAGTGGGAATCGAACCCACGACCTTTAGCGCAGGGTGTTATGTCCTCACGCCTTAAAACGCACGGCCACCAGGCCTTCAAAACAACTTAATATAAGATGCTGGATTATGAACCTGGGTTTGAAATGTTGCCAATATTATCTAATAATATAAAAAATAGTCTGCCACTTTCTTCAAATACCAACATTGTTAGGGATCAGGTCCACATTGCCAAACAAGGAGGTGTGGTGTAAACAAATTTGTAGGTGTTTATGATTACAATATCCGGTTATCCAGCGTACCTGTCAATAATAAATTCTCGATGTTTACTGGGAGCACAGTTTTCCCGAATCCTTATCTGAAACAAGTTAGACGATTACAACGATTTTGAAAGCTTGGTAATTTCGATAATAATTTCTTGGTAATAATTTCGAAGGTTTTAGCGACCTCTCTTTACCCTTGAATGTATGGATGCCCCGATCTCAAGACACGACTAGCCCAGGTTTACAATATTTACGGCCATCTGGTTTACTTTGTACGGTCCGCGACAATCACCACTAGCAGGTTCTGTAGACATGTCGTCACCTCCTCGTGCCGTCGTAGCTGTAATTGGGTCTCCTGCGGTCAACTCACTGCTACTAGGTACTGAAGTCGTGCCTTGGCATGCTCTGTTAGTAGGAGGTGTTCCTGATCCTTTCCATGGTTTGTTAGTAGGAGGTGTTCCTGATCCTTTCCATGGTTTGTTAGTAGGAGGTGTTTCTGATCCTTTCCATGGTTTGTTAGTAGAGGGTGTTTCTGTTGCTTTGCATAGTCTGTTAGTAGGCGGTGATGGTCTCACTTCGCTCGGTCTTCCCGGCGTGCAAATACAACAACTAGAAGGTGGTGGTGTTCCTTTGCTTGGTATTACCGGTGGGCAAATACAACAACTAGAAGGTGGTGGTGTTCCTTTGCTTAGTGATCCAGGTAGACATATACAACAACTAGAAGGTGGTGGTGTTCCTTTGCTTGGTATTACCGGTGGGCAAATACAACAACTAGAAGGTGGTGGTTTTCCTTTGCTTAGTGATCCAGGTAGGCATATACAACAACTAGAAGGTGGTGGTGTTCCTTTGCTTGGTATTACCGGTGGGCAAATACAACAACTAGAAGGTGGTGGTTTCCCTTCGCTTAGTGATCCAGGTAGGCATATAAAACTACTAGAAGGTGGTGATGTTCCTTTGCTTAGTGATCCAGGTAGGCATATAAAACTACTAGAAGGTGGTGATGTTCCTTTGCTTAGTGATCCAGGTAGGCATATAAAACTACTAGAAGGTGGTGATGTTCCTTTGCTTAGTGATCCAGGTAGGCATATAAAACTACTAGAAGGTGGTGGTGTTCCTTTGCTTAGTGATCCAGGTAGGCATATACAACAACTAGAAGGTGGTGGTGTTCCTTTGCTTGGTATTACCGGTGGGCAAATACAACAACTAGAAGGTGGTGGTGTTCCTTTGCTTAGTGATCCAGGTAGGCATATACAACAACTAGAAGGTGGTGGCGTTCCCTGGCATGGTCTTCCTGGTGGGGAAATACAACAGCTAGAAGGTGGTGGTGTTCCTTTGCTTGGTATTACCGGTGGGCAAATACAACAGCTAGAAGGTGGTGGTATTCCCCGGCTTGGTCTTCCTCGGTCGCAAATACAACAACTGGAAGGAAGTGGTGTTCCTTGGCATGGTCTTCCCGGTGGGCAAATACGACAGCTTGAAGGTGGAGGTGTTCCCTGGCATGGTCTTCCTGGTGGGCAAAAACAACAACTAGAAGGTGATGGTGTTCCTTGGCGTGGTCTTTGTGGGCAAATACAACAACTAGAAGGTGGTGGCGTTCCCTGGCATGGTCTTCCTGGTGGGCAAATACAACAGCTTAAAGGTGGTGGTGTTCCCTGGCATAGTCTTCCCGGTGGGCAAATACAACAGCTTAAAGGTGGTGGTGTTCCCTGGCTTGGTCTTCCTGGTGGGCAAATACAACAACTAGAAGGTGGTGGTGTTCCTATGCTTGGTCTTCCCGGTAGGCAAATACAACAACTAGAATATGGTGGTGTTCCTTTACATGGTATTCCCGGTGTTCCATCCCCACTAGTCGAAGGTGTTTGTGTCCCTCCACTTGTTTTTGTTGTAGTAGGTCTACTAGTAGGAGGTGTTTGTGTTCCTTCACTTGGTTTTGTTGTAGTGGTTGCACCACTTGGATGTGTCTGTGTTCCTTCACTTGGACTTGTTGTAGTAGTTCCACTACTAGGAGGTGTTTGTGTTCCTCCATTTGGTAGTGTTGTAGTAGATTGACTAGCAGGAGGTATTTGTGTTCCTTCACTTGGTTTTGTTGTAGTAGTTCCACTAGTAGGAAGTGTTTGTGTTCCTCCACTCGGTTTTGCTGTAGTAGTTCTACTAGTAGCAGGTGTTTGTGTTCCTTCACTTGGTTTAGTTGTAGTAGTTCCACTAGTAGCAGGTGTTTGTGTTCCTTCACTTGGTTTAGTTGTTGTAGTTCCACTACTAGTAGTTATTTGTGTTCCTTCGTTTGGTTTTATTGTACCAGTTGCATCACTAGTTATTTGTGTTCCTTCACTTGGTTTTGTTGTACCAGTTACATCACTAGGTGGTATTTGTGTTCCTTCACTTGGTTTTGTTGTAGTAGTTCCACTACTAGGAGGTGTTTGTGTTCCTCCACTTTGTTTTGTTGTACTAGTTGCACCACTAGGAGTTATCTGTGTTCCTTCACTTGGTTTTGTTGTAGTAGTTCCTCTAGTAGGCGGTGTTTGTGTTGCTTCACTTGGTCTTGTTGAAGAAGTTCCACTACTAGTAGTTATTTGTGTTCCTTCACTTGATTTTGTTGTACCAGTTGTACCACTAGGTGGTATTTGCGTTCCTTCGCTCGGTTTTGTTGTACCAGTTACATCACTAGCTGGTATTTGTGTTCCTTCACTTGGTTTTGTTGTACCAGTTGAACCACTAGGAGTTATTTGTGTTCCTTCACTTGGTTTTGTTGTAGTAGTTCCACTCCTAGGAGGTGTTTGTGTTCCTTCACTTGGTTTTGCTATAGTAGTTCCACTAGTAGCAGGTGTTTGTGTTGCTTCACTTGGTTTTGTTGCAGAAGTTCCACTACTAGTAGTTATTTGTGTTCCTTCACTTGGTTTTGTTGTACCAGTTGCACCACTAGGTGGTATTTGTGTTCCTTCGCTTGGTTTTGTTGTACCAGTTACATCACTAGGAGTTATTTGTGTTCCTTCACTTGGTTTTGTTGTACCAGTTACATCACTAGGAGTTATTTGTGTTCCTTCACTTGGTTTTGTTGTAGTAGTTCCACGACTAGGAGGTGTTTGTGTTCCTCCACTTGGTTTTGCTACAGTAGTTCCACTAGTAGCAGGTCTTTGTGTTCCTTCACTTAATTTTGTTGTAGTAGTTCCACTACTAGGAGGTGTTTGAGTTCCTTCACTTGGTTTTGTTGTACCAGTTGCATCAGTAGGTGGTATTTGTGTTCCTTCACTTGGTTTTGTCGTAGTATTTCCACTACTAGGAGGTATTTGTGTTCCTCCACTTTGTTTTGTTGTACTATTTGCACCACTAGGAGTTATTTGTGTTCCTTCACTTGGTTTTGTTGTAGTAGTTCCTCTAGTAGGCGGTGTTTGTGTTCCTTTACTTGGTTTTGCTGTAGTAGTTTTACTAGTAGCAGGTGTTTGTGTTGCTTCACTTGGTCTTGTTGCAGAAGTTCCACTACTAGTAGTTATTTGTGTTCCTTCATTTGGTTTTGTTGTACCAGTTGTACCACTAGTAGTTAGTTGTGTTCCTTCGCTCGGTTTTGTTGTACCAGTTACATCACTAGCTGGTATTTGTTTTCCTTCACTTGGTTTTGCTGTAGTAGTTCCACTAGTAGCAGGTGTTTGTGCTGCTTCACTTGGTTTTGTTGTAGAAGTTCCACTACTAGTAGTTATTTGTGTTCCTTCACTTGGTTTTGTTGTACCAGTTGCACCACTAGTAGTTATTTGTGTTCCTTCACTTGGTTTTGTTGTACCAGTTATATCACTAGGAGTTATTTGTGTTCCTTCACTTGGTTTTGTGGTACCAGTTGAACCACTAGGAGTTATTTGTGTTCCTTCACTTGGTTTTGTTGTAGTAGTTCCACTCCTAGCAGGTGTTTGTGTTCCTTCACTTGGTTTTGCTATAGTAGTTCCACTAGTAGCAGGTGTTTGTGTTGCTTCACTTGGTTTTGTTGCAGAAGTTCCACTACTAGTAGTTATTTGTGTTCCTTCACTTGGTTTTGTTGTACCAGTTGCACCACTAGTAGTTATTTGTGTTCCTTCACTTGGTTTTGTTGTACCAGTTATATCACTAGGAGTTATTTGTGTTCCTTCACTTGGTTTTGTTGTAGTAGTTCCACTAGTAGCAGGTGTTTGTGTTGCTTCACTTGGTTTTGTTGCAGAAGTTCCACTACTAGTAGTTATTTGTGTTCCTTCACTTGGTTTTGTTGTACCAGTTGCACCACTAGGTGGTATTTGTGTTCCTTCGCTTGGTTTTGTTGTAGTAGTTCCACTACTACGAGGTGTTGGTGTTCCTTCACTTGGTTTTGTTGTAGTAGTTCCACTACTAGGAGGTGTTTGTGTTCCTTCACTTGGTTTTGCTGTAGTAGTTCCACTAGTAGCAGGTGTTTGTGTTACTTCACTTGGTTTTGTTGTAGTAGTTCCACTAGTAGCAGGTGTTTGTGTTCCTTCACTTGGTTTTGTTGTAGTAGTTCCACTAGTAGCAGGTGTTTGTGTTGCTTCACTTGGTTTTGTTGCAGAAGTTCCACTACTAGTAGTTATTTGTGTTCCTTCACTTGGTTTTGTTGTACCAGTTGCACCACTAGGTGGTATTTGTGTTCCTTCGCTTGGTTTTGTTGTAGTAGTTCCACTACTAGGAGGTGTTTGTGTTCCTTCACTTGGTTTTGCTGTAGTAGTTCCACTAGTAGCAGGTGTTTGTGTTACTTCACTTGGTTTTGTTGTAGAAGTTCCACTACTAGTAGTTATTTGTGTTCCTTCACTTGGTTTTGTTGTACCAGTTGCACCACTAGGTGGTATTTGTGTTCCTTCGCTTGGTTTTGTTGTACCAGTTACATCACTAGGTGGTGTTTGTGTTCCTCCACTTTGTTTTGTTGTACTAGTTCCACTACTAGGAGGTGTCTGTGTTCCTTCACTTGGTTTTGTTGTAGTAGTTACACTACTAGGAGGTGTTTCTGTGCCTTCGCTTGGAGTTTCCGGTGTTCTATCACTACCATTAGGAGGTGAGGTAGTTTTTTCAGTTGATGGTGCGGGAGTTCCATTACTACCACTAGGAGGTGTTGTGGTTCCTTTACTTGGTGTTCCCGGTGTTCCATGACTACCACAAGGAGGTGACGTAGTTCCTTCACCTTGTGTTCCCGGTGTTCCATTACTACCACTAGAAGAGGACGTAGTTCCTTGAGTTGGTGTTCCCGGTGTTGCATCGCTACCAGTAGGAGGTGACGTGGTTCCTTCACTTGGTGTTCCCGGTGTTCCATCACTACCACTAGGAGGTGTCGTGGTTCCTTTACTTGGTTTCTTTGTAGTTCTTCCACCACCAGGAGGTTTTTTTGTTCCTTCGCTTGGTGTTCCCATGGTGCCATCACCGCCACCAGGATACTGCGTGGTTCTTTTACTCGGAATTTTTGTAGTCCTCTTGGTTCCTTTGGAAGGCTTCCTCGTATTGCAATCCCAGTGATTTCCGGATCCCTCGCATTTACATCCCTGACGACCACATTGAGACTGAGGTTTTCTTCTTCCTTCGCTTGGTTTTCTTTTTGCATTACGAATATATAATTCTTCTAAACCTGGACGATCAACGTTGTTTATAATCGTCGATTCCTTATCAGCAGGATCTGGAAGTAATACTTTTCCAGGATTAGAGACTATCTCGGTGATGGAGTTTACGCTGATAACATTTTGAGATTCAGTATTTATTTTATTGGGTCTCTCATTAATCCTATATGCATCGATGGGCGCTTGATTTCTTCCTGGTACTGAAACATATAAATGAAATACGTTCAGAATAATGGATAAAACAACAATAACCTAAGGATAATTTAAACAGTATTTTTCTATATGATTTTATGCAAATTATTGTAATATTCTATTGCTCGTGGAATGTTAATATGAAAACAGAATATCAAAACACTTTTCCTGTATTTTATATACAGCAGACTTTTCCATATCCAGCGTTCACTTATCCGTCGCTCTCTCTAATCCGGTGGTCTCCGAGAAGAATGATTGGCGGATTTTAGGACTCGCCGAAGCTGGCTCAAGGGAAAACCTTCCCTTCTTAGCTAGCCAATCATTTTTTTATAGAATGGAAATCAAAGAAGGAATATTGATTGATTGAGATATTTTAGTGAAGATGTTCTATGATCCAGTGTGGATGTTTAGAAATGTTGACAGCCTGTGGCTAATGGTCATCAAAAAATAAAGAAATAAAAATAATAAAAACCAAAAGCTTGTCTTTAGAGAATAGGATCTTTATTTCAAGGTGACTTTTGGGAGATTACAGGAATGCGTTTTTTTTAGCGCAGTTCGTCCCTCCCTCAATAGGGAGGAAACCCGCTTATGAGGTTGACTAAATGGAGTTTAATATTAAAATTAATCTATTAAAGGAGCACCAGAAAAAAGCTTGCTCAAAAATTTATCATCTAAGTGGCACCGCGTTCACTCAGCATAGGGGGGTCTTGTTTAGAACAGGCCCGCCACTGATTTTATCTAGTAACAGTTACTTATTGATAAATAAAAAAATATGGGTTAAAGGAACATATGATTTATTTAGTAACTTGCTGTCACATAGCCACGTACCCTTATACACGCCACGGTAACTTGCTGTCACATAACCACGTACCCTTATACACGCCATGGCAACTTGCTGTCACATAGCCACGTACCCTTATACACGCCACGGTAACTTGCTGTCACATAGCCACGTACCCTTATACACGCCACATTCAAACCGACATTCTCTTTTGTTGCATCTATATTTTTTCCTTTCTTCGTAAAATATCATAATGTGGCCTTTTTTACAATATCTTTCCTTGGGTAGAATTCCTCTTTCGACAAAGAAAATCCTGGCTCGTTGCTCTTCTTTGCATAAATCGTAAACATCAAAAATATTCATAGTTTAATACTTTTATAACCGCAAATACACAAACAATACTAAATTAAATAGTATTTAAACTTGTGTTTTTATTTCTGTATCGATGGTATCAAATTACATAGTAACAGTTAATAAATATCATTATAAAATCACTGGCGGCCCAGTTCTAAACAAGACCCGCATAGGGATTTCACTAGGAAAATTGTATTTTTTTTTTTTTTTTTTTGCTCCTTCAAAAATTTTTCTCTTCACATAAACACTCTTGGATATAATTTATTATTATAAACATAGGAAAACGAATGAAACCATTTCTAAGGCTATATCTGTAACCGTTTTTTAGAAAAGTGGAATCAATGTTTTCGCATGTCATTATTTTATTGTGGGTACTTAAAATCGCGGGATTCAATTGAAATTTTTTCCCACATCTTGGAAATTAATCCCAACTGATATGTTTAAATTTTGGTTATATTTGGAGTTAAGGAAGTATGCGAAAAAAAATATTTTATTAATAGACATGAAAAGTTTTCGGATCTTCATATATTTTTCGTAAATATCTCGGTAACGGTTGGGAAATCGTGGTAAGTGGAAGGCACCCATTCGAATGCTTACTAAATTCTCTACAAAAAAAAGGTACTAAAGCATTATTCGATGGGACCACGTCAATCAGAGATATAAGCGCTTAAAACTTAAAAAGTGTTTGTTTTGTTGCTTTGAAAGGGGTTTTCTATTTGTTTATCTCACTTTTTAATTGGTTGTTTTTTGTTTTAAATTGCATTTATCAGTAAAATTCGTATTGTAATAAAATAAGCTAAGAAACGGTGAAAGGTATAGGTAATACGTTTGGAATAGCTGTGGAAATCAAGATGGCTGTGGCTAACCATGATGGCGTATACATAGGTTTGTTTTGAATTCTCCTATCTATATAACCTTCCTCCTGCTACAACTGAAGTTATCATTATATCTTATTTTATAGAAAGATTTAATCCACGAGAGAATGAACTTTTATTTGCCATGAAGCACATATTTACAGTTGATTATTACAGTGAAACGAATTTGCTAGTAAAAGAAGGAACTTAAAATGACAACGAATTTTCGGTTGTTTGGAATAGAGCCTTCTCAGCAGTATTCGTAGAGTGAGTACGTTTTTAGTACATAATTGTATTGACTTATTCAGCCTTCCTCAAGAATGAGGATTAAGAATTATCCTCTTTTGTGTAAGTTGGCTACTGTCAGTTTCCTGTTATTTGTGATGCCTAATCTACTCCACTTCTTCGAGAAATAAGGAACCGCGCAAAGATGACGCAGTTCCTGCGAGTCGGACTTTCATTAAGTGAGAGTGGGTAAGTAATGTATGACCAATTCGAATTCTTTGACTACTTTTGCTCGTGATCCAAGATTTGATGACTACCTTTCTCTTCCAAAGCTTGTTGTCATTCAAATATGGCACTTATGATATCCAGCCATTTTTTGAGTAATTTAGCTTACATAAATAGTAATAAAGGCATTATTATATTTAATATTACCTTTGATCTGTGGGCTTTCTTCTTCGGGTATTAAGTACGTCCGTTTCTCCAAATATAGAGGCCATGCTTGTAAGGAATTCACGTACACCAGGACTGCTAGTTCAAAAAGTTTGGATTAATAATACAAAATTGTGATACCTTTTCATTTATTAAATCAAGTATTCTTCTCACACAAAAAAGTCTGTCATCAATTTAAGTATATATGTACATATATATATATATATATATATATATATATATATATATATATATATATATATACGCGGCGTAACCGGAACACTATGTTCTTTACAAAATTCTCTCGGAAAAGTTCATGGTGTTTTTCGTTAACTCGAATCCGGGTACCATGATTATTTTTGAAGTGAGGAATTGAATGGATTAGCACTCGAGGTGATATTGTTAGACTTTTTAAAAGGAACTGCGAAAAAAAGCTAAATTTTTGCGTTTCGTACTAAAGATTACGGCCCAACTCGAAAATTTCACATATTTTACATTCAACTTAACAAAGTTGTATACATTTTTGTAACGTTGAAAAATTGGTAGTATTAAAAATAAAATCATCAAGTAACAGATATTTGACTTCCTGGATTTCTTGTCGAAAGGTCTTAAATATTTCGGAACCGAAGAATAATCTGTGGTACTAGGAAGTTGACCATTTCAGAGCCGATGAGGCACAACTTCCCACTTGTGGTTGGTTGACGATTTTCAGCGATGGTTTTATTTATTTATTTTTTATTTTTTTTTTTTTTACAGAGAAAGGTTAAAGAATATACAAAAATCCCAAAACTTTTCCTAACTCCTAACGGAACCAAAATTTAACTACCTTACACTAGGTCGAAGTCAATCGTCTCAAAAAAGTTTCAACTGAATCAATCGTTACCGTATACCCAAACTGAAAATTAGTTTGGAAAATTATGTGTATCACTTTTTCTCTTAATTGGTTGCAGATATCGCTTTAAAAATGGTCTCATTTATGTTCTGATCTTAAGAAAGATATAAAACGAGTACCTCCAAGGATATGAACTCGAAAACGAAAGCGTTACGATTATTTTCGCACGAATTTAACTTCAAAATCCATGTTCCGATGAACGGGTTGTGCTGGTTAACGAACTTGACCTTTCAATTAGAATTTTGTACCAAATTTCATTAATATAGGACCAATTTTGAGCCGGCAGGGGATTGAACAGACACATATATATATATATATATATATATATATATATATATATATATATATATACACACACACACACACAAATTTAAACCACTGTTATATTATTGATCTATGAGATCTGAAACATGAAATTTTTGCGTCAACCTCAGGGAAGAGAGAGGAACCGCGCTAAAAATGAAGACCAAAAAGATATTGTTCAGCTTACCTGCGAAAACCAAATATGCTGTCACCATTGATTCGAGAACTGATATTACTTTATTGCTACGTTATATGCATATACATCTCATTCAAATCACGGAATAAATGCATTTTAATGATATTCTCTAGAGCCATTTTTTGTGTTTTATGATTGTTCTTTGTGACTCTAGGAGACGATTGGATAGAATAAAATAGATAGCTTAAGCGTCAGTTTTCATTCCTTAAATTGTCGTGAAGAGTTAAAATTGATAGTTTATAGAATAATATATATATATATATATATATATATATATATATATATATATATATATATATATATATATATATACAGGGTGTCCCAAATAAGACGGCTCAAACTAATTTTGCGGCCAAACGGTTGGTCTGAAAAAAAAAAAGTCTGAGGGAAAAGTTGTAGGGCTTGACCTAAGCTTTCTAAATAAGTCAATTATTTAACATATCAGATTTAGCTTAGTGAATCCCTAAAGAATAAATACTTAAAAAATATGCCTTATTTTCAATTTTATTAAAGTTATTAGGAAAAATATTTTTTTTTAGAGGATCGGCCATATTTTTTTTCAGACAGTTGAGGAAAAAATACCTCAAAGTCATGTATCACACATTCATAACCGACCTCTGTGAGTGCTTCCAAAAAATCGTTTTAATTTAAAACAATGAAATTTCAATCGCACGAAACATATTTGATTTTAAAGATATCGAAGTGCGGTTTGCAGCAAAGGGTTTGTTTTTTTTTTATTCCCTTTAATATGATGTGCATAATAATAGGGGTCATCTGCAAACAACAACATTTCATCTAGCGCCGAGTGCACTTGCGCAGTCAATATGTTAAATAATTGACATATTTAGAAAGCCTAGGTCAAGCCCTACAACTTTTGCCCCTGACATTTTTTCTCAGACCAACTGTTTGGCCGCAAAATTAGTTTGCGCCGTCTTATTTGGGACACCCAGTATATATATATATATATATATATATATATATATATATATATATATATATATATATATATATACATTAATATATTCTAGTGCCAAGAGGTTATGGGTGACGCTTTTATTCTATTAACAGTTTTTATGGTTACCAAAGGAAATACCTAGACTATATCAGGAAAATGATTAAACTTCTGGAAAAAACCCTCAGAGTGCGCACATTCCTTGGAGATTTTCTTAAAATTAAGTAGTTCTCGTGTTTCTTACTTAGTTTATCATGACAAAATATGGTTTTTCTTTGTGTCATGAGTGAAAATATTTTTTTCATGAGTACATAAAGCGTGGTTTTATAGTGTCTATATCTTGTGTGCCATACGTGTTTGATGATATTTCACCGTTGTGGGGTTTTTCTGATGTTCGGTGATTTAAACGCGTATTTAGACCGCATGTGTTATAGTCTCCGTTTATTGCGTGATCACGTTGTCTAGCGTGATTGTATCGTGTATTGGTTTGATATTTGAGGTTGTTTATTTTGGCATTTAGCGCGGTCAGGCAAGTAAGCAGAGTATGACAAGTAAGCAGAGTATGCGTCTGTGTTCGGATAACAAGTTCTGTGCATGAGGTGGTATGCACGCAGAACGCGGCTCCTTCCAAAATCTATGATGCCGTTGCCAGCCTCACCGAAGCCGTCAAGTTTGCTGCTGGCAGAAGGGTCGGTAGTGATAACACCAGCAGGCGTCCGTCATCTTCTGGCATACCCCAGGGATCGGTGTTGGGTCCTATGCTATTCACTATCATCACTGCCCATACCGTAAGGACGCAGTTCCCGAAAGTCACCTCACGTGCTTATGCCGATGATACTGGCTTGTTTTTCCCAAGTTTCAACGCCCGAGTCGCACTTGGTCAGAAGAAAAACAATCGATCCGATGGCCACCGATTATCGACCGTTCAAACTTTGTGAGTTTGCGTCAATGGCGTCAACCCACAAATCGTGTTTCAAAAAGGTCTAGAGCCTCTTCATCTTAACCGATTTCAAAGCATTTTTTTTTTTTTTTTTTTTTTTTTTTTTTTTTAAATGAAAGCTACTAAAATTTAGAAAAACGTTGTCACATCAAATTTTTGTTCTTTGTTACCTTTGTTTATAAAATTACCTGGACAGATGTTTATAACCAATCAATGTCTATAACCTTCTAATTCTAATTTTAAAATATGTATACTTATCATATTGTAAGAGTTAAAAATTAACTGTTACACCAAGATTTATTTTTTCGGGACTGATATACTTCCAGAAAATTAATTGGCCTATAAACTCTTTCATACCTCCAACAATGTAATCGACTGTTTCTGTGCTTATTAGGTGGTATTTAACACAGATCCAATGTAGGGGCAATCTAAGACACTAATTTCCGCTTGTTATGCCTAATATGTAATCGACTGTTTCTGTGCTTATTAGGTGGTATTTAACACAGATCCAATGTAGGGGCAATCTAAGACAGTAATTTCCGCTTGTTATGCCTAATATGTAATCGACTGTTTCTGTGCTTATTAGGTGGTATTTAACACAGATCCAATGTAGGGGCAATCTAAGACAGTAATTTCCGCTTGTTATGCCTAATATGTAATCGACTGTTTCTGTGCTTATTAGGTGGTATTTAACACAGATCCAATGTAGGGGCAATCTAAGACAGTAATTTCCGCTTGTTATGCCTAATATGTAATCGACTGTTCTGTGCTTATTTGGTGGTATTTAACACAGATCCAATGTAGGGGCAATCTAAGACAGTAATTTCCGCTTGTTATGCTTAATATTTAATCGACAGTTTCTGTGCTTATTAGGTGGTATTTAACACAGATCCAATGTAGGGGCAATCTAAGACAGTAATTTCCGCTTGTTATGCCTAATATGTAATCGACTGTTCTGTGCTTATTTGGTGGTATTTAACACAGATCCAATGTATGGGCAATCTAAGACAGTAATTTCCGCTTGTTATGCTTAATATTTAATCGACTGTTTCTGTGCTTATTAGATGGTATTTAACACAGATCCAATGTAGGGGCAATCTAAGACAGTAATTTCCGCTTGTTATGCCTAATATGTAATCGACTATTTCTGTGCTTATTAGGTGGTATTTGACACAGATCCAATGTAGGCGGAATCTAAGACAGTAATTTCCGCTTGTTATGCCTAATATGTAATCGACTGTTTCTGTGCTTATTAGGTGGTATTTGACACAGATCCAATGTAGGCGGAATCTAAGACAGCAATTTCTGCTTGTTATGCCTAATATGTAATCGACTGTTTCTGTGCTTATTAGGTGGTATTTAACACAGATCCAATGTAGGGGAAATCTAAGACAGTAATTTCCGCTTGTTATGCTTAATATGTAATCGACTGTTTCTGTGCTTATTAGGTGGTATTTAACACAGATCCAATGTAGGGGCAATCTAAGACAGTAATTTCCGCTTGTTATGCCTAATATGTAGCTAGAGATTTTATTTTACAGGTTTTAAATACAATTACATTTATTAAGAAAGATTAAGACAATACTTTAACAGTTTCTATTGTAAGCTTTCCAAATTGCACTAGGTTTAACCACGGAAACGCGCTAAGATGACGCAGTTCCTGTGAATCTGACTTCTATACAGAGATGAGCTCACTAAGGGATTTCCCTAATTCACCATGTAGGTTCAAAAATATCAGCTACCCTTGCATAGCCCGGCAACAATCCATCCTATGGGGTAGTGAATTTCTACAGTTAGGGCTCGTTGAAAAACCTGCCACAAGCGGGACTCGAACCTCTAAAAATATATGTATTTTTTCAATACGGGAAGAAAGAAAGAAAATTACAAAATCTGCATTGATGTTCTTTGGAAGAACTGAATCAGTTCTGAAAGCATTCCACCATTATTAATGTCGCTTGAAAAATGTATTGATAAAAGATAAAACGTTTTTATCTCGTGCTTACTGAAGAAATAGTTTATGAGCGATTATCCCAATGTCACGTGTCGTGTGTAATCCGAGTGGTGGGTTTTTCCAAGATGTCATGAATATTTATATACCGCGAATATAAATCATTCATCCGCGAGAGGAGATAAATAACTCAGAAATAGAAATTTAATGGTGGCAAGAAGAAGGTACCGTCGAACCGGCAAATTTTAAAAGTTTTTTTTTTTTTGCCAGTTTCTAAGATTTGAAAATCTTACAACAAAGTAGAGTGCATTATTAGTGATTCAAGAAGTTTCCAATTTCCCATATTTTTTCGCCAAAAAGCACAAATCCCTATTAGAAGAACTGACCAATTCATTGATAAGTTACTGGAACTCTATGATGAATGGAAAGGATTCTTTCTTGAAGGCATTCCGAAGTACGGAATATTGTTTCGTGTTCCTGGAGGTGTAAGTCATGCTAGGTCGATGACAAAGGCGATTTATGCATTGAAGATATATCTGTTCCAAGATCAATTTTAGTTATCTCATAGGGAGATGAAACACTTTAAGATAAACATGAATTTTTCTTACGCGAATGTACGTTCGATCCTGCTTTCTATAAAAGTGCCGAATCATGTCAGCCTATTCATGCATCAACTGACACATAATCAGGATATTGATCCAGAAATCAGGAAGGCAACTGGGGAAAAAAAATTCTAATCATTTCTAGTATATAGTTTCCTATACCGATGTTCCATCCTTATTTGATGACAAAGTTCCAACAGCGGCTAAGGCAAATATAGCTGAAGTTATGCTGGAAGCGGACAATGCTGAAGAAGGGGAACAAGAAAAAAATCAACTGAATAGGTACGTTCTCTACCAAAATGATTTTTCTTCCTTCAGGAAAAACGAGTTTTCGTCTTTTGTAACACCTGATACAAAACATTAAATGATTTGAGAGAAGAAAAAAATGTCTTCGCAAGATTTTCTATCAGATCCGATTTCCTCGACAATGACCCTTCAACATGTAAGGAAGAACCAGGGTTCAAAAATGGGATCGAAATTCTTGAGGAGAAGCTTGTTGGGATTGACAATGTTATTGCAGTCTTGCTAGAGTTTCACACCTCTTCCTCCAATGTTATTGCAGTCTTGCTAGAGTTTCACACCTCTTCCTCCAATGTTATTGCAGTCTTGCTAGAGTTTCAAACCTCTTCCTCCAATGTTATTGCAGTCTTGCTAGAGTTTCACACCTCTTCCTCCAATGTTATTGCAGTCTTGCTAGAGTTTCAAACCTCTTCCTCCAATGTTATTGCAGTCTTGCTTGAGTTTCACACCTCTTCCTCCAATGTTATTGCAGTCTTGCTAGAG
Source organism: Gonocerus acuteangulatus (assembly GCA_946811695.1). Classification (NCBI taxonomy): domain Eukaryota; kingdom Metazoa; phylum Arthropoda; class Insecta; order Hemiptera; family Coreidae; genus Gonocerus; species Gonocerus acuteangulatus. The sequence continues at coordinate 6,054,160 of OX328129.1, read as the reverse complement.
TTTCACACCTCTTCCTCCAATGTTATTGCAGTCTTGCTAGAGGTTGACACCTCTTCCTCCAATGTTAATGCAGTCTTGCTAGAGTTTCAAACCTCTTCCTCCAATGTTATTGCAGTCTTGCTAGAGTTTCACACCTCTTCCTCCAATGTTATTGCAGTCTTGCTAGAGTTTCAAACCTCTTCCTCCAATGTTATTGCAGTCTTGCTTGACTTTCACACCTCTACCTCCAATGTTATTGCAGTCTTGCTAGAGTTTCACACCTCTTCCTCCAATGTTATTGCAGTCTTGCTAGAGTTTCAACCTCTTCCTCCAATGTTATTGCAGTCTTGCTAGAGTTTCACACCTCTTCCTCCATTGTTATTGCAGTCTTGCTAGAGTTTCAAACCTCTTCCTCCAATGTTATTGAAGTCTTGCTAGAGTCTGACACCTCTTCCTCCAATGTTATTGCAGTCTTGCTAGAGTTTGACACCTCTTCTTCCAATGTTATTGCATTCTTGCTAGAGTTTGACACCTCTTCCTCCAATGTTATTGCAGTCTGGCCAGAGTTTCAAACCTCTTCCTCCAATGTTATTGCAGTCTTGCTAGAGTTTCACACCTCTTCCTCCAATGTTATTTCAGTCTTGCTAGAGGTTGACACCTCTTCCTCCAATGTTATTGCAGTCTTGCTAGAGTTTCAAACCTCTTCCTCCAATGTTATTGCAGTCTTGCTTGAGTTTCACACCTCTTCCTCCAATGTTATTGCAGTCTTGCTAGAGTTTCACACCTCTTCCTCCAATGTTATTGCAGTCTTGCTAGAGTTTCACACCTCTTCCTCCAATGTTGGGGTTGACAACGTTATTTCAGTCTTGCTTCAGTTTGACACCTCTTCCTCCAATGTTATTGCAGTCTTGCTAGAGTTTCAAACCTCTTCCTCCAATGTTATTGCAGTCTTGCTAGAGTTTCAAACCTCTTCCTCCAATGTTATTGCAGTCTTGCTAGAGTTTCAAACCTCTTCCTCCAATGTTATTGCAGTCTTGCTAGAGTTTCACAACTCTTCCTCCAATGTTGGGATTGACAATGTTATTGCAGTCTTGCTAGAGTTTCACACCTCTTCCTCCAATGTTGGGATTGACAATTTTATTGCAGTCTTGCTAGAGTTTCACACCCCTTCCTCCAATGTTGGGATTGACAATGTTATTGCAGTCTTGCTAGAGTTTCACCGCTCTTCCTCCAATGTTATTGCAGTCTTGCTAGAGTTTCACACCTCTTCCTCCAATGTTATTGCAGTCTTGCTTGAGTTTTACACCTCTTCCTCCAATGTTATTGCAGTCTTGCTAGAGTTTCACACCTCTTCCTCCAATGTTGGGATTGACAATGTTATTTCAGTCTTGCTTGAGTTAGAAACCTCTTCCTCCAATGTTGGGATTGACAATGTTATTGCAGTCTTGCTAGAGTTTCACACCTCTTCCTCCAATGTTGGGATTGACAATGTTATTGCAGTCTTGCTAGAGTTTCACACCTCTTCCTCCAATGTTGGGATTGACAATGTTATTGCAGTCTTGCTAGAGTTTCACACCTCTTCCTCCAATGTTGGGATTGACAATGTTATTGCAGTCTTGCTAGAGTTTCACAGCTCTTCCTCCAATGTTATTGCAGTCTTGCTAGAGTTTCACACCTCTTCCTCTAATGTTATTTCAGTCTTGCTAGAGTTTGACACCTCTTCCTCCAATGTTATTGCAGTCTTGCTAGAGTTTGACACCTCTTCCTCTAATGTTATTGCAGTCTTGCTTCAGTTTCACACCTCTTCCTCCAATGTTATTGCAGTCTTGCTTGAGTTTCAAACCTCTTCCTCCAATGTTATTGCAGTCTTGCTAGAGTTTCACACCTCTTCCTCCAATGTTATTGCAGTCTTGCTAGAGTTTCACACCTCTTCCTCCAATGTTGGGGTTGACAACGTTATTTCAGTCTTGCTTCAGTTTGACACCTCTTCCTCCAATGTTATTGCAGTCTTGCTAGAGTTTCCAACCTCTTCCTCCAATGTTATTGCAGTCTTGCTAGAGTTTCAAACCTCTTCCTCCAATGTTATTGCAGTCTTGCTAGAGTTTCACAACTCTTCCTCCAATGTTGGGATTGACAATGTTATTGCAGTCTTGCTAGAGTTTCACACCTCTTCCTCCAATGTTGGGATTGACAATTTTATTGCAGTCTTGCTAGAGTTTCACACCTCTTCCTCCAATGTTGGGATTGACAATGTTATTGCAGTCTTGCTAGAGTTTCACCGCTCTTCCTCCAATGTTATTGCAGTCTTGCTAGAGTTTCACACCTCTTCCTCCAATGTTATTGCAGTCTTGCTTGAGTTTTACACCTCTTCCTCCAATGTTATTGCAGTCTTGCTAGAGTTTCACACCTCTTCCTCCAATGTTGGGATTGACAATGTTATTTCAGTCTTGCTTGAGTTAGACACCTCTTCCTCCAATATTGGGATTGACAATGTTATTGCAGTCTTGCTAGAGTTTCACACCTCTTCCTCCAATGTTGTGATTGACAATGTTATTGCAGTCTTGCTAGAGTTTCACACCTCTTCCTCCAATGTTGGGATTGACAATGTTATTGCAGTCTTGCTAGAGTTTCACACCTCTTCCTCCAATGTTGGGATTGACAATGTTATTGCAGTCTTGCTAGAGTTTCACAGCTCTTCCTCCAATTTTATTGCAGTCTTGCTAGAGTTTCACACCTCTTCCTCTAATGTTATTTCAGTCTTGCTAGAGTTTGTCACCTCTTCCTCCAATGTTATTTCAGTCTTGCTAGAGTTTGACACCTCTTCCTCCAATGTTATTTCAGTCTTGCTAGAGTTTGACACCTCTTCCTCCAATGTTATTGCAGTGTTGCTAGAGTTTCACACCTCTTCCTCCAATGTTGGGATTGACAATGTTATTGCAGTCTTGCTAGAGTTTGACACCTCTTCCTCCAATGTTATTGCAGTCTTGCTAGAGTTTGACACCTCTTCCTCTAATGTTATTGCAGTCTTGCTTCAGTTTCACACCTCTTCCTCCAATGTTATTTCAGTCTTGCTAGAGTTTTACACCTCTTCCTCCAATGTTATTGCAGTCTTGCTAGAGTTTCACACCTCTTCCTCTAATGTTATTGCAGTCTTGCTTCAGTTTCACACCTCTTCCTCCAATGTTATTTCAGTCTTGCTAGAGTTTGACACCTCTTCCTCCAATGTTATTGCAGTCTTGCTAGAGTTTGACACCTCTTCCTCTAATGTTATTGCAGTCTTGCTTCAGTTTCACACCTCTTCCTCCAATGTTATTTCAGTCTTGCTAGAGTTTGACACCTCTTCCTCCAATGTTATTGCAGTCTTGCTAGAGTTTTACACCTCTTCCTCCAATGTTATTGCAGTCTTGCTAGAGTTTGACACCTCTTCCTCCAATGTTATTGCAGTCTTGCTAGAGTTTGACACCTCTTCCTCTAATGTTATTGCAGTCTTGCTAGAGTTTGACACCTCTTCCTCCAATGTTATTGCAGTCTTGCTAGAGTTTTACACCTCTTCCTCCAATGTTATTGCAGTCTTGCTAGAGTTTCACACCTCTTCCTCCAATGTTATTGCAGTCTTGCTAGAGTTTTACACCTCTTCCTCCAATGTTATTGCAGTCTTGCTAGAGTTTCACACCTCTTCCTCCAATGTTATTGCAGTCTTGCTAGAGTTTCACACCTCTTCCTCCAATGTTGGAAAAGATGCGTCAAAATCATTCAGGATTACACAAAATTTGAAACTGAAAAACAATTATTTTACGGATCGTTTCCGGGGACAGAAATAATAGGTACTCTCTTAGAAAGAAATAATGTTCAAAATTTTTTATTTTTTGATTGTTCAAATTGTGCCTTAATACTATAGAAGTTATTGTTGTAAAAAAATATTCTTTTATACAAGTTGTGTGCATTAGTAAAATCCTCATATTTTTTAGATTTCTCATGTTATTCCAGAAATGTTTAGAATTAAATTTTGGGATATTTGATTAAGAATGATTTTAAACAATTTCTGGGGTCGCATTGATGTAACTAAGTAACTTTTTATAAGAATTAATCGTTGAGCATACTATGTTCCAATTTCAAACCATTCGCGCTTTTTTTTTGTTGATTGGAACAGCAACATTTTGACTTTGAAAAAAAATTCCCTATAGCTAAGGGCCACCCTAATATACAATAATATTAAGAACCTCTAAAAATGGCGGAATCTCATAATTTTAAAGTAACAATAACTAAAAGTTTACTACTATATATATTTTCACGAAAACTGTTGTACAGTTATCATCTAGAAAGTTATGTCATTAGATTAAAAACGTAATAATACCCGCAAAAAATTAACCTAAAAGTGTATTTAGAGAAACCGTAATTTTTTTCGCGGGAATCATGTCGAAAACAGTGTTCCGATTAGGGGGGTTGGCAGTTTAACCCACATGACCTTTTAAATCTTACGGAGTATTTTGAAATGAATGAATGAATGAAATTAATGAAAATTTTCATTCTTATTCCGGGACACAAGTTCCATAGGAATAATTTTAAAATTACAAAATAATTTTGAATTGTACGTATAAACTTAAAAACTTATAAATGCTATCAGTATCAATATATAGTGTACAGCTTCAATATAGACTAGGGGTTGGGTAAAACTTGGAGGGATAGAAGGTGGTGGAAGAGTCGGGATTTAAAGGTTTCTAGGTTGGTAGAATGGCGGACAGACAGAGGCAAGGAATTCCATAGCGAGGTGGCACGGGTGACGAATGATTTTTCGAATATTGCTGTTCGGTGGGAAGGAATATAAAGATCGGAAGGACGAGATCGGGTGTTACGGGAGTGAACCGAGGATTTAAATTTAAGAAGTTGAAAAATATAAGAAGGTCTACGGGATTGAATTACTTGGTAAAGGACTGAGCCGAGGAAGTACTGACGACGGTAAAGAGGGAATAGCCAATTTAGCTCCTGGTAGAAATGTGATATGTGGGAGTTTCTGGGGATCCCGAGGATAAAACCAATGAACCAGTTCATGAGGCGTTTATATTTTGGTACAAAATTTCATGAATATTAGACCATTTTAAGTCATGAATGAGTTTCCTCCGTTTTTTAAAATCTATTATTATAGTTAAAATATATTATTATAGTTTTGTTAAGAAATGTGAGCAGTTTGCATAATTTATCCAGAAGTATTATTTTTCACTAATACAACTCTAGATATAAATGTTAACTGACACAATAATTTGTCTTACATATTGTCACTTACAGTTCATCAGTTGTATTTCTTGATCTTATGGATTACCACTTATCTTTTGCATATAGAATATTGCGAAATAAATACATATAAATACGATAAACTTTGAATTTTAACTATTCGTGACAATTTTCAAGAAGTCGCACAAGAAATCTGTCATAAACTGAACTTGATTCTGTTTTATTGTTTCCAATCAACTCCTAGAGCCATAAAAGATAAATCATAAAATTCACAAATTGGCTCTGTAGATTGCTATAGGAAATATTAAAATTCTAATATTCTATTGCTAGGGTCTCGTTGATAATGGAATAGATTGGAATATCATTAAAATTCAATCACTCCTCGATTTGAAAGAACAGATATATATATGCTCTAACCAGGAATAACGCTATATCAGATCTCATATCAATGGTGGCAGCATATTTACTTTTCGCAGGTAAAAAAAAACAAACTATTTTTTTATTGATTTGAGGCGTCCATGTAATTATACGCTGCATCTTTTCTTCACGTTTAATACAACCTTGTGTGATCAAAACCAAACCTATTTTCTCCAATTTATTAATAACAAATGTATTAATATATTTCAATTCTTTCTGTAATATGTTTTATAAGAGATGTTAAAATATCCTCCCCAAAAAAAGAGTTTTAATTCTTCGAAAACAAAACAGCGGTGCTTTTTCTGACGAGCGGAAACCCTCTTTTTTTCACGGGTGATAGTCTGCAGGTGGCTATATTTAATCTAGAATAAAAATTAAAATTATTTTGGGAAGCGTTGATCGTCGGGGTTTCGGTCAGTGTTCTTATTCAATAAAACACATTTTATTGCTAAAATGTATATTTATTGCCGCCAACGTTTCGGCTTGCTATACAAGCCATCTTCAGGGCTGTAAAAACATATATGGTATAACAATGGTAAGGACAAAAAAAAAAAAAAAAAAAAAAAAAAAAATGGCTAGAAACATTAACATAAATATGAGTACCTCTATGCTTGAAAATATAAATATATATATATATATATATATATATATATATATATATATATATATGTATATATATATATATATATATATATATAGTATAATAATAGCAATATGAATAAATATACATGAATATGGTATCCAAGCACATGTATATTTATTCATCTTGCTATTATTATACTATATATATATATATACATATATATATATATATATATATATATATATATATATATATATATATATATATATTTATATTTATATTTTCAAGCATAGAGGTACTCATATTTATGTTAATGTTTCTAGCCTTTTTTTTTTTTTTTTTTTTTTTTTTTTGTCCTTACCATTGTTATACCATATATGTTTTTACAGCCCTGAAGATGGCTTGTATAGACGACGATCAACGCTTCCTACTTCCGAACGGTCGACCATATCTTCTCAATTAAAATTATTTTGAATGAACAACATCTAATCTTAAAATCTAGTAAAGCAAGTAGTATTTCTTAGAAATATTGATATTTTTTTTATAAATGGTGAGCAATTCTTCATTTTCTATGCAATTCAATGTATCAAAAGCTGCAGTTAAAATTAGAAAAACGACGTTAAAGTTTAATACTGGAATGTTCATTTTCATTTCTCTTTTAATTTTTTTTTTTTTTCACAATTTCTTGTATTATAGATTGTTGCAAGAGAAACTGATCCACCACATAAAGAGTCTTCAATATCAATTTTCATTAATCCATACTTATTCTCAACATTCGCTCTTGTGAACATTTCGTCGATACAAATGCAAAGTATCGAATGTGAAAAAACGCATTTTTCATTTTAAATCTTTACTGATTGCTGTTGGACTGATGGATGGCGAACTCTCGAATCTAAGTTCACACAGTGACAGGAGGATGTAACCACTGTCAAAAGGTAGAATCTGCCGACTATTTGACTGGCCAAAAGCAGAGTAATAAATAAAAGTATTTTCACTCTGGAAAGTGGTGATTTTCATATTCGTTAGTTTGCATTTGTATCGTTAGTTTGTATTTGTCGGAGAACCCCAAAGAAATAATATATGTTCAGCTTTTTTTCGTGAATTATTAGATTGAAATGTTGACATAGAAAATAATTGGGGGGGGGGTAAATATTTTCGGGGTTGGAAATACTAACAATCTAGAATTTAGAATACTTGGCCAACTAAAACATTATTACACTAACAAAAGGAATATTTTTTTTCTTAACTAAGTGACCTTATTTAATTTATTTTTAAGGGTTTGATATCACATTTTTCCCGGTGAAACCAAAAAACAACTTTCGGGGAGGGGGGCTGCAGCCTTCTCTACCCCCTTATATACACCCATGTTCCCAATAGAGTGAATGAACATTATAATCTGGTTCCCTTTCAATGAATGAGAAGATCTACAAAGAATGCTTGATTTAATTATTAAATTATACACACTGTGTGAGAAAACATATTTAAATATTTTATTGTTAATCCAAACTTTGTGAACCAGCAGTCCTGGTGTACGTCAATTCCGTACAAGCATGGCCTCTTTATTCGGACGGAGAGACTTACTTAATATCCGAAGAAGAAAACTTACACGCCAAAGGTAACATTAAATAATTTATGTTTATTACTATTTATGTAAATATAATTTGTTGATATAAATTACTCAATAACTACTACACTAAGTGGTAATATTTGTATGACAACAAGCTCAGGAGATAAGGGTAGTCATAAAATCTTGAAACTCTAGCAGCATAAGAAATGGTCCTTAAAAGACTTATATTTGGTCATATACTAATTACCCACTCTCATTTAATGACAAACCAATACATAACACTTTGTACACAATGTAATACGGCTTTTAAATAACACCTATTAACTACGCAATACAAATTTATGTGAGCATAAATAACTCAAGCAAATCTACATAAAGCATGATATTTGAACAAAATCAGAAATAATATTACATTTTTATTGTTTAACTTATAAAGTTGTATGGAGCGAGTTTTGTACTTTTTAATTCCTTCTTTACATGTAAAGGTTTTTACTTTTAATTAACGTTATTTTGCTTGCGCTCTGCCGGTTACACCAACAAATTGCACAGAAATATTTGTTGAAAATATCTATAAAATGACTAAGGGGGGGAATAATATAATATTTTTTGGAGAGGGCTCGGGAGAGGGGCTTTGTCAGCCCGCATCAGTGAGGGAGTAGCGTGGGGAGAGGGACTATGTGAGCAGCACCAATTTCGAAGCAGCGTTGATAGAATTAATAATATTACTGGCTCAATTAATTATTTAAAATCAGGATGTTTCTCTTATTATAATTGTATATGGAACACTTAAAACGTCTTCTAATCTACTGAATATTATTTGAATCGTAACTTCCAGGTCGTCCATCGAGACATGTTCGGAATGAGTACAAAGAGAAACGAATCAAGAGTCTGCAAAAAGAATGGCAGAATCTCCAAAAGGCAGTCCATGAACCAGGACACAGGTGGTTTTCTCCTATCGAGCTTCGTGCTAAGACGGACAAGACATTTCGATCTTTGGTACTTCGCAAAGATATTATGAACCTGGAACAGATAATCGATATGGGATCGGCCTATAGGAAAATGATTTCTCTTCTTGATAAGAGTGTCAAAACATACTCCAGAGGTAAGCTGAAAATTCCTGTTTATTTATTCTGCACATATAACACATCAATACCTCATCGGATCAAAAATTAATCATTCAGAATTTAACTGCTAAATAGCTATTAATTAATTAATTAATTCCTAAAATATCCGATGTGTATATATATATATATATATATATATATATATATATATATATATATATATATATATATACTTTATACTATACACTACTTTATTCATATATATCCAAGTTCAGCACCCCCTTTCAGTAGAAGTTATAACCACTACTGGTGTGGTTGCAATTCAATTTGAATATAACAGGGGCTTATATAGAAAATAATTACAGGGGGAGGGGGCTGTCGCCATTTTCAGGGTACGGAATACTAACAATTTAGAACACCTAAAATAAAGTATGTTTTATGAGCTAAGTGATCTCTTTTAATTTATTTTTAAAGGTTTTATGACACATTTTTACTGATCAAATCAAAATTTTGGAGAGGGGGCTGCAATCCCCTTGGAAAATACTCGTAATACAGAGTAAACCCTAAATTCTAATAACCCGATTTAGTTCATGTCATTCTCATTTGACACCATCGAGTATACTTAATATCGTTACAATATAACATAAATTACAATTAACAATTACTTTGGGTCCGGAGCTGTGACTAAATCGGATCGGATCTGGTCAAGACCAATGTAGGCTCTCACTTCGGCCGCTGTTGGCCGTTGTCAATCAAACGAAATCGGATCGGGCGAAATACGGGTCCAATGTAGGTGCAGCTGAACCCGGCGGACGACTCGTCACTCCGACATACGGGAGCGGTCGCGTCGGGTCGCCCAGACCCTAATATCATATGATGCACTTTCTCGTTACTTTAATGAATCCATAGTTTTCTTATCATTTATTTATTTAAATTTTAACGTCCTTTTTTCTTTCTTTTTTTATCATTTAATATTTTTAAATGTAGGTCCAAGTAAAGTATTAATAGAAACAAAAATATAATTTTGATATTTTTATCATCGGTATTAAACTTATCTTTCCAATGAGCTTGAACAGTCCAAACATCTCTTCTTGTCTTTGCTTCTCCTGACAATTTTTGGTTCTGTCTCTTGTTTCGGGAGCAAAATATGATCCAATTAATTTCCTGTAGACATCAAAGGTGTGGGAATACATTCAATGAATATCCGTAATTTTATTTGGTCAACTACAGACCCGAATATTAGCTATTTCATAAAAATACGTCTTTTTTCAGGACATTACCTCCTTGAGAATTGTATATGACCATTTCCGAAACACTCATAACCGAATAGAAAACAGTCGTGGGTCATTCCCGGGTATTCCTGTAAATATTTCCTCTAGCACTTATTCTATCGACTGTGTCCACTTCCGATTTTGTTACTTTATTGATTCATGGATAAAAATCGTTTTCGCTTCATATCTAAAAAGACAAAGAATGTATTCAAAAGAAAAAACTAAATTGAATATGTTTCAAGACTAGTCGCGTGGCTGTAATTCAATATATACATATGTTAATTTATATATTTATACTAGCCGTTACCCGGCGTGCCATGCTACACCTACTTTCTACATATAGAAAAGCCTAAATAAATTAGAAACCAAATAAGTATTATTAAAATCTAATAACACGGAACTGTAACTGTTATGAACCCTTGGCCTCCCAACTGTGAGTCCTAGACGACTTTGACCTAACCTATAACACCCCCCGTATCAAGACATACATGTATACCAAGTTTCGTAAAAATTGGTCTAACGGTGTGGATTTGTATAAGGGACAAACATACAGGCAGACAGATGGTAGATTTTTTTGACCTAGCCTACGGCACTCCTCAGATTAAGATCTACCTGTGTACCGAGTTTAGTCAAAATCGGACGAACGGTGTGGATTTGTATAAGGGACAAACATACAGACAGACAACTATAACACGTTTTTGACTTACCCTACGACACTCCCTAGATTAAGATCTACATGTGTACCGAGTTTAGTCAAAATCGGACGAACGGTGTGGATTTGTATAAGGGACAAACATACAGACAGACAGCTGGTAGACGTTTTTGACTTAGCCTAGGACACTCCTCAGATTAAGATCCATATGTGTACCGAGTTTAGTCAAAATCGGACGAACGGTGTGGATTTGTATAGGGGACAAACATACAGACAGACAGCTGGTAGATTTTTTTGACCTAGCCTAGGATATTTCTCGTATCAAGACCTACCATTATTCCAAGTTTGGTCAAAATCGGTCAAACGGTATAGATTTGTATAAGGAACAAACAAACACCAAGGCCAGTCCGGATAATCAAAAACCCGGATAATGGAATATTAAAAAAGTTTCAAAAACCATGAACTCTTTATTGAAAATTTAAAGCAATATAATAGTTAATAATATTTTTATGTATGTAAATGTAATAATCTATGTTCACAGTTAAGTACAGAAACTGATTTAAAACAGTTAGGAAGGTTTAAAAAAATCGATTATTTTTGTTTGCTTCTTTGCCTTCCATTTCTTGGACGCCGCCATATCTGGAAGTCGCTGGAGTTGTAGAAGCTGCACAGCTTCTGCCTCTTCTTGTCTCTCAAGCCACCTGAACGTCAATGGCCTGAAGAGCTAGAAAAATCTCCTCCCGCCCCTCCTCTAATGATTCGTCCTGTCGTCCGGATAATGGAGGTCCGGATAACAGAGCGTCCGGATAACAGAGCGTCCGGATAATGGAGGTCCGGATAACAGAGCGTCCGGATAACAGAGCGTCTGGATAATGGAGGTCCGGATAACAGAGCGGCCGGATAACAGAGCGTCCGGATAATGGAGGTCCGGATAATGGAGGTCCGGATAACAGAGCGGCCGGATAACAGAGCGTCTGGATAATGGAGGTCCGGATAATCCAGTTTCTACTGTATTATGTAATTTCATTTAATAATAGTTATAATTCATAGTACAAAATAGAAAATGGAAACAAATAAAGAAAATACTGTGACACTACGAGTCGCATAGGTCTGACAGACTCGCAGATAAAAACTCAACAATGAAAGCCACATGCAGATAGTCGAGTAACACCTGAACATGCGCAGAAGGTTTCTGCTCGCTAAGGAAGGTTTGGGTGGAGAGGTCCACATGACGTGAGCTCCGTAACCCAGCACAAGTCTGCGTCTGTCGGGTATGTCAGACCTATATATATATATATATATATATATATATATATATATATATATATATATATATATATATATATATATATATATATATATATAAGTTTAAACAAATCTTATATTCACTGCTGTGAGCTGTGAAAAATAAAATATTCTGGTCGGCACTTCCGGATTGGCTCGGCGTCATAAGCGGGTTTCCTCACTAGAGAAAAAGGTAGGAAGCGCGTTAAAAACATACTAAAACCCCTTCAACTCTTAGTAATCGCTTATTAAAAAATATTGACTTGACGACATTCCTTCATATTTTCCATAATTCTTTAAAATACCGAAATCTTCCCAGCTCTCCTTACTAGTTAGAGAAATTAGTAAACAACAACAGTAACTTTAAAACAATAAATTAACTGTAACAACAATAATAATGAAGCAACATTTATATTTTATGAATTAATTAAAATGATTTTCCATTATCTAAAAAATCTCTAGTTTATGTATTATTTTTTTTCAATGTAACGGCGCATCGACAAATCTGGGCCATTAGCGCCGACATCCAGGGTGCAGTCAGGAATTTTCTCAGCAAGCCCTGAGATGATAAATCTAGTATTTAAATTATTCTTACAAACGTTTAATATTTAATTATTGTGTAATATAATATTCTTCTTATAGATATTTCATTTGTATGTTTCAGAGCGAGAAAGAAACCAACTGTCTTTCGATGCATCCAAAATTTATAAGAGAGCCAATAATGTTACTTCAAACAGTCAAAATCATCTAACGACTTCAGTGGAAAATTACAAAGTGGTCAATATACGCACAAAACGTGACGACACTAATATAGTCCCTGGTTCCTCAATATTGCGCACCAAATCCGGCAATGGGTTTGTCCCTGATCCCGTTGGCGGGTTTATCAATAACCTGGCTAAAGAATTAATACCAAATCCCGCGACTGTATTACAACCTAAACCAGGCGATCTAATATTACCTCATCCCGGAAAGATGTTTGAGCCTAATCGCGACAAAATAATACTGCCTAGAAGCACCAATGAATTAACTATTCGTCGCCTCAAAATATTACTGCCAAATGCGGCGAAATTATTATTCCCCAATCCCGCAAAAATATTAACGACATTTATAAGCGGCTGTCGCCCTTGTACAATTTATTGCACATGGTTCCCACCGTGCATAATAATCCCGATTCCTCCATATTGTTGTTGCTGCTATCCAGGAACACCATGCGAATGTACACCTAAGCCAACTCCGACACCTCCTACGCCGGGAGATTCTAGCGAAGAGACAACGACACCTCCAACTAGTAGTCCTACCCCTCCAGAAGGGCCGAGCGAGGAGACAACAAAACCGCCACCTTGTACTAGGCCGCCTAAACCACCGACTGACGGGCCGCCGACAACTCCTAGCACGCCAGAACCACCGACTGGAGGGCCACCGACAACTCCTAGCTCGCCAGAACCACCGACTGGAGAGCCACCGACAACTCCTAGCTCGCCAGAACCACCGACTGGAGGGCCACCGACAACTCCTAGCTCACCAGAACCACCGACTGGAGGGCCACCGACAACTCCTAGCTCGCCAGAACCACCGACTGACGGGCCACCGACAACTCCTAGCTCGCCAGAACCACCGACTGAAGGGCCACCGACAACACCTAGCTCGTCAGAACCACCGACTGAAGGGCCACCGACAACTCCTAGCTCGCCAGAACCACCGACTGACGGGCCACCGACAACTCCTAGTTCGCCAGAACCACCGACTGACGGGCCACCGACCACTCCTAGCTCGCCAGAACCACCGACTGAAGGGCCACCGACAACTCCTAGCTCGCCAGAACCACCGACTGAAGGCCCACCGACAACACCTAGCTCGCCAGAACCACCGACTGAAGGGCCACCGACAACACCTAGCTCGTCAGAACCACCGACTGAAGGGCCACCGACAACTCCTAGCTCGCCAGAACCACCGACTGACGGGCCACCGACAACTCCTAGTTCGCCAGAACCACCGACTGACGGGCCACCGACCACTCCTAGCTCGCCAGAACCACCGACTGAAGGGCCACCGACAACTCCTAGCTCGCCAGAACCACCGACTGAAGGCCCACCGACAACACCTAGCTCGCCAGAACCACCGACTGACGGGCCACCGACAACTCCTAGCTCGCCAGAACCACCGACTGACGGGCCACCGACAACTCCTAGCTCGCCAGAACCACCGACTGACGGGCCACCGACAACTCCTAGCTCGCCAGAACCACCCACTGAAGGGCCACCGACAACTCCTAGCTCGCCAGAACCACCGACGGAAGGGCCACCGACAACACCTAGCACGCCAGAACCACCGACTGAAGGGCCACCGACAACACCTAGCACGCCAGAACCACCGACTGACGGGCCACCGACAACTCCTAGCTCGCCAGAACCACCGACTGACGGGCCACCGACAACTCCTAGCTCGCCAGAACCACCGACTGACGGGCCACCGACAACTCCTAGCTCGCCAGAACCACCGACTGACGGGCCACCGACAACTCCTAGCTCGCCAGAACCACCAACTGAAGGGCCACCGACAACTCCTAGCTCGCCAGAACCACCGACTGACGGGCCACCCACAACTCCTAGCTCGCCAGAACCACCAACTGAAGGGCCACCGACAACTCCTAGCTCGCCAGAAACACCAACTGAAGGGCCACCGACAACACCTAGCTCGCCAGAACCACCGACTGACGGGCCACCGACAACTCCTAGCTCGCCAGAACCACCGACTGACCGGCCACCGACAACTCCTAGCTTGCCAGAACCACCGACTGACGGGCCACCGACAACTCCTAGCTCGCCAGAACCACCGACTGAAGGGCCACCGACAACTCCTAGCTCGCCAGAACCACCGACTGACGGGCCACCGACAACTCCTAGCTCACCAGAACCACCGACTGAAGGGACACCGACAACTCCTAGCTCGCCAGAACCACCGACTGGAGGGCCACCGACATCTCCTAGCTCGCCAGAACCACCGACTGGAGGGCCACCGACTACTCCTAGCTCGCCAGAACCACCGACTGACGGGCCGCCGACAACTCCTAGCTCGCCAGAACCACCGACTGGAGGGCCGCCGACATCTCCTAGCACGCCAGTACCACCGACTGACGGGACACCTACAACTCCTTGTGACTGCTTCTGCCCACCGGAAGAACCTTCTCCTCCTTGTGATTGTCATTGCCCGCCTGGAGACTCTTCGACACCTGGTGAGAATTCGGGAAACCCAATAGATATTAACCAAACAGCCGAAAACGTTGTAAATAACACATCTACCTGTGGTGAGGATTCGGAGCAACCATGTAGTGTAAACCAAACAGCGACGAACGAAGTAAACCTTGGACCAACGTCTGGTAAGGAATCGAGACAACCGTCGAATGTAAACCAATCAGCCCAAAACGTCATAAACCAGGATTCGGGGAAACCGGGCAAAGTAAATCAGGTATCCATAAACGTTGTAAACCATTTATTTTTTTCTAATAAGGGTTCTAGAAAAGCGAAGAATATTACCCTGAACCTTCCGAGCTTTATTCCTCGTATACCTTTGACAGGGGAATGATATTGATAAGAAGGTGGAAGAAACAACCATTGTAACCCTAAACCACCAGGAACGCATGGCTTGTGACCATCCAGCAATGTGAACCGGGTCCTTAACAATTCCTTGATATTCTTCATCTCCTATTTTTTTCAAATATTAATTTTTTGGGGGCTAAAAAATCAATAAAGTAAATTTTAAAAATTAGATAGAGGAGGCATATAGATTAAAAATATTCATTTTATATATAATTATCAGTTTTTATCAAATTGTTGTATTTTCCTCCAATATTTCTTTGGGCATCGATTTTGCTTGGAATCAGCTGTGTGGAACACCTGGAAACACCATTGCACTATAATCTGCTTATATCAGTCCTAGATCGTTTCACACAGCTATTTACAATTTGCCACCCCTTGTGAACATTCATCAGACGTAGGTAATTATCATTGAGAAAAGTCAACATGCTACGAGTGGGAGTCGAACAACCACTTTCAACGAAAGAAACCAGCGTGGTAACAACCAGACAACGATGATCTTCTGGAATGACCATTGTATTTTTTTTTTTTTTTTTTTTTTTTTTTTTTTTGGGTGCATCTATTTCCAGGATCATTAGCACCAACCATTGTATTATTATTATTATTATGTCCATTGTGTTTTTGATATTCCTTAAAAAAAATAATAATAAAAGTCGACTTATATGATTTTTGAATTTAAATAAATATGACGTAGTTTTATTTGTGTGTTATTTCATTTCTGGATCATTAATTTATTAAAAAAAACTAGCTGAATACCCGTACTTCTTCAGGGAAGATGAGTAGTTATTTTATTGCGTTAAATAACATATCATCAAAATTAACGCTACTATATAATTTTGAGCAGTTTATTATAGTATGGTTCCCGTCATACTATATGTTATTAACTAATTGATAAGTAATCAATGTATATTGTTTCTTGACACTGGGGCGCTATTGACCAGTGTCAACAAACAGATAACCTAAAGATAACCGTTTATCTATAGGTTACCAGTAATAGGAGTTTAACCAGTACAGGTAAAAATTCGTTGTCAATAATAAATGTACGTTAGAATTTATGTTTCCAAGATGTCATCTGGAAACACCCATTATATTTGCGAGCATTGGTAAGAAGTCTTGAGGCTGTGCAAGGGTTCGGGATATTATTACCTCGGATGGACCATCACCAGGTATATTGTAAACTCTATGAGGGACAAAATCACATTTTATTTCAATGTCTGGCATTGTAGTTGAAATGAACCGCAAATAAAAATGGTATTATGAAATGGGTCTCCCGTGGTCTAGTGGCTAGCGCGCTAGATTCATAAGCGGGAGATGGTGGGTTCGATCCCCACCGCGGCCAGAAATTTTCTCATCTCAGGGCTCGCTGAGAAAATTCCTGGCTGCACCCTGGACGTCGGCGCTAATGGCCAAGATTTATGTCGATGCGCCGTAAAAAAAAAACAAGTATTATGAAATAGATACAGTACAGTAACAGCTGACCAGTTACTGTCCTAGCAACGCATGCTGCCTAGGCATGCAAGCTCATTTTAAGACCAACTTAAAATTCAAACCCCTCTAAAAATACTTTAAATTTGAATATTCCAATCCCTAGAGTCTAAAATTCTCCGGAAAATTTCCGATGCTCCGTTTTATGTCTCGAATTTGACCCTCCATAATGACCTTAATATCCCTTTTATCCAACCTTTAGCCAAATCCCTCCAACCGTAAATTCCATTCGAACCTACACGGCCATCCTAACTCCTTAATAAACTCTCTATCCTCCCAGCACATTCCTCACAACCCCATTCGCCGACTGAAACGCAAGTGGCCAAGAGATCAACTCTAAAAAGTGTATCTGTTTAAAAAAAAAAAAAAAAAACTATCTAGTGGGTACTACAACTGTGCAGCTTCCCACCTCATTAACATTCATGTCAATTTAATCTAGCAATAATTTACTAGAAATGTATCTTATTCATTGTTGTAAATTCCAAATAAATAAAAATTGAATATCAAAACAATCTTTCTTAGCGAGTGTTTTCATTCTAAAGGGAGCGTACATGCAAACTTTCAAAGGTTTCTGTCAAGTGGTTTCGGTTGGGCGATGATAGGTCAGTGAGTAAGTGATATTCGACAAATATACAGTAGATAATGAACATGTGAGCAGGTATAGGTACGTAATTTTAACAATTTTGTAATGGTATAACCAAATGTGTAAGAAATCCCAAATTGGAAAACGTATGGCTACATCCGTCTCCTATGATTCTAAGAGGGCACTTAAATTGGACCCGATCTGATCCGATCTTATAGCCACCAACTGTCGGAAGAAAAATGAACGCATGTATCTCAATGGAGCTGCCTACATTGGTCCCGACTCGATCCGATCCGATGGCCAACAACCTTGTCTGTTTCTAGAAAACACTTGGCGTCGAACGACATATTGTGATTCAAGAAGGTCTTCAGCATCTACATCCTAACCCATTACAATTCATTTTTTTTAGCATAAATATGCTTAGCGGTGACTAAACTGGAAAAAAAACGTTACAAAAAAGTGTCCGCTGGCGTTCACGCATGTGTAGTGGCGTTCACGCATGCGTAGTGGCGTTCGCGCATGCGCAGTGGCCACGTACGGAAAAGAAGACTATGTGTCACAAAAAGTGTTCACTGGCGTTCGCGCATGCGCAGTGGCGTTCGCGCACGCGCAGTGACCATATACGAAAAAGAAGACTGCATGTGTCACAAAAAAGTGTCCGTTTGCGTTCGCGCATGCGCAGATGCCATGTACGAAAAAGAAGACTATATGTTATACAGCACTTTACATAGATTTGTCGGGTGGACCTAAAGCATATTTATGTTTATGAATTTGAGCAGAAAGCTCTAAACGATTTTTTTTTTTTTTTTTTTAAATCAAAAGCAAAAGTAGGTGGAATGATTTTTATAACCATCCAAAGTTTATAACCTTCCAATGCTCATAACCTTCTAGGTACCTTTCTTATTTATTTATTTAAATTATTAACGTCCATTTATTATTGACACAGAGTTTTAGGACGGGTTATCTATAGGTTACCACCCTTTTCTAACCAGGATAGGGCTGATGCCTTTCCTTTTTTTGAAAGAAAATCCATCATCCCTAGTGGGAATGGAACCCACGACCCTTGGCACAGAGTGTTAAGTGCTCACGCCTTAACGCTCACGGCCACCGGGCCTCCAGGTACCTTTCTTATAAATAATTTTAAAACATGAATACTAATGCTTTTCTTATCGTAGTGTAACAGTAAAAAATTAACTGTTACTAAGATTCATTTTTTCGGGACTGATATACTTCCGGAAGATTGATTGGCCTCTCAGTTCCTCCTTTATACCTCCAACATTCAACCTAATCCAAGGTTTCTATGCTTATTAGGTGGTATTTATTAAATTAATCACTTATTTTTACTTCACTATGAGTTCATTATTGACGAGCTGTGACTAAATCGGATCGGATCGGGACAAATATAGGCACTCACGTCGGCCGTTGTCGTTGAAACGAAATCGGAACGGGAGAAATACGGGTCCAATGAAGATGCAGCCTAACAGTGATTTAGTAAACTTTAAACATAATTTTTATATTCAATTCCAAAAAACAAAATAGTGCAAGAATCTGGAGTACTATTATTTGGACCTTTGCCATATTTATGAAAATAAATAATTTTTATATATTTTGGTTGGATCGTATATATCTCTTGAAAAGTACGGCTGTTTCTATAGGATTTGTAGAATCCTAAAGCCAACTTCCACACATTTATTTCAACATTCTTCATTTAAAAGTATCTCACGTACATCTCCATGTAACACTATCTGAATAATATACCTTTATATCAGGCTGTACCGTATGAAATGTCAGTTTTGTTTACTTTGCGATTTAATCCTTTCCCTCTTTTATTTCATTATTTACAAACATCATTGTTATTCATATAGAATTAAAGCTATTTTAAAATTATTCTTCAACTGACCCTTTTCTCAATATTCTTATCTTCGTGGACGGCGGAAGGTCAACAAATAAAATCTTCAACACTCAGTATGACCAACTTTATTTCATCCCTACATGTTTCACACCTTTATTGGTGCCTCTTCAGGGGAAAAAAATACAAAAATAAAACTTACAGCCTACACCTGAGGAGGATAACCTTCCACCAGTACGGCCACGTCTAGAATGATCATGGTCTGAAAGAATTCAATATGGCGAAAAATAAACAGCTGATCGATAATCGATATGTCATACCTTTAAAAATGTTTAAAAATGAATTTCCAGAAGAAATATAGTCCTAACAATTAAAACCATCTTCCCACCTTCAACATAAAAACATACTTTTACTTTTTGTCAAATAAGTTAATAAAGATAGTATTTAAATGTAGTATTTCCGTTTTTTTATTTACCACTTTTTTCCTATTTTTTATGATATGGATATTTTCCTTTATTCTTCTTTTCAATCTATTTCTTTCTTTACCTAATGTGCTAATATTTTCAAAATCAAAACTATGTTTATATTTTATAGCATGATAAGCCAACGCTGTTTTATTCTCTCCTTTATCAATACTTTGCACATGCTGCTTAATTCGTTTTCTAAGTAACTGTTCCGATTCCCCTATATATGATTTATTGCAACTATTGCAGTTAATTTTGTAGATATTGTATTTAGTTTCTTTTAATTTTAATTTATCTTTAATATGACTAAAGCTATTTTTTATTCTGTTGTCATATTTCCAAGATATCCTGCCTATATCTTTACATATATGTCTTATTTTGTTGGAAATTATTGGGTTATAATTGAAGCCAAAATAACGGCATGGTTCTGTATCCTGATCTTTTAAAACCTTACATCTTTTTCTGCCTAATTGTTCATAAATATGATTATTATTTAGTCATATTAAAGATAAATTAAAATTAAAAGAAACTAAATACAATATCTACAAAATTAACTGCAATAGTTGCAATAAATCATATATAGGGGAATCGGAACAGTTACTTAGAAAACGAATTAAGCAGCATGCGCAAAGTATTGATAAAGGAGAGAATAAGACAGCGTTGGCTTATCATGCTATAAAATATAAACATAGTTTTGATTTTGAAAATATTAGCACATTAGGTAAAGAAAGAAATAGATTGAAAAGAAGAATAAAGGAAAATATCCATATCATAAAAAATAGGAAAAAAGTGGTAAATAAAAGAACGGAAATACTACATTTAAATTCTATCTTTATTAACTTATTTGACAAAAACTAAAAGTATGTTTTTATGTTGAAGGTGGGAAGATGGTTTTAATTGTTAGGACTATATTTCTTCTGGAAATTCATTTTTAAACATTTTTAAAGGTATGACATATCGATTATCGATCAGCTGTTTATTTTTCGCCATATTGAATTCTTTCAGACCATGATCATTCTAGACGTGGCCGTACTGGTGGAAGGTTATCCTCTTCAGGTGTAGGCTGTAAGTTTTATTTTTGTATTTTTTTCCCCTGAAGAGGCACCAATAAAGTTGTGAAACATGTAGGGATGAAATAAAGTTGGTGATACTGAGTGTTGAAGATTTTATTTGTTGACCTTCCGCCGTCCACGAAGATAAGAAAAGCTATTTTATTCATATTATTTAATCAGTAACTTGCGTACTGTGTCGTGAGAACGATCCTCTGAGAATAAAATAAAACTTAAATTATGACTTCAACGGAAATCCGTATTATTTTTCGTTATGAATTTAAGCTCGGTCATAGCGCTGCTGAGGCGTGTATGAACATTAACACGGCGTTCGGGGAGGGAACGGTGAATGAACGAACTGTTTACCGGTGGTTTTCCAGGTTTCGAAGTGGAAATTTTGACCTTGACAACGAGGAGCGAGGAAGGGAATATGCCAAAGAACTCGGAGTAGGAGCCACGACAGTTTCAAGACATTTTAAGGAAATCGACAAGTCCAAAACTGACATTTCATACGGTACAGCCTGATAAAATATACATTACTGCATATCTTTTCTTTCGAAATAATGCCTTCTCGAAGAATGAAATTGCACTTACTTCATCATTAATTGTTCTAAAAAGTCATTTTTAATTATACATATTAAACTATATTAAGTGTTAAGACGTGACCACTTAACACTCCGTGCCAAGTGTCGTGGATTCGATTCCCACTGTCGGGCGGTGGCTTTTCTTTAGAAAAAAGGAAAGGCGTCAGCACTATCCTGGCTAGAAGGGTGGACACTAGGGTGTCCCTTATATGGGTGAAATTTTTTTTTTTTTTTTTTTTAGATATCGAAACGCATACCCTCTAATTCTTTTTAAACTACTTGGACTTACTCGTATACGAAATTTTATATTTCTGTGTCAACATTAACCCGTGCCGACCGAGCTCTGAAAATGTTTAAAATCACCGTTTATAACCCCTTCCGTTATACAGCAAAATTAAATGAAATATTTATATTTTATTAAAATAATAATAAATAAGAAAGTTAGTAAATAGATACTTATTTATTAAAAGAACATAAAATTAGTGATTAGCAAGGAAATTTTCTCTGAGAGTCCCATTTTTACAGTCTGGATACAGATTTCTGTGCTCTTGCACGCAGCCTAGGAAATATTATTTTTGCTCTTTAGTTTCTCAGTGATGAAACTATGAAAATCCTTCATACGTTTTACAGCTATTTCAGCTGTATCATTGACTGCTCTTAAAGAATGAACCTTCATTTTTGTCTCTACATAGGAAACATATTCTCCCACGAAGAAATGGGGTTCTGAAGAAACTTCCCATCAATTTTTAATCGAGAAAATAATTTTGTGCTCCTAATAGATTCAAAATCACTTAATGATTTTCCTGAGACAATAAATAGGGTAATATTATTATTACATCAGTGAAAAACCGTCTAAGAAATAAAACCATGTATTCCCACTTACCACACAAATATTGAGACATATCTTCATTCGATGGAATCTATTTCTACCCAGAATCATATACAAACTCTCTTTTTGTAAGTTCATTACAATGTTTCTCTTTTTTTATTTATTTATTTTTTTTCATCAACTTCATCATCTAAGAATAATAAAAGGGCAATTTCTTCTGAAAAATACCGAAGACGTTGATAAACTTGCTTAGGGCTGCTTTCGAGATCTCTTTGTCAACAGTTTCATATTTTTAAAGCCATTTTAGAACGCACAGATATTGATTTGATGCGTTCACCGACAGACTACATCCGAGCCACAGTTTCACATATACAACCGCAATGAATACACAAACGTCTTGTAGTGATCGTTTAACGTTGGTGTTAATTTTGAACTGCGACTGCAAGAAAAATATTTTCAATGCATAAATAGCTTCCACTCATAAAGTGCGTTTAACACAGCATTAGCTTGATCTTGACCGGAAGAGCTCTCCAGTTTGGGCACAGCCAAAAGTTGTTCCTTTTCTCCTAATGAAATAACATTTATCAGGCGTTCTTTTTTACAACATCTCCCACTGAACAGTCACCGTTTCGGGGTATAAATTTTTATTTACACCTAACATAACGCTAAACATCCTGGACGCCCAGGTTCTCTTGATTTCCTAAAAAAATTATCTTCCTCTATTTTCGTCCATTCAAAGAATTAGAGAGTACTATATCGAATACATTGTCTAAATTATTTTTAAAGTCCTCCTCATAGCGCATGTAAAAATCTTGTGTCTTTTTTTTTTTTTTTTTTTTTTTTTTTTTTTAATTTTTTTACAACTCTCTCCAAGCATGATGAAGATCCACAAGTTTTTTTTACAAAGTTTGGTATAGCACTGGTAGGGATTCTAGCTTTTTCCCAGAATATAATATACTCTCGAACGAAGAGATTTGCGCTTTCTCTAACAGTCAATTTAACTTCGCGACTGTTTTAAAAAAAATACTTCCAAAACCTGACGGTTAAATGGTAACTATGCAGCTGTTATTTGATGTTTCACGGCCCCAAGTAAGAAAAAATTATTTTTTATTCCTTCCTAATTGAACTGTCATCTTCTGCATGTAAATCCATATGTGTTAATGGCGAGAATAAAAGAGAACAACTGAAAAATACGGCGAGTGCACGCAGCTACTACCAACCGCAGCCGTATGAACATGTCGATGCAAGTCAGCACGGGTTATCCTCCTCCAAATAATGTATACATTTATTTTTGAGTGTTTTAGGAGTAAATGAACAAAATTAAGACCTATGCGTTAACAAATTAAAACTAAAACAACTAAAAAAATAAGGGACATCCTAGTGGACACCTATTGAACACCCGTCCTAAAATTCTTAGTTAATAATTATGGATTTAAATAAATTAATAAAATATATTAATAATGTGTATTGTTTACATATCGCAATAGTATTTCTAAAGTGACACAACTAGATAATCAATTTAATCGATAATATTTCAGTTATGATTATTATAGTAAATATCTCTTTATCAACCACCAAAACTGTATGTACCTAGCTCTCAGATAGACAGTTGTGTAACTCTTCCTGTCTTAATGTTATGCTCCTTACATAGGCAGTTATGATTATGGTCTGTAACGCTATTCCAAGTGAAGTCCTCAGCATACATACCAATCTTTGGGCCGTCTCAGTGAAGATTCTACTACCTCATCCAATCCATCTTTGCAATATTTACCTTCGTCCAAGCGAACAAGCTAGAGAATGCGACCTTCGGCATCTTCTGGAACAAATACCTCAACCTCGGGTTGTCTTGGGAGATCTGAACGCTCACTCCGCGGCTTGGGGATCCACAAGAAGTGATTCGCGTGGTAATATGATTTCCACTCTTTTTCAAGACTCAGAGCTCCATATCCTTAACACTGGACAACCAACATACCTGAGCTCGTCTTACAGGAGCACCTCATCCATAGATGTGACTGCTTGTTCTTACTCCCTTGTTACAACACTCAATTGGTACATCCTCAGTGACTTATACAACAGTGACCATTTCCCCATTGTTATTACAGTTGGAGATATATGTGCAAACCAAACAGATAGGAAAGCAGTTTGGTCACTTAGAAGAGCAAATTGGGAACAATTTGGGAATCTTGCTGTTTGTACCAGTTGGCACCTTGAAGACGTGGACATAAATTGCAACACTTTAACGAAAGCCATTCAAGATGCAGCTATTAACACCATACCTCAACGGAAAAAGAACTCACAAGCTAAATCTCTGCCTTGGTTTAATGACCAATGCAGGAAAGCCATTTGCGACCGCAGAAGAGCATATCGAAAATTCAAGAAGAATATGACTACTTTGTTTTTCATAGAATTCAAAAGAATTAGAGCCGTGACAAGGCGAGTTATAAGAGAAGCTAAAGAGACTTACTGGAAAACGTATGTCTCATCCATTAGCGCAAACACCCCTGCAAGGGAAGTCTGGCGAAGAATTCGGAACCTTCAAGGCAAAGCGGATGTACCACCGATGGTCCTATGTATAGATGGAAATCTAACTGCTGATGGCTCTATGATAGCAGAAACTCTAGCTGAATCCTTCCGAATTAAAAAAACCGAACTTGATCCTGATTTCCTAGAGAACCAAGCCAAAGCAGAGTCGCAGTCACTAGATTTTGCCCATGTCAACAAAGTTGCTGACTATAATGACTCCTTCACAATGTGGGAGATGGAATTTTCTCTAAGGAAATCTAAAGGCATGTCTCCAGGCCCTGATAACATCCTATATGATATGCTGCGTCACCTTTCTCCCCAAACCAAAAACCAGCTACTACAGCTATACAATCAGGTCTGGCACAGTGGCGTTTTTCCTAGTGCTTGGAGACTCTCGCACATAATTCCTATTCCGAAGGTAAATAAAGACAGAAGGTTCCCTTCTGGATATCGGCCTATTTCCTTGGTTAGCTGTTTAAGTAAAGTCTTGGAGAAAATGGTTAATAAGCGGCTTCTGTGGACCCTTGACAAACAAAATCTGCTTTGGACGGGGCAGTCTGCCTATCGACAGGGTCGATCAACCACGGACAATCTGGTGATTTTAGAAAGCGAGCTGCAGTATGCCTACATCAATAAGCAGGTCGTGGTTGCAGTTGTGTTCGACATAAATAACGCCTTTGACTCTGTATGGAGGCATGGAATATTGCAGATGTTACACAGATGGGGCCTGCAGGGAAACCTGCCTAGGTTTATTCAACAGTTTCTTATGGAAAGACAATTTAGGGTACTCGCAAATGGTGCTCTGTCCAAGAATGTGAAGACTGAATTTGGGGTGCCGCAAGGTAGTGCCCTTAGCTCCACTTTATTTGCAATCGCCATTGATGGAATCAAAACGTGTCTGACAACTAATGTAAAAGGCCTTCTTTACGCTGACGACTTCCTCATTTTCTGTCGGTCTGCGAGTGTGGACTACATCAAGAAGAATCTGCAGGCGACGATCAATCGGATCCTGCTATGGTGTAAGACATCAGGGCTGCGCATTTCTGAGGAGAAAACCAAAAGCATTCTCTTCAGCCGTCGTCGATCGGAGCCACTATGTCCTCCACTCCTGCTAGGAACACATCAGATTCCATTCGTAGAACAAGTCCGTTTCCTTAGGGTGATCTTCGACAGGCGACTGAACTGGGTGCCACACGTAAGCGAACTCAGGAGACGGTGCTTTGACCGGCTGAAAATATTAAAGGTGCTGAGCAAAACATCCTGGGGAGCAGACCGCCTCTCCCTTTTGAAAGTTTACCTAGCAATGGTGGGTAGTAAGATAGACTACGGGAGCATCGTCTACGGCTCAGCCAAGCAACCCGTACTAGAACTTGTAGACACGATTCACTTCAATGGAATCAGGAGTATAAGTGGAGCCTTCCGGAGCACGCCGGTCCTATCGCTGTGTGCAGAAGCAGGAATTCCTCCGCTGATGTTTAGGAGGCATCGGCTTGCCGCCAAATATATAAGCAAAGTATATGCATCGCCTCAGCATCCCTGTTATCCCTACATATTTTGTCCCAAATATTCTGGATTGTTTCATGCTCATACCTCTGCATCCTTACCTCTTGCTTTCCGCATGAGATCAATAGTAGCCGAACTTGCAGAGTCCCCCTCTTGTCAACAAGATGCACACATTCCTCCATGGAAATATATGAAACCCAGTTGTCACTTCTTGGCCCTACGGAAAAACGACTCAAGTGAGATCGAACTGAGGTATCGACTCCATGAACTACTGGACAAAATTGGCAACAAGAGAGTGATGTACACCGACGGGTCACACACTGGTGTTTCCTCCGCATGCGCTTTTATAGATGGACAAAATGAGTACAAATTTAGATTACATCGAATCAGCAGTATTTACTCCGCGGAACTGTTTGCTTTATCAGCGGCTGTGTATCATGGGATGACAGTTCCCGAGGTCAACGTAGTGATCTGTACCGACTCCAGAAGCGCTTTGATGAATATCCACGACATGTACAGTGACAATCCAGGGATCATCAAACTGCTGCAATACTCCACCATGCTGCGTGACTTAGGCAAAACTTTGCACCTTGTCTGGACCCCTGGGCATAGAGGATTAAAAGGAAATGAGATGGCAGACAGAGCAGCGTCCTCTGCGCACGATATGCCAGTTATAACACCCACCACTCTCACGGCAAGCGAACTCGCCTCACCGCTGTTAAAGACAATTAAGCAACGGTGGCAGGAAATGTGGAACGAAGCAGGCTTTAACAAGCTTAAGATGGTAAAGAGAGATTGCCTCCCTTGGGCGTCATCGGCCAGATCAAACCGAGGAGAAGAAGTGTTGTTGGCGAGACTCAGGCTTGGTCACACTCGTCTCACGCACTCCTATCTCATGTCCAGAACAAACCCACCTCGATGCGCTACCTGTCGGACACTACTCAGTATAGAACATATCTTTGAAGAATGCCGCAAATATACAATGGTGCTAAGACGGCTTGGAATACCCAGAAAGATGGAGGAGGCACTAGGTAATAATTCAGCAGCAGTTGATAAGGTGCTCAAATTTTTAAAAATAACTGGACTTAATCGTCTCATATAATAACTGTGATTGTTCAGGTATATGTGTTTATTTAGTTCAAATCCTTGAATAATAGGTATATATAAGTTCTAGCTATTTATTTTATCATTCTTTTACTTTTCTACCTATTTATCTATCCTTAGTTTTTTTTTTTTTTTTTTTTTTTTTTTTTTTTTTTTTTTTTTTTTTTTTTTTCGGAGAACCAACTGTTTTCTCCTTGTGATACATTTGTTACCTCTTAACTCATTTCTGTGATATTTTGTGTTACCTTAGGTTTTTCTTTTTTTTTTTTTTTTTTTTTTTTTTTTTTTTTTTTTTTTTTTTTTAGCTATTAAGACTTAGTTAGTGTATATTTTTAATTTTAGATTAATTTATTTCCTGTTAACTTAGTTTTAGATTAATAAAGCAATAATATGAATGTTCAGGTAAAGAGACTAAAAGTGCCGGGAGAAAGGTGGAAAAAAAAAAGAAGGGAGAGGAAAAAAAAAAAAAAAAAAAAAAAAAAAAAAAAAAAAAAAAAAAAAATAGGAAATAAAAGAGTACCAGTTGTTAAAAAAAAAAAAAAAAAAGAAGGAGGAAAAAAAAAGAAAAAAAAAAAAAAAAAGAAAAAAAAAATAAAACTCGTGAGCATGCGGTGAGTAATTTGTGTAGCTATCTGCACGGTAGGGCGATGACGACCGTGGGGTTCTTTCGCCCAAAAATGCCACAAACAAACAGTTATGATTATTATAGTAAATATCTCTTTATCAACCACCAAAACTGTATGTACCTAGCTCTCAGATAGACAGTTGTGTAACTCTTCCTGTCTTAATGTTATGCTCCTTACATAGGCAGTTATGATTATTGTAGTAAATATCTCTTTATCAACCACCAAAACTGTATGTACCTAGCTCTCAGATAGACAGTTGTGTAACTCTTCCTGTCTTTATGTTATGCTCCTTACATAGGCAGTTATGATTATTATAGTAAATATCTCTTTATCAACCACCAAAACTGTATGTACCTAGCTCTCAGATAGACAGTTGTGTAACTCTTCATGTCTTAATGTTATGCTCCTTACATAGGCAGTTATGATTATTACAGTAAATATCTCTTTATCAACCACCAAAACTGTATGTACCTAGCTCTCAGATAGACAGTTGTATAACTCTTCATGTCTTAATGTTATGCTCCTTACATAGGCAGTTATGATTATTACAGTAAATATCTCTTTATCAACCACCAAAACTGTATGTACCTAGCTCTCAGATAGACAGTTGTGTAACTCTTCCTGTCTTAATGTTATGCTCCTTACATAGGCAGTTATGATTATTATAGTAAATATCTCTTTATCAACCACCAAAACTGTATGTACCTAGCTCTCAGATAGACAGTTGTGTAACTCTTCCTGTCTTAATGTTATGCTCCTTACATAGGCAGTTATGATTATTATAGTAAATATCTCTTTATCAACCACCAAAACTGTATGTACCTAGCTCTCAGATAGACAGTTGTGTAACTCTTCCTGTCTTAATGTTATGCTCCTTACATAGGCAGTTATGATTATTACAGTAAATATCTCTTTATCAACCACCAAAACTGTATGTACCTAGCTCTCAGATAGACAGTTGTGTAACTCTTCATGTCTTAATGTTATGCTCCTTACATAGGCAGTTATGATTATTATAGTAAATATCTCTTTATCAACCACCAAAACTGTATGTACCTAGCTCTCAGATAGACAGTTGTGTAACTCTTCATGTCTTAATGTTATGCTCCTTACATAGGCAGTTATGATTATTATAGTAAATATCTCTTTATCAACCACCAAAACTGTATGTACCTAGCTCTCAGATAGACAGTTGTGTAACTCTTCCTGTCTTAATGTTATGCTCCTTACATAGGCAGTTATGATTATTATAGTAAATATCTCTTTATCAACCACCAAAACTGTATGTACCTAGCTCTCAGATAGACAGTTGTGTAACTCTTCCTGTCTTAATCTTATGCTCCTTACATAGGCAGTTATGATTATTATAGTAAATATCTCTTTATCAACCACCAAAACTGTATGTACCTAGCTCTCAGATAGACAGTTGTGTAACTCTTCATGTCTTAATGTTATGCTCCTTACATAGGCAGTTATGATTATTATAGTAAATATCTCTTTATCAACCACCAAAACTGTATGTACCTAGCTCTCAGATAGACTGTTGTGTAACTCTTCATGTCTTAATGTTATGCTCCTTACATAGGCAGTTATAATTATTATAGTAAATATCTCTTTATCAACCACCAAAACTGTATGTACCTAGCTCTCAGATAGACAGTTGTGTAACTCTTCCTGTCTTAATGTTATGCTCCTTACATAGGCAGTTATGATTATTATAGTAAATATCTCTTTATCAACCACCAAAACTGTATGTACCTAGCTCTCAGATAGACAGTTGTGTAACTCTTCATGTCTTAATGTTATGCTCCTTACATAGGCTGTTATGATTATTATAGTAAATATCTCTTTATCAACCACCAAAACTGTATGTACCTAGCTCTCAGATAGACAGTTGTGTAACTCTTCCTGTCTTAATGTTATGCTCCTTACATAGGCAGTTATGATTATTATAGTAAATATCTCTTTATCAACCACCAAAACTGTATGTACCTAGCTCTCAGATAGACAGTTGTGTAACTCTTCCTGTCTTAATGTTATGCTCCTTACATAGGCAGTTATGATTATTATAGTAAATATCTCTTTATCAACCACCAAAACTGTATGTACCTAGCTCTCAGATAGACAGTTGTGTAACTCTTCCTGTCTTAATGTTATGCTCCTTACATAGGCAGTTATGATTATTATAGTAAATATCTCTTTATCAACCACCAAAACTGTATGTACCTAGCTCTCAGATAGACAGTTGTGTAACTCTTCCTGTCTTAATGTTATGCTCCTTACATAGGCAGTTATGATTATTATAGTAAATATCTCTTTATCAACCACCAAAACTGTATGTACCTAGCTCTCAGATAGACAGTTGTGTAACTCTTCCTGTCTTAATGTTATGCTCCTTACATAGGCAAGAGTGACACATTTTCAGTTGCGTTTTATTTTGAGTTGTGTCACTTTAGAAATACTAGTGCGGTATGTACCTAGCTCTCAGATAGACAGTTGTGTAACTCTTCCTGTCTTAATGTTATGCTCCTTACATAGGAAAGAGTGACACATTTTCAGTTGCGTTTTATTTTGAGTTGTGTCACTTTAGAAATACTAGTGCGGTATGTACCTAGCTCTCAGATAGACAGTTGTGTAACTCTTCCTGTCTTAATGTTATGCTCCTTACATAGGCAAGAGTGACACATTTTCAGTTGCGTTTTATTTTGAGTTGTGTCACTTTAGAAATACTAGTGCGGTATGTACCTAGCTCTCAGATAGACAGTTGTGTAACTCTTCCTGTCTTAATGTTATGCTCCTTACATAGGAAAGAGTGACACATTTTCAGTTGCGTTTTATTTTGAGTTGTGTCACTTTAGAAATACTAGTGCGGTATGTACCTAGCTCTCAGATAGACAGTTGTGTAACTCTTCCTGTCTTAATGTTATGCTCCTTACATAGGAAAGAGTGACACATTTTCAGTTGCGTTTTATTTTGAGTTGTGTCACTTTAGAAATACTAGTGCGGTATGTACCTAGCTCTCAGATAGACAGTTGTGTAACTCTTCCTGTCTTAATGTTATGCTCCTTACATAGGCAAGAGTGACACATTTTCAGTTGCGTTTTATTTTGAGTTGCTTCACTTTAGAAATACTAGTGCGGTATGTACCTAGCTCTCAGATAGACAGTTGTGTAACTCTTCCTGTCTTAATGTTATGCTTCTTACATAGGCAAGAGTGACACATTTTCAGTTGCGTTTTATTTTGAGTTGCTTCACTTTAGAAATACTAGTGCGGTATGTATCTTGGAAAAATGGTTATGTTATTCAAAAATTAAATCATATGATCATTCAAAGTAATATTCATAGAATCAGTCTTGTCTACTATATATTTGAAAAACACCACTCACTCACTCACTCACTGACCTATCATCACCCAGCCCAAATCACTTTAGCAAGAAAGCACACGCTAAGAAAGGTTGTTTTGAAATTCAAATTTAATGTATTTTTAGAGGGGTTTGAAGTTTTAGTTTGTTTTAAAAAGAGCTTGCATGCCTAGGCAGCAGGCGTTGCTAAGACCATAACAGGTCAGCTGTATCGTACTGTATCTATTTCATAATACTATTTTTATTTGCGGTTTATTTCAACTATGATGGCAGACATTGAATTACTAGAAATAAACTGTGATTTTGTCCCTCATAGAGTTTACGCTATACCTGGTGATGGTCCGTCCGAGATAATAATATCCCGAACCCTCCTCCGCACATCCTCGTCACCCATCAGCATCTCCAGTCAGAACACGTCTTGGTAACTTAAGGTAAGTACACACTGACAGACCTTGTTGCTGGATTTGTCTAGAGACTGACTTGAGACGGTCTAGGCTTGAGAAATAGACTTGGTCTATAGACACCGATCTTTGTCTATTCTAGCGTCCACTCTATGATATGAATATTTCAGTCTCGTCCTCCTAGCCGACCATGGAGGACATTGTTTTGTTTGGGCTGAGTGAGCGTTTAGTAATAATTATTTCATTCTTTCCTCCATCATGAAAGTCTGTGTTCCGGCTACCCTCTGACTCGTTTGCTGGAAGCAGTAATTGCAAGTCTTCATATGATAACCACGTGGACTATTTGGGACCACTCGTCGGAGTAATTTTTTTTCGCTCCCGGTTTAAAAAAGTTTTTAAATTATGTATTTTTTTCTACATCCTCTACTGGTAAATTATTCTTTGCAGACCGAGATTCCAGATTCTTTCTTTTTTTAATTATATTTTTTATATGTATATATATATATATATATTTTTCTCTTTTTGTATACGTATTATATATATATATATATATATATATATATATATATATATATATAATACTAAAATGCTACAAAATACTAACATGCTACTAAAAAAATAACACTAATGTACTGTGTAGCAATATTATTACTAATACTATACTACATAAGAAAATTTATACTAATACCAATACTAAACTAAACTGGCACTCGTATATACACACATACGCCCACGTACATACGTACTTGGGCGTATGTACGCATAAATTATTATTGCACATTTTATATCATAAGATATAAAATGGGGGAGGGGTGGGGGGCTGGGACAATTAAAATGAGATGAAAGACCGAATCCCAACCATTCCATCTTTACTTAACAAGTAGTATTGTTAGCAGAGGGATCGCCTTCAGATTGCTGGAAGGCATACAAAGGACTGAAGGAAGTGGAGGGTATGCGATATAAACATTATGTAGTGAATCATCCCAGAAACTTGGTATACAACAGGTTCTAACACCCAGAGGGTTGAATCTCTTTGGGCTTGGATCAAACGCAGAAACAAGATAGAATACTGGACTAGAAGGAACTTGCTGGATTTATATCTATGGGGTTTTATATGAAGGAGGAGGTATGAGGAGAAGTGATTGTTGGAGAAGATTTGTGAGAACATCCTTCATTTTCGTGTAGAGTTTAACTTGTTTTTATCAGTTGAGGTTATTAAATACGTTTCGAGGTTCTTTATAAATTTTTTTTTCTGTAATAAGCATATGTTATCATCATAACAGTTATTTAACAAAATCACTGGCACCCCCTTTCCGAAATAGACCCCAATTTTTTTTTTTTTTTTTCATTGCATATAATATCTTTTTAGCGCGGTTCCTCCCTCCCTCCTTACCTTTGTTATATATATTATCATACATTATGAGGTTGACCTCATGACGCAATCCGGAAGTTCTGACATGAAAATTTCATGCTTCAGATCCCATAGATCAATAATAATTAATTAATTTTAATTTTAACGTCCATTTATTATTAACTAAGAATTATAGGACGGGTTACCTATAGGTTACCACCCTTTTCTAGCCAGGATAGGGGTGATGTCTTTAATTTTTCTAAAGAAAAGCCACTACCCCTAGTGGGAATCGAACCCACGACCTTTGGCACGGAGTGTTAAGTGCTCACGCCTTAACCCTCACGCCCATCGGGTCTCCAGATCAATAATATAACGGTGGTTCAAATGCTGTATATATATATATATATATATATATATATATATATGTGTTTTGTTTTAAGTTACTTCGCTGGGGTTGAAATGATTGATTTGTGAGACGGCTTCTCTCTCCAGCGGTGATTTTCCTCTCCTTACTGCAATATTTCGTCGGGTTCATCTCCGACTTCTTCAGGCCTGAAGGAAAATCACCGCTGGAGAGAGAAGCCGTCTCACAAATCAATCATATATATATATATATATATATATATATATATATATATACATATATTAGTTGGTTCTCTAGGTGGCTAAAAATGGTCCGATATTGATGACATTTAGTACAAAATCGTTGGTCTAATTTGAAAGGTCAAGTTCGTTAACTTGCAGAATCCGTCTCTTGGAAGATGCTTTTTGGAGCGGAAATCGTTGGTCTAATTTGAAAGGTGAAGTTGGTTAACTAGCAGAATCCGTCTCTTGGAAGATGCTTTTTGGAGCGGAAATCGTTGGTCTAATTTGAAAGGTGAAGTTCGTTAACTTGCAGAATCCGTCTCTTGGAAGATGCTTTTTGGAGCGGAAATCGTTGGTCTAATTTGAAAGGTGAAGTTGGTTAACTAGCAGAATCCGTCTCTTGGAAGATGCTTTTTGGAGCGGAAATCGTTGGTCTAATTTGAAAGGTCAAGTTGGTTAACTAGCAGAATCCGTCTCTTGGAAGATGCTTTTTGGAGCGGAAATCGTTGGTCTAATTTGAAAGATGAAGTTGGTTAACTAGCAGAATCCGTCTCTTGGAAGATGCTTTTTGGAGCGGAAATCGTTGGTCTAATTTGAAAGGTCAAGTTGGTTAACTAGCAGAATCCGTCTCTTGGAAGATGCTTTTTGGAGCGGAAATCGTTGGTCTAATTTGAAAGGTGAAGTTGGTTAACTAGCAGAATCCGTCTCTTGGAAGATGCTTTTTGGAGCGGAAATCGTTGGTCTAATTTGAAAGGTGAAGTTGGTTAACTAGCAGAATCCGTCTCTTGGAAGATGCTTTTTGGAGCGGAAATCGTTGGTCTAATTTGAAAGATGAAGTTGGTTAACTAGCAGAATCCGTCTCTTGGAAGATGCTTTTTGGAGCGGAAATCGTTGGTCTAATTTGAAAGGTCAAGTTGGTTAACTAGCAGAATCCGTCTCTTGGAAGATGCTTTTTGGAGCGGAAATCGTTGGTCTAATTTGAAAGGTCAAGTTGGTTAACTAGCAGAATCCGTCTCTTGGAAGATGCTTTTTGGAGCGGAAATCGTTGGTCTAATTTGAAAGGTCAAGTTCGTTAACTTGCAGAATCCGTCTCTTGGAAGATGCTTTTTGGAGCGGAAATCGTTGGTCTAATTTGAAAGGTCAAGTTGGTTAACTAGCAGAATCCGTCTCTTGGAAGATGCTTTTTGGAGCGGAAATCGTTGGTCTAATTTGAAAGGTCAAGTTGGTTAACTAGCAGAATCCGTCTCTTGGAAGATGCTTTTTGGAGCGGAAATCGTTGGTCTAATTTGAAAGGTCAAGTTGGTTAACTAGCAGAATCCGTCTCTTGGAAGATGCTTTTTGGAGCGGAAATCGTTGGTCTAATTTGAAAGGTCAAGTTGGTTAACTAGCAGAATCCGTCTCTTGGAAGATGCTTTTTGGAGCGGAAATCGTTGGTCTAATTTGAAAGGTCAAGATCGTTAACTAGCAGAATCCGTCTCTTGGAAGATGCTTTTTGGAGCGGAAATCGTTGGTCTAATTTGAAAGGTCAAGATCGTTAACTAGCAGAATCCGTCTCTTGGAAGATGCTTTTTGGAGCGGAAATCGTTGGTCTAATTTGAAAGGTCAAGTTGGTTAACTAGCAGAATCCGTCTCTTGGAAGATGCTTTTTGGAGCGGAAATCGTTGGTCTAATTTGAAAGGTCAAGATCGTTAACTAGCAGAATCCGTCTCTCGGAAGATGCTTTTTGGAGCGGAAATCGAACGAAAAAAATCGTACTGTTTCGAGTTCATATGCTAGCCGGTACTCGTTTTATAGGTTTCTTAATATAAAAGAAAAAACGAATGCAACCATTATTAAACCGATATCTGTAATGGTTTTAGATAAACATTGAAACACCTGCTTTTCAGTTTGCGCATTCAGAAACGATTAATTCAATTGAAACTTGTTGCAGACAGTTGATATTCATCTAATCTATAATAGGCAAAATTTCAACGGAGCCACAATTTATCTATCTTAGAGTAAATGATTATCAAAAATTTCGAACCAGTTTCAACTAAATTAATCGTTTCTGAATACCCAATCTGAAAATTAGTTTGAAAAATTAGGTGTTTCAATGTTTCCAAAAAAAACCGGTTACAAACGGTTCCAGGCTATGGATGGATTCTGCTGATTAACGAACTTGACCTTTCAAATCATACGAAACAGTTTTGTACAAAATTTCACTAAAATCGGACCATTTTTTAGCAAACAGGAGCGCGAACAGACAAATTTATATGTTTGTATATATATATAGAATTAGAACCACCCTTATATTATTGATCTGTGGGATCTGAAACATGAAATTTTCGGCACGAGGTTGCGATTGCGTCATGAGGACAACCTTATAAGCGCGTTTCCTCTTAATGGAAGAAGGGAGGGAGGAACCGCGCTAAAAAAATAATATAATATAAAATTAAATAAATAAATAATAAATCCATTTAAATTATAGACACACGTCTGAGAAAAAGTATGGGAATCCTGAGAAATACAAGACTTCCGCTGGAAACTAAAGCTGTTGCAGAAGCAATCATAAGGTGTATAGTATTTTAAAGTAATGAAAATACATTAATCTTTTTCAATTTTATTTCACTATTTACATTTTTATTGCATTTGAAATTCTATGATTTCACTTGTGAATGGATATTCTTCTTTTATTGTGCTCACAAAAACCTATTGTGGTTAGACACTGACAAGAGTTTAGTACCATATAATCAGACACCGACGCAGTATGCGCTGGGCTTATCTGTATATCGCACGTAAGTAATCAGACACCGACGCAGTATGCGCTGGGCTTATCTGTATATCGCACGTAAGTAATCAGACACCGACGCAGTATGCGCTGGGCTTATCTGTATATCGCACGTAAGTAATCAGACACCGACGCAGTATGCGCTGGGCTTATCTGTATATCGCACGTAAGTAATCAGACACCGACGCAGTATGAGCTGGGCTTATCTGTATATCGCACGTAAGTAATCAGACACCGACGCAGTATGCGCTGGGCTTATCTGTATATCGCACGTAAGTAATCAGACACCGACGCAGTATGCGCTGGGCTTACCTGTATATCGCACGTAAGTAATCAGACACCGACGCAGTATGCGCTGGGCTTACCTGTATATCGCACGTAAGTAATTATTATAAAATTCCGAATCGCAAGAGCCGCGTCATCTTAGCGCGGTTCCTTTCCGAAGGAGTTATTGGCCGGGTATAATATTTTATTATTAAAAAATATAAAATGGTGGTAAGTTTAAGCCATTACAATAGGAAACTAACAGTATCCTAATCGAAACTACCGCCCTCTCGACGTTCGCTCCAGGACAACACTATCACCAAAACGTTTTTCATTTTCACCGTCATTTACTAAAATTCAAATTTTACTGATAAATGAAAAAAAAACTAATTAAAAATTGCATTAAACAAAGGCAAAAAGCTGTACAAAATAACAAAAAAAAAAATCGAAGTCTATCATAACCGTTAACATCAGAATAAATAATCGTTAACATCAGAACCATTTTATGTACAGAATTTAGTAGGTTTTCGAATCGTTACCGTCCACTTACCACGATATCCCAATTGTTTTCAAGATATTTACGAAAATATAAGAAGATCCAAAAAAAAAAAAAAATTATTAATAAAATGTGGACGGATAGTTCTGGTTAACGAAATTGACATTTCAAATTATATGCAAGATTTTTTACCAAATTTGGTCAAAATTGGACCATTTTTGAGCCGATGAGAAAGCGATCAGACAAATATATATATATATATATATATATATATATATATATATATGTGTGTGTGTGTGTGTGTGTGTGTGTGTGTTTATATACCAATTTTGTATACCAATCCACACCGTTTTTCAGTGAAAAATGGATAACCGTCTGAAGAACCAGAATGAGATTTCTGCAAAATATCGCAAAAAAAAAACAAAAAAAAAACGACCACTGGAGAAAGCCTTATACAGAACACAAATGATTCTCCCCAGCGAAGAAACCTCAAAAATAATATACATATATATATATATATATATATAGATATATATACACACAAATATGGGCCACCATTATTTTCGAATCTATGGGTTCTGAAACGTAAGTTTCTAGTCGGCACTCCTGGATTTCGCCATGAGTTCCTAAGCGGGTTTCCTTTCTGTGGAAGGAGGGAGAAACCGCGCTAAAATGAGATTTTTTCATGCGAATGTCGCCCATAAATCGTGTCTGGACAGATTCTGCTGGTTAAGGAACTATACAATGTATTTTTGTACCAGATTTCATCAAAATCACACTATTTTTAAGCCTGTGAGAGAGCGAAGAGATATATCGCACTAGTATTTCTAAAGTGAGACAACTCAAAATAAAACTCAACTAAAAACGTGTCACTCTTGCCTATGTAGGGGCCTTAGGATTAAGACAGGAAGGGTGACACAAGTGCCTTCTGGTGTACAAGCTTGTAGAAGCTAGTTACGTACAGTTTTGATGGTTGATAAAGAGATATTTACCATGTCTTTCATAGTCATCACTATGACGGTGTGAATAAAACCTATTTTTGAGTTGTATCCCTTTAGAAATACCAGTGCGATATATAACCACAGGGGCTGATTTATAAGATGTAGCTACGGCATTTGAGATTACTTACTATAAAACCAAATGGCTCCAATAAAATTAATATTTAACTAATAAAATTATTTTTGTGACTAGTGGCTGTGCTGTCGGTAGGACTAGCCTCCAAACCGCCAAGAAGGAGAAAAAACCAAAATACCACTTCAACTACAGTCGCTGAAACTACTGGTAAAATTAACATATATTATGTATGTTATAATAGTGCTATATAGTAACCTATGATTTATCTAAAACCATTCTGCTATTTAGTAACTTTTGCTCTGTTTTAAAATAATTGTGCTGTTTAGTAAAATATGCTATGCTTTAAATAATTGAAAGGCTCAGTGCCAAAGGTGACTAACCCAAAATTAGAAATAACTGAGAAAATTGGCCTTAAAGTTAAGAAGAATCTGAAAAAAAATAGTGTTGGTGACAAAAATTATTTTAATTGGGCCATTTAAAATGATTTCCGTCACCAACACTAATTGTTTTCAGATTCTTCTTAACTTTAAGTCCAATTTTCTCAGTTATTTCTAATTGTGGGTTAGTCACCTTTGGCACTGAACCCTTTAATTGTCATATGTAGTAACCTATGTTTCGTTCTTAAATAATTGTAATACATAGTAACCTATGATCTGTCTTTAAATAATTGTGATATACAGGGTGTACCGCATTACGATATCTTAACTTTAGGGGTTTATTCTGCACCTTATTTGTAAACTATTGCTTTTGTTAATGAAAAATTGAGTTATCATGATTTTTGGTTAATTTATTGTAAATAATGACTGTATAATTTGCACGCCTCCCTGGCATGGGTGGTGCGCGCAAATCTTGATCGAGCAAGCTCGGCATCGCCGGATATGAGTCCCGGCGTGGAGTTGATAAAAGTGGACTGTATGAAATGATATGTAACAAAGATTTACGTGAGAAAAATAGCTATATTAAATAAAACATATTTCTTCCCTGGGCTTGAAGAGCCAATGGTGTTAATATTGTTAATGATTAAGATTAATGTTGCCTGGGGATTATAATGGCCGCATGCTGTGATGTTGCCTCGACGTTCGCCGGTTTGCTGTCTTCGCTCCTCTCTCCTCCGCACTCGCGCTCCTGGCCGGAGATTCGCCTCTACTCCCTCATGGCGTGGGATTGCATCTTCTTCGGTAAATGGGTGAGGAGGTTTTGCTGAGGAAGAGCTGTTGAGCGTGGTACTTGCTTTTCAGCTGCCCAGGACGTACTGCTCTCCGGGCTCGGTGCATGTACCCTAGCGCTGCGTGCTGCAGTGCTTGCTTGCAGAAGTTCCTGCTTCACGCACTGGACCGAGAGAGTGCGTGGGGTCTTCGATAGGCGAGTGATACGAGTTAGCTCGTAGAACGAACAAACCGCCCACCTAAATCAGTGTAGCGGTGTCCGCCTGATTTAATAAATTACAATAAGAAAGGCAGCAGTGATATACAAATGTAATGAGGGCTTGCAATGCCCGTTAAAAGTAAGTAGCTTCACTCACCTTGCGATAAGAACGAATATATACAAAAACATAATAAAGGCTCGTTGGGATCGACATAAAATGAGAAAAAAAAGGAATAATAGCAAACCTAGCTAAGAAATAACAATGAACTGAAGTCCCCCTGGGGATGAAATAAACTAACTAAGAGTTCCCTGACTCGTGATAAAATAAGGGAACCAAGGAGGTCACTGCTCTTGTAAGGAGAGTGCCGGAAGGGGTGCGCACAACGTAGAAGTGTCCAGGTGTCAGCAAGTCAAAGCTCGAAGCGTCTTCGGAAAGTGGACACAGAGGTCGAGAATTTAGCAGTGCTTCGATCCTGGAAAGAATGGTTGAGAGTTCCTCGAATGTGTGAGGCTTGGTCTTGCAAAGACGGCAGTGGACGCATTGTTGAGTCCTGCCGCGGATTAGTTGAGCGGCTCGAGGAATCCAGTATCGCAGCCTTAGAAGGCACAGTGACGAACCTGGGTGAAAATTGCGCGCATGTATGTTGTCTATTAAAATCTTTGATAAATGCGCTCGGGGCGGCAACAAAATTGGATGCTTTTGGCTCGGGGGGAGCGATGATTCTTGGAGACGGCCGCCCACCCTGACAACACCCGCCTCATCAATCATTGGGCAGAGTGACTCATACTCTCTAGGGTGCGGTCTTCCCTGGGTGAGAGCTCGAGGGAGATGGAGTCTCTGCACGAACAGGATACAGCATTCCTCGGCTTGTGCCAATTCCTCGGGCGTCAGCTGCGATTGGAGAGGAGGAGATGTTCCTTGCAGTCTCGCTCTGGTTGCGTTTAGGGCCCTGAGGATTCGTGCGGTGGTTCTTATGAGGCGCGGATATGAAGAGAACGCTGTGGTCCAGTCTTCAACGGGAGCTGGTGGTGCCTGAGGATGAGTGATGAGGGCAAACACGCTATTCAGCTCTGGATGTTCCCTTTGTGCCGGCGAGGGTTCTTCGAGCTCCCGAGCAGCGCTGGGTTGTTCCTCCGCGTTGATGCGAGAGTCCAGGAAAAAGGAATGAGTCTGCGAGGACTGCACGTTATGGAGTACTCCCGTCACAATGAGGCCAAATATTGATGGATGGAAGAATATGTCTCGGATTCCAGAAGGCTGAGGTGCTCCTGTGATCACATGCGAATAGAGATCGGCCCCGATAAGTATTTCAACTGGTTGAGGGCTGCCAAATTGAAAATCCGCCAACGGATACTGGGCGAGTTGCTGGACGGTAGTGGAGGGCAATTCGTGGCTCGGAATGGATGATGATATTCTATCCACAACTAAAACATTAACTGGGAGTTCTCGTTCTCCCGAAACGTTGCGGATCGTACAAGAGGTAGTTCCCTTGAGGATGGATTTTGGGATTTGCGATTCGCCTAAGCTAAGAACCTGGCCGCTATATGACACAACTTT
The DNA here is from genome assembly GCA_946811695.1 of Gonocerus acuteangulatus. Taxonomy (NCBI): domain Eukaryota; kingdom Metazoa; phylum Arthropoda; class Insecta; order Hemiptera; family Coreidae; genus Gonocerus; species Gonocerus acuteangulatus. The sequence goes on along the minus strand of OX328129.1, from coordinate 6,012,699 downwards.
GGCTCCCAGATTGCGAGCGAGCTCCTTGGTGATGAAAGAGTGCTGACTCCCAGAATCCAAGATGGCGCGGGCTAGTTGATAATTGCCCCGAGAACCGCGAATCAGAACATAAGCGGTTCCTAAAAGGACCGTAGTGGTGGTGGCAACTGGATGAGCTGGAGCTGAGCCGAATCCAATGAACGCGCTCGCAGTCGCCTCTTGCTGCGCAGGCTCCTTTGCTGGCTCGGAGCGTCGGGTATCGCCGTGCAGTAAGGTGTGATGTCTTTTGCCGCAATTCCTGCACCGAAATCTGGAAAAACAGTTGGCGACGCGATGTCCCGGTTTAAGGCAGTTGGAACAACACTTATGGACTCTTACTACATTCAGCCTTTCTGTGGTGGACATTTTGAGGAACTCAGGGCACTGGTGAAGACCATGATGCTGTTGGCATTGAGCGCATCGATGCTGGCGCCTTGCTGTGCCGCTGGTTGGATTCGCTTGGGGCCTCTCTGCCTTGGGTATTGCCAGACTTGGTGATGAAATGTGAAGGGAAACTCCTCTTCTTTTGAAGTCTCGTGGTGAGGTGGATTTTCGGCGACTGTAATGAGGAACTGAGGAACACGAGCTTGCGAGGTCGTCTGCCATTCTTAGCGCCAACCTACGTTGCCTCACGAACGTTATTACTGAGTCGGGTGTTGGCATCTGAGCAGTACCTAGGCTAAGCTCATAACTGCGCCTTGTCTCAGGATCAAGAGCTCGGAGGGCTAAGGACGCCAATAGGAATTCCTCGGGGTTCTCAATATGTAGGGCCTTGAAAGCCTCGATAGAGTCTGCCACTTCATTTATGAATGAATCATGGCCTGTCCCAGCGTTGACACTTGAGGAGGCCTTATACTCAAGAAGCCTGTTGATGAGGAAGCTGGCGAGGATCCGCGGGTTGTTGTAAGTGGTCATGATCTTTTCCCAGGCAAGGGTGTATGACGCGTCATCAACGACAAGGTGGGACACTAGGGTAGCAGCCTCACCCTTTAGGGCTCCTAAGAGGTAGTGGAATTTTTCTACGTTTGTTAAGGAGGCTTCCTCGTGGATAAGCGAGGTGTAGGTGTCCCTGAAGCTTGTCCATTTTAGTAGGTCACCCGAGAAGAAAGGAATAGGAATCCTGGGAAGCTGCAGACGGGTGTGGCCTCCGTTGCAGGTAGCATTTGGAATGTCATCAGGCTGTGGTAACGCTTCACAAACTCTAGCGGCTCTGCATGCTGCGTCTTTGAGCCTAAGAAGTTTGGCCTCATGGGTGATCATCTCGGTTTGAAATAAAAGAAACTGTGCATTCCATGATTCGGCGGGAAAAGGGCTCACGTCGGGTTCGCCGGATAGTTCCTCGCGCTGAAGAAATGATTCTTGATACTGCTTCCAGAATGAGCGCGCCGTGTCAAGAGACGCCTCAAGGAGGTGGACATCATCATCCGCGTTGGCCTTCAATGTGTTGATGATGCCGGTGATGCTACGGGCTAAACTGCGTAGCCGCCGCTCTAATGTTAATGCCAGTTTGTCAGACATTGTGTACTTTCAAATAAATCAAATGATAATGCATACCGACCAGGTGGTATGCGACGAGGACGAAGAAAAAGAGAACAGTAGGCAAGACAGCGAACAATGTACAAAATTCATGCTGAGAGGGGAGCGAACAAGCAAACAGATAAATGAAAGGCAGTGGAGAGGGGTAAAATACAAATAAAGAAATACATGACGCTTAGATATAAACAAACAAGGTCCTGTCATGGGACTGGAACATGCCCTGAAATGAGTGCGATTGACTCGGGGTGCTGGAAATTGGAGTTTGCACCAATGATGCCAACAACTTGTGACATGCAACGTGCTTGCCGCGCTCTGAGGGGGGCAAGCAGGGAAAGAAAGACAAAATCGATGCACAAGAAGATAGGCATGCTAAAGAAATACAGGCATAAGGGCGAAAACATCAAGACATAAGCAAAATAGAATAAACATAAATGGCATAAATAAAGAAATATAAATAGAACAAGCCTAGATAGTAAAGCATGAAAATTAAAAGCTTGAATAGGTTAAGCATAAATATTATAAGCAAGAAATGACATTTATGAAATAAAATCCCCAATCCACCTGAAATAGAGAATGAAAAGTCCCCTGAAGAAGCCTGATAAAGGCATGAAACATGATAAGCATGGAAATATAAAGTTATCTTGAGCAATAAAACTTCAATAAATACCAAGTCAAGATGTAATAGATTTAATTGAAGCTACAGGCATTTACTAACATGGAAGTAAATCGCTAATGGAGATAATGAGCGCTTATGAATATGAAACTTAATTGAATAATCGTGAGTGAAACTTTACAATAAGTTATGTTAGTTATGTGAAAAAACCCACTTAAGAACTGATATAATATTATATGTTGCACCTTGCAATTTAAATCATGAAATAGAAATAGGATATAATGCAAATAGAAAACATGATGCATATAGTATAAATGGAATGCATGTAAATAAATATACGTGATAACTGCAGGCTAGAAATATGATTTTGCTGCCTTCAACATGCCAAGGTACATAGCCTGAACAAGCATACATGCAGTGATACGTCAGTAATGCATCAAATAAATAATGTATATACATGCAATTTTAGTGTTTATGTTTTATACTAAACTGCGGAATTCGCTAAGCAAGGTGCATTAAGTGAGCAGAGATAAGCATTAAATGAGAGAGATAAGACAATGAGGCTTAAGATTAAAGACTCTCTCTTGATAATTAACTAATATGGAATTAAACATATCTAGCTGAAGGCTCATTAAATATTAACAAATGTTATTTATTTACTTAAATGTTAACAATAAATTTATTTATTGAACTTTAACGTCATTTATCGACGTTAAATTTGATTTTTCTGAAATTTCATCTTTATTATTGAAATAAAATATCCACGCCGGGAGCTTCACATATGTGATTTGTATAATACTTAATTAATGTGAAAATTCGAAAATAAGATCCGGCCCGGAGGACCACATGTATAATTTGCACGCCTCCCTGGCATGGGTGGTGCGCGCAAATCTTGATCGAGCAAGCTCGGCATCGCCGGATATGAGTCCCGGCGTGGAGTTGATAAAAGTGGACTGTATGAAATGATATGTAACAAAGATTTACGTGAGAAAAATAGCTATATTAAATAAAACATATTTCTTCCCTGGGCTTGAAGAGCCAATGGTGTTAATATTGTTAATGATTAAGATTAATGTTGCCTGGGGATTATAATGGCCGCATGCTGTGATGTTGCCTCGACGTTCGCCGGTTTGCTGTCTTCGCTCCTCTCTCCTCCGCACTCGCGCTCCTGGCCGGAGATTCGCCTCTACTCCCTCATGGCGTGGGATTGCATCTTCTTCGGTAAATGGGTGAGGAGGTTTTGCTGAGGAAGAGCTGTTGAGCGGTGTCAGTGCTCTTCAGCTGCCCAGGACGTACTGCTCTCCGGGCTCGGTGCATGTACCCTAGCGCTGCGTGCTGCAGTGCTTGCTTGCAGAAGTTCCTGCTTCACGCACTGGACCGAGAGAGTGCGTGGGGTCTTCGATAGGCGAGTGATACGAGTTAGCTCGTAGAACGAACAATGACCACATTTTTAGAATATTCATTAAATTTCCAATAAGAATCATCCGTTATTAAAAGATGTGAACTATTGTTAATATTGTTTTCTTAATTTATTAAATAATTAGCTATTTGAAGAGAGGTTTGCCTCCGCCTCAAAACGTGCTTTATTTAAAAAGCTTTAAAATGATACCTCATTGTAAAGGTTGTTGCTTGTTGAGATAAAATGCTCATTTTTGCGTCCCTGAACAACAAATGGGATGCAGAATAAACCCCTAAAGTTATGACATCTCAGTGCGGGACACCCTGTATAGTAACCTATGTTCTGTTTTTCAATAATTGTGCTATATACTAACCTAAGCTCTGTCTTTGAGTATTAATGCTAAATAATAACCTATATTTTAAATGCACTATATTATAACCTATGTTCCCCATTACAGTAAGCCCCACCACTCCTGTAAACGAACCTTTCGTTGTCCCAGAATCAGAAGAACTTAAACCTGAAAACGATGAAGGAACTGAAGAACATAGCCAGGAGGAAATATCAAAAAAAGGTTAGAAAATAAACATTTGTTCATGTATTTTCTAGAAACAAATACGTGGATGTCATCCCGTGCGATTTTGCCATTCCTTTAGTTTTTGTTTGCATAACCTAGTCTTGTACAAGTAATAATACTCTTGCAATATTATTATATTATATCAAGTTTTTCTTATGCTATTTTATTTTATTTGTGTATTTTTTTATTTATGTTAGAGATATGTATATTTTTAATTAGTTATCTATTATTTTTTTTCAATTAGAAAATATTGCAGCCTTTATGTTATGTTTTATTTTTTTATACCAATATTTGTCATATATTAATTTAATTGGATTATAATACTAAAATGATAACCACGTCAAATCAGGTGGAAAATCGGGGTTTTTAACTAACAATTTTCATCAATTGTTCTAAAGGGAATTTCCAGACATTCATCATGTGCATAATTTAATAAGTTCATATATTAATGGAGTAATGTTTTTTGTTTCTCTATTTTACTTCTGTATCGTTTTGCCGTTAATTGTTTTACATTTTTTATAACTTTGTTTTTAGGCGCTGTAATTGTGTTTGATGAATTTTGTTAAAAATGCCAGAATTATTAAAGATATTTTTAATTTTCTTATTGTCAATTAAGACAGTATAATTTAATTTGCCTGCTTTTATAATTAAAATGTAAGGATTGCTCTGCGTCTGGAATTTTAAGTTCAAAGTGTTTTTAGTTTTAATTAATAAAAAAAAAAAAAATCAGTCCCGTAACAGGCCACGAGGGCCCTGAGGGGCAGATTCTATGGAGGTATCTGATTCATGACCATACGGCACACTAGGAAGATAGTGTGGTCAGTACTATGCTCCGGCCGCCTGATTTTCCCCTTGGCTGCTTCGATTGCTTGAGTCATTAGCACTACAAGGTACCCATTATTAAATTAATTAAAGGCTGAGTTGGCCTAGGGACGGTCAGGGTGGCCGAATTTAACCCATGAACGAAGACACTAGAAGATAAAATCTTTAGTACTATGCTCGGGATTTGAACTCAGGTCCTCCAACTTATTAGTCCAGTGCTCTACTACTAAGCTAACCTCGCCCCCAGTTTTATTTAATAAATGTTACTTATATTGACTGATTTGGCTTGTCCATGTTCCAAATTCCTACTACTTCATTGAAGGCTTTTAAAACATTAAATTTACTACATTAAGTTTAAAAATTAGTAACTTCTTCAAGAACAAAGTTTTTCTGACCAATTCAAAATCTAGTTACTGCTTGTTTTAACAATTCCTTTGTTTTTCAGAAAAACCAAGCTCTTGTGGATGCGAACGTTCGGCGAACGTAGTCTCTGACGAATCTTCTGAGTCATCATCAGATGAAGAAGAATCACAAGAGGGAAAAACTAAAAAGGGTAAGAAAATTTATAATTTAACCTTAACACTATTTAAAGATGTTAATGAATAAGTATAGTTCCAATCCAATGTCTTAAGAACAATAGTTAATGCTCCGTTCTATGTTTCCAACCTCAACCTCCATAAAAACATCAATATATCACACAAATCCTGAACTCCTCTCCCTATCTAGTGTCACCCATCCAATCTCTCCACCAAGGCGACTCAGAAGACAGTGGCCCAGAGATCTACTCCAGTGACCAAGTGAAGTGTTAGCAACTCTTCTTTCAAGAGGTTAAATGTCTGTCGCTCACCGATCTCTCTTCGTCTCCAGCCACTGGTCGGAGCAGAAGAGAGCTTTTGTAGGCACCTCTCAACGCCATCTGCGCGTCCTTCTGAAATTAATCGAGGATGAAGTTGGGAGGCCTAGAGCACAGAACCCTCAGATTGTATCATATCGCCAGATGTGTCTATCTACAGAAAGTAATAACCAATAAAGAGTTATAATAATAATTTTAAAAAAAATCTTGGATATTTGTCTGCGAGTTTTGAATTTAATATAATTATATGATATCAATTTATGTTTTCTTTCTATTTTTTTCCCAGCTGCACCTGAAGGATTTGTCGAGAGAGTGATCAACAAATTATTGCCGAACCATGGAAAAGAACACAACATCATGACCTTATTGAAGAAACTACTTCTCCAGTTCTACAAACGGATCGGTGGCGACGTTTCAGAAATCGAAGAGATCATGAGACCGCGCAAAGTTCATGACGTCATCCTTGATAAAGCTGCAGATATGGTAGCGATTTCTTTGAAGAAATCGATTGTTCGTCCTGAAGCTGTACGGAAGAGTCATATCAATCGCGCAGAACCTTCGCGAAATATGGCAATTTTAACGAATATATTTCTGAAATTATTAGGGGGAAAACAAAGAATTTGATGAAAAGTTTAGAAATATTGGTGGTCTGCACTTTTAAGAATTGCTTGTTTATTTCTGTACCCCGGAGGTAAAGGACACCACTTCACATACCTGTAATTGTTCAGGAGAGCCTACTTTACAAAAACTTAAACCTATTTAAAATTCTTTACTTATAGAAATAGTTTAAAGAAAATTGTTTCACTTTGTTATTGGCATTGATAGGCAAGTGTCATAGACCTAGCAGCCAGTCACCAGATGCGGGCCACTAAGGTAGGACTCTACTTGACCTTGGCTAGGTCCGCCTCCCACTGGCCGTCGGGCTCTGCTTTCGATGCTACCAATGGACCGACCAAGCAAGCACACCTTCTATCATAGACCTAGCAGCCAGTCACCAGATGCGGGCCACTAAGGTAGAACTGGCTCGGGGACTCTACTCGACCTTGGCTAGGTCCGCCTCCCGCTGGCCGTCGGGCTCTGCCTCTGCTTTCGATGCTACCAATGGACCGACCAAGCAAGTACACCTTCTATCATAGACCTAGCAGCCAGTCACCAGATGCGGGCCACTAAGGTAGAACTGGCACGGGGGACTCTACTCGACCTTGGCTAGGTCCACCTCCCGCTGGCCGTCGGACTCTGTCTCTGCTTTCGATGCTTCCAATGGACCGACCAAGCAAGCACACCTTCTATCATAGACCTAGCAGCCAGTCACCAGATGCGGGCCACTAAGGTAGACTGACACGGGGGACTATTCAACCTTGGCTAGGTCCGCCTCCCGCTGGCCGTCGGGCTCTGTCTCTGCTTTCGATGCTACCAATGGACCGACCAAGAGGCACAAATGACCCAATAGTGGTTGAACTGCCTTTAAACACCAAGGAAAAAAAAAAAAAAGATAGGCAATTGGGAGTATTGATCATAGTCAAAGAAAACAAGTCTTTTATCTCTAAGGAAAACGGACACTGTTTTATCTTCAATATTTATGGAAACAGTATATAGTGCCCTATACCATTATATGGATTGAAAAATCAACATTATGAACTTGTTCTTAAGTCAATTTAATAAAAAAATTACCTTTAATTGTCCTTTACCTCCGGGGTACAGAATTTAGGAATAGTTTTGTCTCGCCAGTGGGCCAAACCCCTTAAATATCTAAAAATCTTTAATTTAATTCAGTTTTTAGCAATTAATCAATCTTAGAAAGGTAAGATGTGTTATTTAAATTGTAAATTACCAGAGCCTCATTGATATCGTCGAAAGCAAATTTTACACAAATATTCGCTAATGTTCTAATTGCATTTATTATTTGTGTAATTTAATAAGTCCATATATTTATGGAGTAACGATTTTTTATTTTACTTTCATTCCATTTTACTTATTTGGCGATTTATTACTGACTTCTCCAATTATTTTAAAAATTTTATATAAGGCTTGAAATAGCGTTTGATGTATTTGTTTTATGATTTTAGAAACTATTCTACCTTGTTTTTCCTATACTTTTTTGTTGGTTTATTGTTTCGAAATATACTTTATTAGGTTATATCTTAGAGTTGTTATTATTATCCCATGGCTATTTATAAATTGTAGTATTTCTTCTCTTCATTTCAGGAGGAAAAATAAGTGCTTTATATATATATATATATATATATATATATATATATATATATATATATATATATATATATATAAACTTTAAATATATATTATAAACTTTTGAAAGTTAGGGGAACTCGTTTATACATTTCTGACTATTATATATATGTATATATTAACGGATTTATTTCAAGTAAAAACCTCAGGTATTTTCCATCAATAGATAACTGTTATCAGTAACCTCCTTTAGAGTTGCCTATAAAACTAGATCAGTCCTGTAAGTTCTATATTGGAGAGGGAGGAGATAGGATCAGAGATATTTAGGATCCAAGCCTGAATTTACGGTGTAAGTTGGAAAGGTAGGAGGCCTTTCCAAATCCCCGGGTCAGCAGAATAGATTCTCATGATCAGCTGGTGTATATTATTGGATCGGTGGAAAATAGCAAAGCAGAAAATTGAATCTTATAAGAAAATATAGGGTTGGCAAATAAGTCCATTCGGTTTTTGTATTCATGTTTTGTTTACAATATGCCACATTTATCTGATGCAATTAATCCCAACAGAGGATTGTTTATCCTATTTGTAATATGTAAACAGTTATGTCTGTCGACACTTGTTAAGATTAGGTCAGTATTGCGTTTGTGATCCAGCTGAGAAGATGGACGGTAATTTATTGCATTATAGGCATATTTTGCTGTATTATTTCAAAAAAGGAAAGCGAGCTGCAGAGGCTCATAAAAAAATATGCGGGGCCTTGGAGACCTAGCAACGAACCACTTCTAAAGCGGGATTGCACCCAAAGAAGATAATGCTTTCTGTATGGTGGGATTTCAAGGGTGTGATTTTTTATGACCTGCTGCCACAACGTAAATCAATCGATTCCACTCTATACTGCTCACAATTAACAAAATTGAATGAATCAATTCGACGAAAACGCCCAGAACTGGCAAATCGAAAGGGTGTCGTCTTCCATCATGATAATGCCAGGCCCCACACTTCGTTAGTCACCCGCAACAAATTGTTAGCCCTTGGATGGGATCTTTTGCCCCACCCTCCCTATTCACCGGACCTTGCTCCTAGTGACTACCACTTATTCCGGTCTCTACAAAATTCCTTAGGTGGAAAACGGTTTGAAAACAAACAGGGTGTCAGGGAGCACCTTGATCATTTTTTCGCTAATAAACCACAGACATTCTATGAGCATGGGATTATTCAGCTGATGGAGAGATGGGGTAAAGTAATAGAAAATAATGGACATTACATTGTAGATTAAAATAAAAATTATGTTCAAAATATACATTAGTTTTCTTTCAACTTAAAAAACCGAAAGGACTTATTTGCCAACCCTATAGTTATCAAAGGCGACATTTTTCTGGTGACTCGATTTATTCTTAAAATGTATTTCCGGGCTAAAGTATTGTGAGAATAATTGAATAATATATTAAACGAAACACTCAAATAGATTATTTTCTGTAAGTATGTATACACATACAAATATGTACACATTTACATCGAAGCCTTATCCAAGATGCTTCATGCTCATGGACGATCGGAGGACATCCTAACAAGACGTGCCTCTCGAGAGGTACAAAAAATGCTCGAAACATGTAGAGTAAGAAATAACCTTTTTCACATGGGCCAATTTTGCTGTAAAACTAACTTGCCCAATCGTTTGCAATGAAAATGCTTTGTCAAGTTTCGTGAAAAAATAACAGAAATTTCTAGGTTTTCTAGGAACCTACAAGCCCTGCCTCAAGCAAAAGAACAAGGTAGTGCGCACGCACTCCATTCAGCCCATGTGTTAAAGGGCCTAGCCCCTACCCCAGCTTACGCCCTTTCTTGTTCTTTTGTTTGCGGGCAGACTATAGCTCCGGCGAGTTCAGAGATCCGTCACTCATTCCTATCGGAGACCGCCGAATTAGAGAGAGCGACGGATAAGATAACACCGGATAAGGTAGAGTCTGCTGTATATAAAATATGTATACATATATTCGTGAGTAAGGCTTCTATATATATATATATATATATATATATATATATATATATATATATATATATATATATATATATATATATATATATATACAAGCCTTATTCACGAATATATGTATACATATTTTATATACAGCAGACTCTACCATATCCGGTGTTATCTTATCCGTCGCTCTCTCTAATTATATATATATATATATATATATATATATATATATATATATATATATATATGTGTGTGTGTATGTATTTTTCCCTGTGATTTGTCTCATCGCGCAAAGTTCCTAACATTAACTCGGCCAGGTCAACTCATCAAAGTGATATTTTTTTTAATGGAAAACATAGATTGGTAACTTGAACAATGTAAAGTGTGGATATTATTATTATTATTATTTTGAATGTAGGGTCTGAAATTAATTTAAATTTTAACTTCCATTTATAAATAATACATATTTTTAGGGGTTCTTTTCCCCAACAGAACACCCATCACACCTAGCGTGAATCGAACCAATAACCCCAGGAGTGTGTTACACCAGGGATGTTTGCTGGACTCCTTGAGACGATGAATCCAGTAGAGAATTCATTAGTTTAATGTTTGGTGAATCCCAAAGCTTGAAGGGTTATTGGGATAATTAAACCTTCCTTAGCTTTATTCCCTCCTTCATTGCCAGCTTTAGGCTGCTTTATTACTCCCAGTAGCTCTCATCAGTCAACCATTATCAGCAACAATCCATCGTATCAAGTAAGTACAAAAATATATAGTTAAAAATATAAAAATGCCTAGTGACAATCTAGAGACAAAAATATGAAAAGATGAGGCATTAAATCTACATCTTCGACGACTATTGGGATCAAAACTCACAATACAGAACAAACTCACTATATACAAAACCATCATCAGACCTATTTGGACATACGGACTGGAAGTGTGGGGAACAACTAAAAGATCAAATATACAGAGAATACAGGCATTCCAATCCAAAGTCCTACGCAAAATAGTTAATGCCCCTTTTTACGTTTGTAATAAAACCCTTCATCATGACCTAAATATCCCTTTCATCCATGAACTAGCTAAATCCCGATTCCTAACATTTCACTCCAAACTATCTGCTCATCCCAATCCCAGAGCTCAATCCCTCTCCTCTCAATCCCACCCCGAAAACCCTCCTAGGAGGCTAAAGAGATCTTGGCCTCGTGATCAACTTCGCCCTTAAATGACAAATAAAAGCGTTTAACTTGGAAGTGTCAATTATGATTGGCTCCTTCCAAATTTCTATTTAAATTATATTTTATAGTTTCATTTATTGTTTTTTTTTTCTTATTATTAATTTTTATTATTTTCCCCCCTTTTATTTATTTATTTATCTTTTTTTTTCTTTTAATAATTTAAGTATGTACTATTTTTTTTTTCTGTAATCTAATTATGTGAAATCATAAAAATGTCTTTATTTATCACAATTAACCAATGTACTACATTATTTGTGCAGATGTTAATAAACGCTTTATTATAAAAAAAAATAAATAAAAAAAAAATAAAAAATAAAAATCTACATGAATGAAAGGCAAAGAAATGGGATTCTACCTTACAAGGGGAGTATACAGCGATGGGAACACCGATCTGGACCAAATTTGTTCTGGTGATTCTACATCGAAAAATAGTCGATACGTGTCTGAGCGTTCCGTCCAATGTGCCGAGAAATAAAAATAAAAATGTGTTGAAATTGTTTCGTTTTTTTATATCGAGTTTAGAAAATGATATCGACATGATTCTTTCGTCAATTAATTTGTTTTATAGATTAAATTAAAGGAAAAATATAATCGTTAAGCGATAATTAATATTTCGTCAAATATATTCAAAAATATGCTTACGTTTTCAAGTAAATTAGTATTATACATTTTTCCGCGCAAAAAATAATAGCAGATTTAAAATCAGCACCCCAAGAAACCCTAAAGTGGTGAATATCATTGAAAACAAAAAATAATGATTTTTCCCAGTCTGGAAGAGACCAAAAATTTCTAAGCAAAAAAGTAACGTGACTTTTTCAAATTCAATATCCCCCCTTGAGATTATCCGATTCTTATTTCATTGAAATCTTTCTAAAAAAGAAAGATTCCTTTTTCTAACCATATAAATAACGATTGTATTATCTCAAAAGGTACTTGGAAAAAATGGTGCACAAAATAAAAGTAAAATGTAAACTTTTAGCGCGGTTCCTCCCTCCCCCATAGGGAGGAACCCCGCTTATAAGGTTGATACAATGGAACAATCCGGAAGTGCCGACTAGACAATTTCGCGTTTCAGAACCCCTAGAGACCAAAAATAACGGTGGTTCAAATTTGTGTATATATATATATATATATATATATATATATATATATATATATATATATATATGTCTGTTCGCTCATTTCCCTGATGGTCCGATTTTGATGAAATTTGGTACAAAACTCTGTCGTCCAATTTGAAAGGTCAAGTTCGTTAACCAGCAAAATCCGCCCACTGGAAGATGGCGTTTGGGGCGAAATTCGCGCAAAAAAAATCGTAACGCTTACGTTTTTGAGTTCATAAGCTTGTAAGTACTCTTTCAGCGCGGTTCCTCCCTCCCCCATAGGGAGGAACCCCGCTTATAGGGTTGATACAATGAAACAATCCGGAAGTGCCGACTAGAAAATTTCGCGTTTCAGAACCCCTAGAGACCGAAAATAACGGTGGATCAAATTTGTATATACCATATATATATATATATATATATATATATATATATATATATATATATGTCTGTTCGCTCATTTCTGGCTTCCCTGATGGGCCGATTTTGATGAAATTTGGAACAAAAATCTGTCGTCCAATTTGAAAGGTCAAGTTTGGTAACCAGCAAAATCCGCCCACTGGAAGATGGCGTTTGGGGGGGGGGGGGATTTCGCGCACAAAAAATCGTAACGCTTACGTTTTTGAGTTCATAAGCTTGTAAGTACTCTTTTTATAGGCTTCTTGGGATAGGAAAACGAATGGAACCATTTTCAAGGCGATAGCTTTAACCGTTTTCGAGAAAACTGAAAAAATAATTTTTGAATGCCGTTTTTGGTTTGGGTACTTAGAATCATGGGATTCAGTTGAAACATTTACTGCATGTTCTACTTTCATTAAAACTAATATGTTGAAATTTTTGTTACGTTTGGAGTATAGGGAGGGTTAGAATAAAATATTTTATTAACAGACATAAAAAGTTTTGGTAACTTTGTATACTTTCCTTAATATTTCGAAAAAGGTTGAGAATCATGCGAAACGTAAGATTACCATTAGAAAGCTTACTAAATGCTCTACAAAAATGGTTCTAATGAAAGTTTTGATTAGGCAATGTTAATCGGAGAAATAAGTGCTTAAACCTTTAAAGTAATTGATTTCGCTTATTCGAACTGTTCTTTTTGACTGTTTTATTCCTTGTTATTTTTAAATGTCTTATAGTCGAATAATGTATTTGACAATAAAACAGATTAAGTAAAATAAGAAGATCAATTTATTGTTAAAAATGTAGCGTTCAAAGAGAGAGATCCCAAGGCTTTCCAAATGCCTCTGAGTGGAGGCCTTTCTGGTCGACTTATGGGATAGCTGACCCATACAGGTAAGATTGTAAATCAAGACCTTTCAAGACTGGTTTGTTTGAGATTTCATTTGGATAGGTGTTTCGCTATTGATCTAAACAAAGTAATAACTGTTTCTATTCTATGCCTTCACAAACAATAGATATAAGAACGGAACCGCGCTAAGATGACGCAGTTCCTGCGAATCGGACTTTTTTTATCTATATACAGTAGGTAATGAGATCCCCTTTCTTTGGTATTTATTCCCCTTTTAGCGCGGTTCCTCCCTTCCCAATAGGGAGGAACCCCGCTTATAAGGTTGATACAATGAAACAATCCGGAAGTGCCGACAAGAAAATTTCGCGTTTCAGAACCCCTAGAGACCGAAAATAACAGTGGTTCAAATTTGTATATATATAGATATGTATATATTATATATATATATATATATATATATATATATATATATATATATATATATATATTTGTCTGTTCGCTCATTTCTGGCTTCCCTGATGGGACGATTTTGATGAAATTTGGTACAAAAATCTGTCGTCCAATTTGAAAGGTCAAGTTCGTTAACCAGCAAAATCCGCTCACTGGAAGATGGCGTTTAGGGCAAAATTCGCGCAAAAAAAATTGTAACGCTTACGTTTTTGAGTTCATAAGCTTGTAAGTACTCTTTTAATAGGCTTGTTGGGCTAGGAAAACGAATGAAAACATTTTCAAGGCGATAGCTTTAACCATTTTCGAGAAAACTGAAAAAATAATTTTTGAATGCCGTTTTTGGTTTGGGTACTTAGAATCATGGGATTCAGTTAAAACATTTACTGCATGTTCTACTTTCATTAAAACTAATATGTTGAAATTTTGGTTGCGTTTGGAGTTAAGGAAGGGTTAGAATAAAATATTTTATTAACAGACATACAAAAGTTTTGGTAACTTTGTATACTTTCCTTAATATCTCGAAAAAGGTTAAGAATTTGGGAAATGGAAGAATACCGTTAGAAAGCTTACTAAATGCTCTACAAAAAAGGTTCGAATGATAGTTTTGATTATCGGAGAAATAAGTGCTTAAAACTTTAAAGTAATTGATTTCGCTTATTCGAACTGTTCTTTTTGTCTTTGATTTTGATACTTAAAATTATGGGATTCAATTGAAACATTTTCTGCATGTTTGAATTTTATCAACACTAATATGTTAAAATTTTGGTTACGTTTGGAGCTAAGGAAGGATTAGAATAAAATATTTTATTAACAGACATGAAATGTTTTGGGAACTTCGTATACATTCCCTAATATCTCGGAGACGGTTAGGAATATTGGTAAACGGACGGTTACCATGCGAAAGCTTACTAAATGTTCTACAAAAAAGATTCTGAAACAATTTTTGATTAGGCTATTTCAATCGGAGAAATAAGTGCTTGAACTTTGAAGTAATTGATTTCGTTTATTCGAACGGTTCTTTTTGTTTGTTTTTATTCCTTGTTATTTTTTAATAGCTTAAAGCTGGATATTGTATTTGACAATAAAACAGATTAATTAAAATAAGAAAAACAATTCATTGTTAAAAATATATCAGGTTGTACCGTATGAAATGTCAGTTTTGGATTTGTCGATTTCCTTCCAATGTCTTGAAACTGTCGAGGCTCCTACTCCGAGTTCTTTGGCATATTCCCCTAGTGTTTTTAATTGCTTATAGTAGTCAAATGTATTTGTCAATAAAACAGGATAATTATAATTACAATCAATATTTTGTTTGTTAGAATTCGAAGATGCCGTATGAATATCTAGAAGAACGAAATCAACACCAGTAAATTGTTGATTTCGTTCTTTAGAATTATTCTTGGTATTCCCTATTTTCATCTGTTACCCATAGTTTTTTGTTGTTAGTAGGTTTTTCTTATTGATTATAGAATATAAATCTATTTGGCTATAAAACAGGATACGTAAAAGTAGTGACAATATTTCGGAGATTTCTGAGCGAAATACTTTTAAGATTTTCTACCACCACGAACGGCTTTTTTCCTCTATTTTTATCCACTAGATAGGTTTTATTTTGCATATTATTCTATATAAGTTTTATTCAGCAGGGGATTTTTACTGTGGATTTTAAATACGATGTATCTAAGATTGGATAACATTAGCGAGTCTACATAGTTAAGAACCGACGACAGAGGATTACTTCTTGCTATGATTTAGTCTACATATGTATATTAAGTCCCAAATCCAAAAAATAAACTTCACAACGGTTAGATACTATGAGCGAATGTGGCGGTACAATGCCCGTAGAAACAAGGGGGCCGCAGGAAATTTACCTGCTAAGAGTTAATCCTCAAGAGCTGTAAATATACCCCAGGTATCTGCCGACACAAATACAAAGCCTAGGCGGAGAGCACCCCAAAAACTCAGATCCAAACATAAGGTTATATACTAAATATTCATAAAGACTACTTAGTTGTAAACCGATTCATCAATTAGCAATCAATAGTTTTCAACAAAGGTTATATACTAAATATTGATAAAAAGTATTTAATTACAAAAAAAACAATATTCCACAAGACTTGTTTTTGGTCCATTTGTGTCTACTCCATAGACTTAATTAGGTATATTATTCTATTGTAGTTGGGCAACTAAACTTTGTTTTATTTTGTTAAATAAAGTTTTTTTTCTAGACTTGTTATTCGTCAAGACTTTTATTTGTCCTTGTGTATTTACTAGATAGGTTTTATTCGGCATATTATTCTATATAGGCTATATTAGGCAGGGTATTCTACTCAATCTTGTGTACTTCTTCTTCATCCTTCTGTACATGGGCGTATATAAAAACAATTTGGGGGGGGGCTGAGACCATTTCCAGGGTATGGAATACTAAATATTTAGAGCTTGGAATAGTTTTAGGCAACTAAAACGCTATTACACGTAAAATAAAATATGTTTTATGAACTAAGTGATCTTATTTAATTTATTTTTAAGGGTTTTACGAGAAGTTTTTATCATCAATTCAAAATTTCGGGATGGGCTGCAGCCCCCCCCCCTCATATACGCCCATGCTTCTGTATCCTCTAGAAAGGCTTTATTAGGCATATTTTGTATTGATTTATAGAGCTTTGCTTTAGAATGAGAGCCAGATTCTGTAATTTCCGCTTCTGTGTAAAAGTTAGCTATTGTCGGTGTCCCTGACGCCTTAATATCACTTTTATTCGAGATGTTCGAGAGGATTTTGACAATTTTCACGAGATATATATAAAAAAAAAATATTTCTTTTCTAAGCTTATCAAATGGCACTAAGGACATGAACGGAACCGCGCTAAGATGCTGCAGTTCCTGCGAGTCGGACTTTTTTTTTTTACTTGCGTCATATATACATTTAAAAACGATCACTTCAACTTACCATAGCGGTCCATATGAGTCCTCCCAATGGTGGAAGGGGACCACAAGAAGTCTAAAACAAAGAATGACTTTACTTTGTTAAACTAAGTTGTAAGTAAGTCGGGGGGAAGAAAAGGACAGAAAACATATTAAGAGTCATAAATAAGAAATCAGCTGAGAATGTGGTCGGCCTTAGACCTGAGGAGTCTGCAGAAATATATCTCTCTCTGAAGAAAAGTTGCTTCTGGGGAAAGTGGGTAGCGGTAGTTCAGAAAACATCAGCCCGGGGATATTTCTTCAAGGGGGGAGGGGGGGGGGGACACAAACGGAAAACCAAACTAGAAATTACTCTTACAAACAATTTTCCTACTTCGTCAACAATGGAAGAATTAAGTTTTGTTTTGTTTCTTTCTTCTCCGTATATTTCTTCTGCGTTTTTCTGTACTTCATCTTCCGCCTTATATAGGTACATCATTGCACAAAAAAACTGTTAGTTTTCTCATTTTTCCATGATTTTCTATACCAGTGCAAAAATTATTCAGAATAATGAATAATAAATAATTCAATTATTTCTTTCTGAATAATGAATAATTTTTGTTATTCATTGAATTAAAAATAAATAAGTGGATGAATAATTCATTCAATGAATAATTTCTTGGGGTCTCCCGTAGTCTAGTGGCTAGCGCGCTGGATTCATAAGTGGGAGATGGTGGGTTCGATTCCCACCTCCGGCAGGAATTTTCTCATCTCAAGGCTCGCTGCACCCTGGATGTCGGCGCTAATGACCTAGAAGTAGATGCGCCGTAAAAAAAAAAAAAAAAAAAAAAAAAAAAAAAAAAAAAAAAAAAATTCTTATTCCATAAAACATTTATTTGAATAATTATTGAATAAAAAAATTATTGAATGATGTTCAAATAAATCACTTTACACTTTTCCATATTAGTAGTTTTATTTAAATTGACATAACGGGTTCACAATGCACTGATTCCTCTTCTAGTTAAATTTATCTACTCATCATAAGGAAGGTGAACCTTTTTTTGCAAGATCCATGGCCAAATTGAAATCGGCAACATGAGAATTTCAGCTGTTCAGTGCCAGCTGTTAAAATTAAATTAGCCCAAAAGTTAAAATATTTGAATAATTAAAATATCATGTAGAAAAAATTTAAAGTCTATATAGTTTTTCAGCAAATATTTTATACAGAAATTAATAATCACCCGAAATTTCAACAATGTTTTCTTGTGTGACCAGTAGTTAAATAAATAAAAGCCTAAAACAAAATAAACTTTAATTTTTTTAAAACATTCTCCATCTTTCACATCATAACGTTGTGACGGGGACCTACGTTTGCCTACGTTCCATAAGGCTGAACGTATTGGTAGGTTCCTGAAGAGGGATCCAAGGATGCGAAACGTGAAGTCATTTTAATAAATTGACGGTTATGTTAATTTGGGCCTTCATTAATTGCGTTTCTGCCTACTCAGGACAAAATGTTCAATTCTTTGATCTCAAGTTTTTTTGCTATTTAGGTATTTCCTCTTATTTATGCATATTTTGGAATTTTTGATATTTTATTTCTTTCCTCAAAACCCAAATCAAATATTCATAGGAATAAGTGTTCATTCTGCACACATATATATATATATATATATATATATATATATATATATATACATATATATATATATATATATATATATATATATATACATCTATAAATTTTGAAAAAGGGAATAACGAACTTGGACATACCACGGGATATTACTGCCCTACTTACTGACAGTAGCCACCATATTGATGCCATACTTACACATTTAAAAAACATAAACGTGTAAGAAAAAATATAAAAAAACTGGTAATTTTTTTATTTGAGAATTAAATAATTTTACGTCTTATTTAATATTTCAATTGTTGTGTTTTATTTTCTATTTATTATATTTTTTTTTAATTATTATTTATATATGTAAATATTAATCCCCAAAAAAAACATAAATGTGAAACAGAGGCCAAGTTCCTGCCCCCACAAAGAAACACTCCCTTCCTCAAAAATATCCCCTCCTAAAACCCCCCAAAAACGCCTTACCATTCTACACTCCAAAAAAGTAGTATGAGGTGGTGTATTAATTCAACCAAAAATATTTGCCAATACAAGAGATGATTCAAGAAAGAAATGTCCAAGTTCATTACTTGGAAGACCTCATAGTTACTTACTAAGAACAGTAAAGACACTTCAACTGACCTTTAAAAACAACAATAAAAATACTTATATCCAGTTACTAAAATATCATTTTCCTCAACCAGGTATATTCTTAAACTTGGCAATGTTTAGTTTTTCTCTAAAGATAATTTCGGCACAAAAAAAAAACATTGCCAAGTTTAAGAATATACCTGGTTGAGGAAAGTGATATTTTAGTAACTGGATATAAGTATTTTTATATCCAGATAACATTACTCTAGAGGACAAATTGATTGCTCTCTTAACTAAACTATTACACTGTAAAACACAGGAACCTTATCCCGAGGATAAAGATCACAATATGGAAAGTGCAGAAGGCCTTCAAGAAAAAGATAAGAACAAAGACGATACACTTTGGGTTTGTAATCCTAAACTTTATAATTTAGATGGCTCGACTTTGAAAAACTTAGTATCTGCTTTGAAGTGTATTATGCAGTGAACCCCTACGACTTTATTTACTACATTTAAGAAAGAAGTCACAACTGTTTTTGTTAAGATATGTCGAAATGTTTTTTAAAACATCAAATATAGGTTCTCCTTACCAAGACGATTCATTTGATACCCCACATGATGGGTTTCAGAAGGAATGATGGCATTTCGATGGAACAAAAAGTAGAAAACGTCATAGGTAATATGACACTCCCGTATCAAGACCTACCTGCGTGCCAAGTTTGGTCAAAATAGGCCAAACGGTGTGAATTTGTATAAGGAACAAACATACAGACAGACAGCTGAAAGACCTTTTTTACCTAGCCTAGTGCATCCCCGGACCAAGGCCTACCTGTGTGCCAAGTTTGGTCAAAATCGGTCAAATGGTGTGAAATTGTGTAAGGAACAAACATGCAGACAGACAGCTGATATACGATTTAACCTAGCCTATGATTCTCCCTGTATCTTTTTTTTTTTTTTTTTTTTTTTTTTTTTTTTTTTTTTTTTTTTTTTAAAAGGCACTGCAACCACTGGGGTCATTGGTGCCTTGGAAGTATCCTGATCAGGGAGAAAGACCCCGGGGCGGAGGGAGGCGCAGCAAGGAGAGAGACAGACGCCCAGAAGGGAGAGGGGACAGCCCGAGCCGAGGCAAGAGAGGGGGCCGGCGTTATCTGGACCTCTATGACAATACAGCGGTAATCCGCAATCTAGATAAGATAGCCAAGCTCCTGTCGGAGATCTGCATGTAAGTGCCACCATCCAGATCTCCAGAGCTAGCAGGACCAAGCGGGTCTAGGGTCCAGGATAAGTCAGCCCTACTCCCCACCAACAGCCCGACGTCCACCCCCCACCCCCTCCCAGACACCCCCCAATCCCCCCGCCGCGCCACCACCCACCCCCAAGCCCCCCCAGACCAAGGGAGGTGTTAATGGTAGAATTTAGAAATGTTATTCAATAATAAATATTGCTATTAGTAATTATTGTAAAATTGCAATTAGTTTTAGAGAGAATCCCTAGAGATCTCTGGGTAGGTCGTAATAATACAAAAAACCTTAGAAATAGCAAGACAAGAAATTATTTCTTAAGTGTTCTAAATAAGTTTCTTTGTAATACGTCATAATTAAATTACAGATATTATGGACAAAGTAAATATGTTCTATATTTTCTATGTTGGAACAATACATTATACTAAAGAAAGATGATTAATTTTAGACAGATTAAATTTTATTAGCCAAGGACGTATCATTTAGGAAGGTAAATATTTTATCTATGTACTCAGAACCTTTACCAAATACTTCTCGCATGTCCGTGGGAAAACCGAGCCTTTCTCTTTCTTCACTGTATCGAATACACTCCGTGAAAATATGTTTTATTGTAAGACGGACATTACAAGTTGAACATAGAGGAGGTTCAGACTCCCCTGCCATCAGGTAACCATGTGTGAGTTTACAATGCCCAATTCTTAGTCTACTTAGAATAACCTCTTCACGCCTGCTCTCGCGGATTGAACATTTCCAGCTGCATACCTCACTCTTTATTTCCCGCAACTTTTCGCCAAGTTCAATGCTGTTCCACTCTTCATGCCATATGTCATACGCTTTACTTTTCACTATAGGGTTAAGATCAGAGAAAGGGACTTGTGAATATGGTATACCTTTAAGAATACCATTTTTTGCAATTTTATCCACATTTACATTTTCTTTAATGTCACAATGACCAGGTATCCATATTAAAATAACTCTTTGGTCTTTTCTTCTGTGATCGTTTATTTTATTTAAGATATCTATTACAAGAGAATTGTTAGTGTAGAAATTTTGTATAGCTTGTAATGAGGAGAGCGAATCGGTACATATGCCAATGGATGGAGAGGGAGATACAAAGACACATAGGGCTTTATAAATCGCTAGGAGTTCAGCAGTAAAACTAGAGCAGAGTGGGGAGAGGGAAAACATGTACTGGCGGTCTTGACAGAGTATACCAGCTCCTGCACCTTCAGCATTCTTGGATCCGTCGGTAAATATGAAAGTTGAGTCGGGAAGATCAGATTTGATTTTATTAAATTCATTAATATATAGCTCAGGGACAGTTTCTTTTTTAATGTGTTTAGTGAGAGACAAATTGATCTGAGGTTTAGCAAGTAGCCATGGAGGATAAGAGGAAAATGCAGAAGGCTGGATTTTTGTGTTATTAATGTTACTATGATTGAGTAGAGCTTGTGCGCGTACAGGGAAAGGATTCTTAGTATCTAGTGATGAATATAATTGATTCCACGTATCTTGCGAAGTTACATGATAAAGAGGGTGATTAAAATTTGATTTAATTTTTAAAAAATACTTAGTGGAAAGTTGTTTTCTCCTTATACTAAGAGGAAGTTCTCCCGCTTCAACCATAATACTAGGCCCAGGACTTGATCTGAAAGCCCCTAAAGCGATTCTAAGTCCTGTATGTTGTATAGGATTCAGCATTTGAATGATTCGTGGGCTAGCCGATCCGTATGCCACACAACCATATTCCAATCTTGACCTCACTAAAGCTCGGTACAGCATGAGCATACTGGTCCTATCAGCCCCCCATTTAGAATTACTAAGGAGTCTGAGAAGGTTCAAGGACCTCTGACAATTAGCTTTAAGAGATTTTATGTGTTTGATCCATGACAGAGTCTTATCAAATGTTAGGCCAAGATATTTAAAATGATCTGTTTGTTGAATGAGTTCACCACTTAGATATAAATTAGGCACTGAATTTGGCTGCCTTTTGCTAAATAATAAACATTTTGATTTACGGACTAATATTCTAAAATCATGGTCCATAATCCACGAGCTTATACTATCCAGTGCTTCTTGCATATTCTCATAAAGACTAATTACATTTTTAGAGGTCGCTGTGATAGTAATGTCGTCTGCGAAAAACATGGTATTGATGTTATGAGGGAAATTATTTGGGAATCTAAGTAGAGACAAAATAAAGAGTTTTGCACTTAAGACACCCCCCTGAATGACTCCATTATCCTGGGAGAAGATGTTAGAAAACACAGAGCCAATTCTCACCTTAAATTTTCTGGATGTCAAAAGGTTTGCAATAAACGACAGAGTATGTCCATTTATTCCTATTTCCCTGGCCGTGTTAAGAATATTTCTACGCCAGGTCATATCGAATGCACACTCTAAATCGAGGAAAACACTGAGTACTTTTTCTTTGTTTTTAAATGCATCTAATACTTTGGTTTCGAGATTTACCAGGTTATCCTGAGTACTGCGCCCCTTTCTAAATCCACTTTGCCATTTATAAAAGATATTATTATGTTCAAAAAACCAGTCGAGCCTATTGCAAACTAATTTTTCGAGAATTTTGCAAAGTGAGCAGGTAAGAGATATGGGCCGGTAATTTTTTAACTCTCCGGGCGCTCTATCTTTTTTGCAAACAGGAATAATAGTTGCTAGTCGCCATATTTCCGGAAAGGAACCACTCGTGAAAGTTTTATTGATTATTTTCAGAAGTATTAGTTTATTTTCATTACTTAAATGTTTATACATTTGAACATTTATATTGTCCGGACCAGGAGAGGTGTCTTTTCTTGAATTTAGGGCTATCTGTAATTCATCAAACGAGAAGGGAAGGTTTAAGGGATTTAAAGGGTCATTTTCAATAATAAACGGGATGTCTTCAATCTGATTTTTCTTTTGAATGAAATTAGGGGAATAGTTTGAGTCAGAAGAAGTACTTGCGAAAATATTTCCAAATAAATTTGCTAATTCTTTTTTGTCAGTTATGATATGATTGTTTGAATTAATAATCTGCGGCGATGAAGTACACTTAATGCCACGAATTCTCCTCACAGCATTCCATATTTCTTTAGCTGGAGTATGGATATTAATTGTAGAAACAAATTCCCTCCACGAGCGCCTCTTTTCATTTTTAATTATATAACGCGCATGTTTTCTAGCAGAGTTATAAAACTCTAGTGAATTGGTCGAGGGTTTTTTTCTAAAGTTGCGCAGGGCTTTTTTCCTATTATTTACGGCTAGGCGGCATTGTTCAGACCACCATGGGACTGATTTGTTTTTGTTGGGAATTAATTTAGATTTCGGAATCGACTCGTTAGCAGCAGAAATGATAATATTATTTAATTTAGTGATAAGAGAGTTTACATCTACTTCCTCAAGGCATATTTCTGATAGATTAGCTATTTTTTCAAATTTACTCCAGTCAGCGGATGCAAGATTCCATTTAAATATTAAATCATGATTATCACTACTTTCGTTATTATTATTGTTACTATTATTATTATACCTTCCTAAAATCTCAATAACTATTGGGAAATGATCACTCCCATGGGTGTCATCTAGGGTTATCCATTTCAGTCTCGGGGCTGTAGAAGGTGAAACTATGCTCAAGTCTATGCTAGAAGTATTGCCTGTCCTAGGACAGAAGTAAGTTGGAGAGAGGTCATTAAGTAACACTAGATTATATTGGTCTAGAAAATGTTCAATTTTTCTACCTCTATTGTCAGTAACACTATTCCCCCAAGATTCTGATTTTGCGTTAAAATCACCTAATATCAATAAAGGTGGGGGTAATTGAGAATATACATTTCTCAGATCATCGACTGTAAAATCGCTGCCAGGAGGAAGATAAATACTGCATAGGGTAATAGGAAATGGCGAATAGATTCTAGCGGCTACAACCTGTAGATTTGAGGTAACAACTATAGTCTCACTCGGTATATCATTGTGAACCAAAATACAAACACCTCCACACGATCGCGTTCCACCAGTGAAGTCTTTCCGCTAAGTTGTATAATTTCGAAGGTTGAATTGAAATTTTGGATTAAGGTGTGTTTCCTGAATACATACGACGGATGAATGGGTATGCTTTATGAAGTATTCTAACTCAGCGCGGTGGGAAGATAAACCATTTATATTCCATTGTGATATGATCATATATTGTGTTTAAAAATATAAAAAAGAAAAACAAAAACAAAAAAAAATTCATGCACACACACACACATACGTACATACAGATCCACACATACATAAGTATACACGCACATACATATATATAAATATATACACATATACATACACGTAAATATACATAGGCATGTGTTAAATCTTTTATTCTTATGCGTTAGAAATTATTTTTTTTTTTTAAACTTTTGTGAGGGGGGTTTCAGGGGAATTTTATTTGGATTTAAATTATCAGTCGAATCTAAAGTCGATGAGGTAGAAGGTCTGGAAAGAGGTCTTTTAGCATTTTTTGGTTCTCGAGTTTTTTCAGTTTGGATTGTGCTATTAAAATGCTCCTCATTTAAAATTTTGTTTTTATTTGTATCAATATTCGATTGGGATACTTGTTTCTTGGTGAGACTTTGTGAGTTATTTTTAGCGCTCATATTTAAATCGCGATGAACAGTTGTGTCAACAGACGTACCAGTAACATTATTTTTATTAATTTTTTCTTCCAAAAAAGTGATTTTATTTGATAAAGTACCGATGATATCGACCAATTTCTCTATTTGACTACTTAAGTTGTCTACAATATTTTGAGATGCCGTTACTGTTGAGTATGAAGTTAAAGAATTTCCATCAATTAAATTATTTCTTTGATTATATATAGATTCGGCCTGTTTAAAGGTAGTGCGTTGTTGAGTTCTAATAATTTGGATATCTTTTTCCTTTACATAAACAGGGCATGTACGAGTCCAAGCGGGGTGATTATCACCACAATTAACACATTTTGTATCATTTTCACATGTTTCAGCTTTATGAGCAGTACTACCACATTTCCCGCACAATTTAACTGAACAATTATTTGCTACATGTCGGTATTTAAAGCAGTTGAAACATTGCATAGGGCGAGGCTCAAATGGTCGTACTTTGACCCGAAGGAAGTCAAACGTGACGTGTTCGGGCAGCTGGTATTTTTCAAACGTTAGGGCCCAAGAGTTTATTAATGTTTTAACACCTCTGATATTTTTGGTCATCCTAACTACTTTGGTCACACCTTGGTCAGTTAACTCTGATAATATTTCATCATCAGTGCAGTTCGACAATTCAAAACATGAAATTACCCCACGGGAATAATTTAGAGTATTGTGAGCAATAAAAGAAATAGGTTTATTGTCATAGCTAGAGATGTTACCTAGATTTATTAGATCTTTTGACTCACTAATTTCAAGCAGAATATTTCCGTTCCTTAAAAATTTGATTTGTGTTTTTGGTGCGTAACCTTTAATAAATTTACACACCTTAAATGGGCTATACTTATTAAAGCCTATTTGGTCATTTTCATCATTAATTTTCATTAAAACAAATTTTTTCAAACATTTCAGCTTCATGTTAAACAAAGAAGTAATATCGGGTGGTTTATTTTCGAAGTCTTCTTCCATATTCATAGCGCTACTACAGCACTAAAAATTGGAATTAAATGAACTTAGGAAAGAGTAAAATGAAAACAAGTAAAGAGAGAAAGAGAAAAAAAAAGGAAAAGAAAGTAAAATATAGATATTTAATAGGAGTACTCCCTGGTATGAGCAGGTCTCGTCGGACCTGATACAGGTCCGTTCCTCCCTGATAAGAATCCCACAGCCTCTCCTCTACGCGATCTCGGCTGAAGTCGGCAATCTTCGGAGAAACATCCGAATCTACCACGTTGTTATTCACCTTTAGGTTAGCTATTACTAATTGATAATAATTAGCTTAAAATGAATCACAACCCGTGTCTAATAGAATAAACTATTTGAACGAATACTAAATAAGTTAAATATAATTTTATCACTTCATTAATGTAATCTGTATACGAAAAAACAAACACTAAAACTTGGGGACAACAACAAGCGTCCTTGTTTTCTAAAACACCCAAATATGTTCTATTTCTGATCAGGCTTAGGCCTAATAATAGCTCAGAGGTTGCTTGATGCTTAAATGCACCTCTTTATACACTACTAATCAAATATATTACTTAAAAAACACTTTTAAACCGATTTATAGTAAGAACTTCAAATCGCACTGCTTTCAAGATGGCTACCGGACGCTAACTGGCTCTCCCTGTATCAAGACCCATCTGTGTCCCAAGTTTGGTCAAAATCGATCAAACGGTACGGATTTGTAAGAGGAACAAACATACAGACAGACAGCTGGTATAAGATTTTTACCGAACATATATGCGTCTAATTGTTTCTAAAACATCAAATATAGGTTCTTCATACCGAGACAATTCATTTGATACCCCACATCATGGGTTTCGGACGGAATGATGGGTTTCCGAAGGAAGTACAAAACTGGCACGCCCCCACCCCGGAAGCGGCGTCAAACACAATTTTCGCGATTTTTCGATTTTTTCCTTTAATAACGTATTCATATCTATCATCATGCAAAATTTCAAGTCTCTAGCATCATGGGAAGTGCCTAATAATTTTGATGAGTGAGTGAGTGAGTGAGTCCTATAAATCCCGATTTTCGATCGCTTATATCTCAGAAACTATTCGATGTAGAATTATGAAAATTTCCAGTTTTACTCACATCTAGTAGTATAATACCTGTGTAAAATTTCATAACTTTATCTTTACCTGGTTGAATGTTATGTGAGGGTAAAAATCGGCTCTAAGACCGCCTGTAATATACACACCGTATGCTTAGGCCGGAACTTGGCCTGGCGCACTACCGTGCGCTTAGATACATTCTACTTAACTGGCGTAGGATAATGACATATCTATGAACAGCATATAGCTAGCTACAAAGTTACTCGATGCAATTCATCCCAAAGTGGTGCATCGTTAAATAAAATAAATAAATAAAAATAAAAAGGGAAATTCTTCTTATCTAAAAGGCGGATGAATGAAGATTTCAGACTAATTTCAATAATACTTTATTCACTGCAACCTCAATAGCTACATTTCTTTGATTGGTCAGCTAAAACAAGCTGAAAATTAAATTCATGCTATCTCCTATGATTATCATGATACATAAATTTCCTATAATTAATGACATTTTCACCTTTTTTTAGCGATATTGTCTGATTCGAGTGTTCAGTTTCGGACATTGGCTAACATTGGTGCATTTATCCTACATTTAATTAAATTTCCGAAGCGTAAATGCAACCGAATCGGGACAAAAGGTACAATAGGAAGGGAAACTGCATCGTTGCACCTACGGACAAGTTGGGGTGGTATAGTGCATAACAATGAACACCTCACTCCTGAATGCATCCAGGTTGATTGAATGCTAACAGTGCAGAAACTCATTGTCCATTTAGTGCTGACAGCAGCGACGTCTACTAGCTCTAGGTGCAACAATTATTCTACTCCTTGTGGAATTCACAGGTCGATATGGAGTGTGATTCCAGGAAAGCACATGTTACTATATTAGGCCGACCAAGAACAACCTAGCAACTGTCTCTATTTGCTGGTGAGAAATAAAATCAATTCTAAGCTATAGCCTGCCTCTGACATTCCCACTAACACAACTACTGACAGGACATGGAAATACACACTCATACTTATACAGATTCAAACTTATAGACACTCACACATGCACATGCGATAACCACACAGTACAGACCAGTTCTACCTCTGACATTCCCACTACCACAACTACTGACAGGACATGGAAATACACACTCATACTTATACAGATTCAAACTTACAGACACTCACACATGTACATGCGATAACCACACAGTACAGACCAGTTCTACCTCTGACATTCCCACTAACACAACTACTGACAGGACATGGAAATACAAACTCATACTTATACAGATTCAAACTTATAGACACTCACACATGTACATGCGATAACCACACAGTACAGACCAGTTCTACCTCTGACATTCCCACTAACACAACTACTGACAGGACATGGAAATACAAACTCATACTTATACAGATTCAAACTTACAGACACTCACACATGTACATGCGATAACCACACAGTACAGACCAGTTCTACCTCTGACATTCCCACTAACACAACTACTGACAGGACATGGAAATACAAACTCATACTTATACAGATTCAAACTTATAGACACTCACACATGTACATGCGATAACCACACAGTACAGACCAGTTCTACCTCTGACATTCCCCCTAACACAACTACTGACAGGACATGGAAATACAAACTCATACTTATACAGATTCAAACTTATAGACACTCACACATGTACATGCGATAACCACACAGTACAGACCAGTTCTACCTCTGACATTCCCACTAACACAACTACTGACAGGACATGGAAATACACACTCATACTTATACAGATTCAAACTTACAGACACTGACACATGCACATGCGATAGCCACACAGTACAGACCAGTTCTACCTCTGACATTCCCACTAACACAACTACTGACAGGACATGGAAATACACACTCATACTTATACAGATTCAAACTTACAGACACTCACACATGCACATGCGATAGCCACACAGTAAAGACCAGTTCTACCTCTGACATTCCCACTAACACAACTTATGACAGGACATGGAAATACAAACTCATACATATACAGATTCAAACTTACAGACACTCACACATGCACATGCGATAACCACACAGTACAGACCAGTTCTACCTCTGACATTCCCACTAACACAACTTATGACAGGACATGGAAATACAAACTCATACATATACAGATTCAAACTTACAGACACTCACACATGCACATGCGATAACCAGACAGTACACACATACACTCACTTCATATACGAATGCAGACAAACACAACATTTACAAAAACTCTATTAAAGAATGGCCAATCAGCCAAAAAAAACTATTTACTAATTATTTCTTCATCTTAAATAAATTAGCCAAAAATATTTACCAACTGAGAGAGGAAGATAAGATAAGTTTTAAATTTGTATAATAATTTTGCTATTTAATAAGACATTGTTCATTTTAAGATAAGTTTAAATTGTACACTAATTTTGTTTATTTCATATGAAATTATTTATGCTAAGATAAGTTTTAAATTGTATAATAATTCTTTTTATTCTATGAGAAATTGTTTATTTTGTATATTAGAAAAAAATGCAATAATTGAATCAATATCAACATGAATGTAACTCATAAGCACAAGATATGCCCAAGTGGCATGGGTTGTCCAGAACAAAATAAATAAACTCTCTCACAATAGTAATACTTTGGTGAGGAAACAATAAAAAAGAAGAAAAAAAAGCATGTTTCTATTTGTTGTTAGCACCTGATGATGGCACATTTGTGTTCAAAGACCTAGTGCAAATTTTTTTTTTTTTTTTTTTTTTTTTTTTTTTTTTTTTTTTTTTTTTTTTTTTTTTTTTTTTTTTTTTTTTTTTTTTTTTTTACGGCGCATCAACAAATCATTGGCTATTAGCGCCGACATCCAGGGTGCAGCCAAGAATTTTCTCAGCGAGCCCTGAGATGAAAAAATATCTGGCGCCGGTGGGGATCGAACCCACCATCTCCCGCTTATGAATCTATCGCGCTAGAAAAAAAATTATAGCCTGTTCAGATAGACGGAAAAGTTCAATTCCGCATGCGCGAAATTCTGAGTGAAATATTTCTGACGTTTCCCCCATTTACAAACTCCTATTTCAAGCAACAAGCGATATGTGAAATATTATAAAAACTGATTATGTCTCGTTTAAGACCAGGGAAGGCTTTTTGAGGTCAGACAAAGGAAATAGTTTTTAATATTTATCAATACTTAGCTAAAGCCAAAACTAAAAACGTTTTAAACCTCCCAGTGATAAGGTTATAACAGATTTTTTACGGCCAATTTCTTTCACTTGGACAGAGGGTAGCCCCTTCAGTAACGATATATTAGCATTTTTAATACACAATCTACACACAAAAATATTATTCCACGGAGAAACAATTTAGATTCTTAAGCCTTTAAAAACATTATTTCCATGATATTTTTTTATTTATCCGTTTTCAGAGACTCATAACTTTTGGCGATGGTCTCCTTACAGTTTTAGGACTATGAAAATCAGTCTCAGTCCAAAAGAAAAAGAGAAATAAATAAATAAAAGTCCGACTCGCAGGAACTGCCTCATCTTAGCGCGGTTCCGTTCTTATCCCTAG
Source organism: Gonocerus acuteangulatus (assembly GCA_946811695.1). Lineage (NCBI taxonomy): Eukaryota > Metazoa > Arthropoda > Insecta > Hemiptera > Coreidae > Gonocerus > Gonocerus acuteangulatus. Next base: position 5,982,007 of record OX328129.1, on the reverse strand, counting down.
TCTAATTTCGAAAGATTAAAATAGAAGCAGTTATTATTTTGTTGAGAGGAGATCGTTGACCGTTGATGATGCAAGGTAGGGATTGTCCGGGTTCGGTCACTGCTACTTAATAATACATACCCCATATGTGTATGTATGTGGGCATATATATGTACATATGTGTGCCTGTATATGTGTATGTGTATATGCATATATATAAATATATATATATTATATGTATAAATATATATATATATATATATATTTATATATATATATGTTAGGTATATTTACATAGATATGTGCATATATTAGTGTTAAATATGTCCTACTTGTATTTACAGCCCTGATGAAGGCTTGAAGTTCAAGCCGAAACGTCGGCACAATAAAACCATTTTTACGATAAAAGTAGCAGTGACCGAACCCCGACAGTTATTGTTTTGGTTCCAACAGTCTTGAAAGGTAGGATTTACAATCTTACCTGGAAGGGTCGGCATCACTAGAAACATTCCCGCTAGTTACAAGGTCTTGGAATCTTGGAACTCTATATTTCTAACAATAAATTCTTTTTGTTATTTTACTAAACCTGTTTTATTTTCGAATACATTATCCAACTATAAGCAATTAAAAAATAACAAGGAATAAAAAACAGACAAAAAGAACAGTTCGAATAAGCGAAATCAATTACTTTAAAGCTTTAAGCTCTTATTTCTCCGATTGTCATCGCCTAATCAAAACTTTCATTAGAACCTTTTATGTAGAGCATTTAATAAGCTTTCTAATGGTATTCTTCCGTTTACCAAGATTTTCAACCGTTTTCGAGATATTAATGAAAGTTCCCAAAATTTACATTATTTCTAGCAACAGAAAATTGGTCTCATTTTTCATATCCTGTTTTACACACAAAATTTTCCCAACATAAGAAATTACAAAAATAAAAAGCAATAAAAAACAAAGGGAAAGAGACAAAAATTACAAAAAGAACGACAAAAACCCGTTCTTAAGAACAAAACAGACGTATTTGAAGTTTTAAGCACTTATTCTTCCGATTGACATAACCTAATCAAAAATAGTTTTAGAATATTTTTTGTAGAGAATTTAGAAAGCTTTCAAATAGTTTCTATCCACTTACCACGATTTCCCAACCGTGTTCGAGATATGAATGAAAGTATACGAAGTTCCCAAAACTTTTCTTGTCTGTTCATAAAATATTTTATTCTAACCCTTCCTTAACTCCAAACGTAACAAAATTTTCAACATATTAGTTTTAATGAAAGTAGAACATGCAGATAATGTTTCAACTGAATCCCGTAATTCTAAGTACCCAAACCAAAAACGGTATTCAAAAATTATTTTTTCAATTTTCTCGAAAACGGTTAAAGCTATCGCCTTGAAAATGGTTCCATTCGTTTTCCTAGCCCAAGAAGCCTATAAAAAGAGTACTTACAAGCTTATGAACTCAAAAACGTAAGCGTTACGATTTTTATGCGCGAATTTCGCCCCAAATGCCATCTTCCAGTGGGCGGATTTTGCTGGTTAACGAACTTGACCTTTCAAATTGGACGATGGATTTTTGTACCAAATTTC